>BLSH010483955.1:91194-116302 GCA_018402905.1 Glandirana rugosa | reverse complement strand
CCCCCCCCGGCAAGTCCTGCTGTCTGTATCAATGAACGCAGCAGCAGGACTCTGCAGCGCGCCCACACGAGTGCCCCCATGGAAATCGGCTTTCCGTGTAGGCACTCGCCGTAGAGGAGGAGCCAGGAACCTTGTATAGAGCAGGTAAGTATGACATGTTTGTTATTTAACCACTTGCCGACCGCCCGCCACAGCATGACGGCGCCAAGATGGCTCGTTATCGCGAACCGCCGTCAGAGGATGACGGCCGTGATAACTAGCATTGTAAGCGCGTGCATGGCGCCGGAGGCGTGCTTGCGTGCTCACTGTGTCCGGGGGGAGTGGGTTGGACGGACTCGATCGCCACCGGCTACCCACGATGTCGCCCCCCCCCCCCCCACAGTGAAAGAACGGAGGTCCATGTAAGTAAACACGGATCTCCGTTCTGACAGAGGGGGAAAGGCTGTGATTACAGGCTTCCTGTATGTATTTTTTTTAACCAAAAATATGAGGAAGAATATAAATTGGCCAAAACCGATGAAGAAAAAATGTTTTTTTATTTATTTATTTTTTTGGATTTGTATTTTAGCAAAAAGTAAGAAAAACTTTTTTTTTGCAAAATTGTCTCTCTTTTTTTTATTTATAGCAGCGGTCAGAAATGATGCAGAAAGAAAGCTCTATTTGTGGGGGAAAAAAGGATGCAAATTTTGTTTGGGTAAAACATCGCATGACCGCGCAATTGTCAGTTAAAGCGAGGCAGCACCGAATCTCAAAAAGTGCTCTGGTCCTAAAGTGTGAAATCCTTCCGGGGCTGAAGTGGTTAAAAAAACAAAAAACAAACTTTTACAATCACTTTAAAGGATCTGGTACTGATGACTTGGTGTCAGATACCACATATCTTCAGAGGTCTAGTGGAGTTAATGCATATAAGTCATGGCTGTTTAGGCGGCAAAAGGGGGATCCACTCAATATTAGGTGGGTAGTCCTACAGGTATGGTGATCGGTGTTTAGTGTATGGTCACCTATAAACCTGTAATTGTCTCCCAATCCATACAACATTTAATCTTAACTGTATTGTTTATTGGTGCTAAGCAATGGTCTCAGGAGGAAATTGCCGCTGAATCTAGAAATTGTGTTTTTTAACCGCTTGGGTACCAGCCTGTATGTACCCCTTTATTACTAGGCCACTTTTTAGTTTTCTGTGATGTGATAGTTTGATTATTTACTTTGTACTCAAATACATTTTATATCCTTTTGTGAGACAGACAGAGCTTTCCTTTGGGGATATTAGATCACCACTGGGTTTTCTAAATATAAATGGGAAAAAAAGTGTTTCTATTACAGTTTCTGCTATGGAATAAAAATGCCAGGGCAGTACAAACGCCCCCCTTTTGGAAAGAAGACAACCCCAAGGTGATCTCATTTTCTGGTGGTAAACATGCTGGTGGTATTGGGGTGGTGAAGGTGTGCTTAGCCTTTAAAAGTCACCTGCTGAAGCCATGTAGTAGCAATAAAATTCCCCGCTCCCCCCCGCCATTGGTGGTCATTGTCATTTTAAACATTTGTTGGCCACCCACGGTACATTTACTGTGAGTGGGCAGCAACTGCAGGCACCTTATGCACTGGTATGTTGCAGCACACGTGTGCACTGCTGAAATCCCATGACTGATGTGTCCGGTAAACAAAGCAGATCATGGCGCTTGGTACCCAGCCGCTGTTAGCAGCCAGGGTATTGTGATCGATATGGCCAATCGTAGCAGTCACATGCTTACAATGTAAGAAAAACTGTAATGAGTGCTTCCATTCATGATCGCTTGCTTACTGTTGTGATGCTGTGAATGGCCCACAGCTCTCACGCGGTACCTGGCACCCTGTACCATGTGATTTAGCTGTAGCCAATCATGACATCACAATTGTAAGCAATGCAATATAAGATGATAAAAAATCCCTGATCACCTCCCCAAGTAGTACAGTTGTCACTATGGTGTTTTACAGTATAACAAAAAATTAAAGGTGTTGTAAAGGCAGAAGTTTTATTCTATGCATTAAGATAAAAAAACTTTTTGTGTGTAGCAGCCACCCCTCCAGCCTCCCCAGCACCCCCTAATTACTTACCTGAGCCCCTTCTAGCTCCAGCGATATCCACGAATGTCTAATCCGTCCGGGACACTCCTCCTGATTGGCTGAGCCACAGCAGCAGCGCCATTGGCTCCCATGGCTGTGAAAGTCAGTCAGCCAATCAGGGGAGAGGGGGGGCAGGTCGGGGCTCCGTGTCTGAATGGACACATGGAGATCTGACTCGGCTTGGGTGCCCCCATAGAAAGCTGCTGACGGAGGAGACACTTGATAGAAGGGAGGGGCAAGGAGCAGCAAAGAAGGACCCGAGAAGAGGAGGATCCGGGCTGCTCTGTGCAAATCCAACTGCACAGAGGAGGTAAGTATAACATGTTTGTTTTTTGTTTTTTTAAATGGGACTTTACGATCACTTTACAGAAAATTGTTTACATTATTATTTTATTTTTTTCCATACTGTCACCAATCAGTATCACTGATCACCACCACACCAGTTATGTGATGATGTTGTACTGCACTGGTTACAGTATGTTAAAAAAAAAATCAACTTCAAAAAGCTTGCCATGCCTCTTACTAAATGGCTTGGACTATCTAGTTTCCAAAAAGGGTCAATTTGGGGGGTGTTTGTACTTTCCTGGAATTTTAGGGCCTCAGGAAATGAGATGGGCCGTCAGTACATCAGGATTGATCAATTTTCAAATATGTATATGTATGTGTATATGTATGTGTGTGTATATAATATATATATATATATATATAATATATATATATATATATATATATATATCATAGTTTGTAGACTCGATAACTCTTACACAGAATAAATAATAAACACTGATTTGGGTTATTTTTACCAAAGAAATGTGGCAGGATACATTTTGACCTAAACTTATAAAGAAAGATTATTCGTTTTCAAAATATAACTTTCAGTATTCTTCGTTTATATATAAAAAACAAACAAACAAACAAAAAAAACAGTGTTGATCAAATACCACCAAAAGAAAAAGTTCTATTTGTGTGAATTTTTTAAAATAATTTCATTTGTGTACAGTGTTGCATGACTGCGCAATTACCAGTTAAAGTAGCACACTGCTGAATAGCAAAAAATGCTCTGGTCATGAAGGGAGGTTAATCCTTCTAGAAGTCAAGTGGTTAAACCCCCCCCCCCAATCCCCCCCCCCCCCCCCCCCCCCACACACACACACTTTTCTAACACTCCCCTCAATTTATGAAAAAAACAATTTCACAATAATTGGTGGTCAGTGGCATTTTAAACCTCCCCATCTTGATGCTGTAAACACAAGCAGAATTTATAATTGTGATCACTGTAGTGTCTGTGCTAATGACAGCGCAATCACAGCTATTGTGTGTATAAGGCAGCCCATACGAGATCTGGGGTGGTTTGTTGCTGAAGGATAACCAGCCATGCTGGATCTCCTATTGCACATGTGTTGTAGATGAACTGGTACGTGCTGGGTATGTGATCTGGCATGGCTTGTTATTCACTAACAAATTGTCCCAAATCATGTACAGTGTATGTAGCAGATCTCATGCAGAAGATTTGGTAAGATTCTTCTGGAAGGCACTGGTGATGTGACCTTCCCAGGAGGCACCTGTGAGACCAGGCCTATGCCACCAGTGCCTCATGGAACCTGGGGTGTAGGATAAAAGTGCAAGTTTCTCAAAGTATCTGATTTTACAATTCCTTATATGAGCTTTTGAAGCATGTAGTGCTTCATGCACCATGACTTTCTGGGATTGGGGCGGGGGAGCTAAAGTTGACTTTAAAGTCCAACTCCAACCTCAGGATCATGGACCAGCTAGATGGGTGATGATGGCTGTCATTTAACCCTGGAAGAGGAGTGCCACTGGATTGCTGGAGTGGGAAGTCTTTGGGAGACAGCACCAGAGGTAGGGTGAGCTGCTTTTTTATTTTTAAGGCCTCATACACACGGACATTTTTTGCCGCTGGCGTTTTCTGCAGCTCTCCATGTTGGTCAATGGCCCCATAAAAACGCCAACGTTTTTGAGCTGTAGAGAGCGTCAGCGTTAGTGAGCTGTAACTAGACTAGAACCCACGGCCAGCGCGTTCTGAGGCTGTAACGTTTTGGCGTTTTTTTGACGCCGCCGCTGCAAAACGCTCACTAACGCCATACCGGCGTTTTTTGACGCTGATGTTTTTAGGTTGAAAAATAGCAGAGGGCTGAGTTTTTTTTTTTTTAAAAAAAAGCCTATTGACGCCGATGCTCACTAATGCCGAAAAACGCCGTTTTTTTTCCCTGACATCGGGCCCGACGTCTTGTTTATTTTTTAACGTACGCCCGTGTGTATGAGGCCTTAGCCGTGCTGGTCGGTCAGTAGATTGTTTTCTTTTTTGCTCCATCTAGAGTTGGGCTTTAATCTTCCCTTACAAGCTGTAATTTGCAAAAATGCCACTTTTTGTGAGAAAGGACAAGTAATACCCTCCAGGTGAACCATTTCTATCAGGAGAGTGTTATCAAACTTTATTTCAGATTCGTATCTTAAAGGGTAACTTCACTTTCATGGGGAAGAAAAATAGCAAATAAAGAAAAAATAATATAGTGTGTACAATTGCGATACAAGTCATATTATAGTTGAATGTTATTAAAAATGAACTTTCCTTTTCAATCTGCAGCCACTGTGATTTTCTATAAATGCATTGCAATATGGCAACCTGGAGTTGTTCTGTACACAGAATGTGTACTAACCACTCCCCAGAACCATAATTTCCTGCTTGTGTGATTGTCTCACTGATCTTCCCAGAAGTCTGCACTAAGATACAAGTCAGATTTCAGGCATCCCCTGCAACAAAAATGCAATTTTTGGAGAAATACTTCCATTAGGAACATGTCTAAAGGGATGCAGGCCCAGCAGATTTCCTCATTAGTGCTGTGCTATGCCACAGCTGATAGATACTTATGAAACCACTCCCATTAGACTCACCTAGCAGAGAGACACAGAGGAACAAACAGAGATTTGTATTCTGTATTCATTTCATCGAATCATTCTCAGTTTTGTAATAAACAGCACACCTGACATCTCTAAAGCCATGCAAAGAAAATTATCACTAAATGTGGAAGTCTAGCTATTATTATTATTACTATACAGGATTTATATAGCGCCAACAATTTGCGTGGGGGGGGGGGGGGGGGGGGCTGGTGAAACAAAAGGTAGGGACTGTGAAGGATGAACTGATGAGAGGAGTAGAAGATGTTAGCTGGAGGCAGGATAGACCTCCCTGAAGAGATGAGTTTTCAGGGATCGCCTAAAAGTGGACAGAGTAGGAGATAGGCGGACAGATTGGGGTAGAGAGTTCCAGAGGATGGGAGAGGCTCTGGAGAAGTCCTGGAGGGGAGCATGGGTGGAGGAGACAAGGGAGATAGAGAGCAGAACGTCTTGGGAGGAGCGAAGAGGACGGTTTGGGCGATATTTGGAGATAAGATTGGTGATGTAGCTTAGGGCAGAATTGTAAATGGCAGTTACAGCGGATGGCAGTAATTTGATTTCAAGCTCTGTGCGGATTCTTGGAAAAGCAGGGAACCAGTAAGGGGAACATTAATAGTTTTGGTAGTTTTCTTTTTATAGGCTCACTCACATTGGCACGGAGTCCTGTACTGCATGATGAGCCATTTTGTTTTGTTTTTGCGATAGCGCTGAACTGCATGTAGGTAACCTGTATAAAGTGCATAAATATGCATCGACTATATGGACACACCCGCGACAGGTACACATGGACGGGTGCATGGACCCGGCCGAAGATCCTGTGTAATAAATACAGCTATAATTGAGTTCTTCTAAGTTCTCATATAGTAACCTGAATAAACCAAACTTCTGATTGCAGGTGAGTGAGGATTGTTTAAACATTTGTTTAAATAAATGGCTGTGTTTACTTTTGCTCAGTAAATGAGAAGGGTTTGGTCTGCAGAAATGTTTTCTGTTTGATCATTTTTAAATCATTGACCTAGCGTGGTTTGATCAGGAAGCTTTATTGTATGTACCAGGCATGCTAACCAGCTTACTTGACAGCTTACCTTACACTTTGCCATCCCTGTGTGTTGTGTTATGTGTATTGCCTTACTGCAGTCTATTAGTTTACCAGAGTGGACAAAAAATGTACATGCAGCATTTTTTCTGATGCAGGGCATCATGGTAGTGCATTGCTGCGACTTGTGGTGCATGCAACACATGTTGGAGCATCGTTGCCTTAGTGCATTGAGGTGCCAAAAAAGGCAATGGCACTGCAACATGCCAATGCATATAACATGCGTTAGTGTTTGTTGTGGCAATGTACAACATTGGAGAAACCCCTAAAACACCTTGCACACGAGGCCGCCCAGCTGCAGTGCATCCCTCCTGGTGTTTTAGCATGCTCAGGAGGGTCAGGTGTAGGATCCAGTCTTGTAAATTTTCCTATCGCACACCTTTCTGGCAAAGTCAGGCTTGTGTAGAAGTGGGTGCTGCAGCGATCACCAGCTGGATACTGGAAGCGTCAGACATGTGTAAGTATTCGCCAGCACACCAAGGATCACCATCCATCGTCACATGCCTGATGAAGGGGTCCTGCGTGGCTCTGAAACGTTGCACTCTTTGTGATGTGAATAAAGAACCTTTGGATGGTGATCCTTGATGTGCTGGCGAATACTTACACAGGTGTAGGATCCAGCCTCGCTGCAGGCAGCTTGTCAAAGTCTTCAGCAGGCCGTGGCTGGACAAGGCTGAAAGCTGTACTGAGTGCTACCCGTGTTTTAGGTCCTTGTCCATTCTGGGATGAAGGTCCGGAACGTGGAAGACCGGAAGGTTTGGATGGCAGGTATTCTCCAGACATACATTTCTTTTGCTTCATCCAGGCAAACCACGTTACAGGTTCACTTTACTATTTTGGTAATTATTGATCCTTTATCTGGGAGCCCATCACCCCCTGATTAAAAAAAAAAAAATGTTTTTATGCTTTTCGCTTTAAAGAGTATCTCCAGGAGCACTATTTCCATCTAATCCAACCTTTCCAACACTGAGGGACCCTTGAAATAATTCTCCGGTCTCGGGGGGAACCCCTGCTAAAAATTACAAATCTACAACTCATAATACATTAGTGTGATGGTCAATGGGAAGAGTGTTCCTTACACTTGTGGTCCTTGGGAAGAATTACCCCCTTACAAATAGCTAAAAAGATCAATGATGTCATTGGGAATTTATCTGAGAGGTAGAAATTGACCATTGCTTGAGAAACCCCTAGCAACCTCTAGAGCGGTGGTTCTCAACTCCTGTCCTCAGGACCCACCAACAGGTCAGATTTTAAGTATTACCTTGGGGAGATGCAGACTAGAATACTGCAATCACTGAGCAGCAAATTATATCACCTGTGATGTATTTCAGTTATCCTGCAAACCTGGCCTGTTAGGGGTCCCGAGGGAAGGAGTAGAGAGCCACTGCTCTAGAGGAAATCTAGGGTACCACGGAACCCTGGTTGAGAAACCCTGATCTAAACTAACCACTTAACCTAAACCTCAGTGTCCTTTTAGACAACCACAAGCCTTTCTGTGGAAAAAATAGATGCTGTTTATAGAATCCTTTTGTTTCTTGCCTAGATCTTGTAGTTGCTGTCTTCCAGTAGCATTGTGAGTGTTTGATGTATTTAGGGACTGCTGATAGTTTTGTTTTCATTCTGGCAGACTGTGTCCCAAAGACTTGCAGTGAGATGATAGGATCAGCAAGACACCACATTATACAGCACCACTAACCAGGGAACAGACACGGCATGTGTAATGGGCAGATATAACTCGATACCAGGCAAATCACATTTATAAAAGGAAAGAGTACCGGTGGCAGCTTGCATGTTTATCTCTGTGTAGTCTATAATGACTTGTAATACCCTCGATTTCCTGAGAGCCAAAGATCAGGTGGTGTTGGCTTTAGTGTTAGTATGGTGTCAGGCTACAATTCCCCTGTTATGGGTTATACAGTGCCTTGAAAAAGTATTCATACCCCTTGAAATTTTCCATATTTTGTCATGTTACAGCCAAAAATGTATTTTATTGGAATTTTTATGTGACAGATCAACACAAAGTGGCACATAATTGTGAAGTGGAAGGAAAATAATACATGGTTTTCACATTTTTTTACAAGTAAATATGTGAAAAGTGTGGTGAGCATTTGTATTCAACCCCCTTTACTCTGATACCCCTAACTAAAATCTAGTGGAACCAATTGCCTTCAGAAGTCACCTAATTAGTAAATAGAGTCCACCTGTGTGTAATTTAATTTCAGTATAAATACAGCTGTTCTGTGAAGCCCTCAGGTTTGTTAGAGAACCTTAGTGAACAAACGGCATCATGAAGGCCAAGGAACACACCAGACAGGTCGGGGATAGAGTTGTGGAGAAGTTTAATGCAGGGTTAGATTATAAAAAAAAAATATCCCAAGCTTTGAACATCTCACGGAGCACTGCTCAACTCCTCATCCGAAAATGGAAAGAGTATGGCACAACTGCAAACCTACCAAGACATGGCCGTCCACCTAAACCAGTGGTTCTCAACTCCTGTCCTCGGGACCCACTAACAGGCTGCCAGAATTTAAGTATTACCTTGGGGAGATGCAGACTAGAATACGGCAATCACTGAGCAGCAAATGATATCACCTGTGAACTGACAGGCCGGGAAAAGAGAGCATTAATCATAAAAGCAGCCAAGGGGCCCATGGTAACTCTGCGATGCATACTAGCACATTATGCCATTGTGTTGCAGGTTTTTTTTTTTCCAGTGATTTACTATCGCTTTAATGCATTCACTGCATTAAGGTAAAAAGCCTGTGAGGGAAAGCTCCCCCCGGCCCCCCTCCAATACTTACCTGAGCCCCCTAATTTGCTCACACAGCAGTGGGAGCCATTGTCTCCTGCTACTGTCAATCACAGCCAGTGAACCAATGGGGAGAGAGCAGGAGGGGGGAGGCGGGGCCAAGCCACACTTTGTGTGTGAATGGAGCGAGCCTGCTTGCGTGTCCCCATAGCAAGAGGTTTGCTATTGGGGGCACACGGCAGGGGGAAGGAGCCAGGGCCGCTGTCGGGAGACCCAAGAAGAAGATTGGGGCTGCTCTGTGCAAAACTACTACACAGAGCAGGTACAGTTGTGCTCATAAATTTACATACCCTGGCAGAATTTAGGAAAAATTCTTATTTTAAAATAACAAAAATGTCGTACTTACAGTTGTGCTCATAAGTTTACATACCCTGGCAGAATTTATGATTTCTTGGCCATTTTTCAGAGAATATGAATAACAAAAACTTTTATTTCACTTATGGTTAGTGTTTGGCTGAAGCCATTTATTATCAGTCAACTGTGTTTGCTCTTTTTAAATCATGATGACAACAGAAACTACCAAAATGACCCTGATGAAAAGTTTACATACCCCCGTTCTTAATAGAGTGTATTGCCCCCTTTTAACATTAATGACAGCTCAAAGTCTTTTGTGGTATTTGTCTTCTCAGATGGTAAAGCTGCCCATTCCTCTTGGCAAAATGCCACCAGTTCCTGGATATTCTTGGGCTGTTTTGCATGAACTGCATGTTTGAGGTCTCCCCAGAGTGGCTCAATGATATTGAGGTCAGGAGACTGAGATGGCCACTCCATAACCTTCACTTTATTCTGCTGTAGCCAATGACAGGTCGACTTGGCCTTGTGTTTTGGATCATTGTCATGTTGGAATGTCCTAGTACGTCCCATGCACAGCTTCCTGGCTGATGAATGCAAATGTTCCTCCAGTATTTTTGATAACATACTACATTCATCTTGCCATCAATTTTGACCAAATTTCCTGTGCCTTTGTAGCTCACACATCCCCAAAACATCAGCGAACCACCTCTGTGTTTCACAGGACTTGTTGACTCCTCTACAAATATAGCGTTTATGGTTGTGGCCAAAAAACTCAATTTTGGTTCCATTACTCCAAATGACTTTGTGCCGGAAGGTTTGAGGCTTGTCTCTGTGCTGTTTGGCGTATTGTAAGTGGGATACTTTGTGGCATTTGCATAGTAATGGCTTTCTTCTGGCGACTCAACCATGCGCCCATCTTTCTTCAAGTGCCTCCTTATTGTGCATCTTGAAACAGCCACACCACGTGTTTTCAGAGAGTCTTGTATTTCAACTGAAGTTATTTATGTGTTTTTCTTTGCATCCCGAACAATTTTCCTGGCAGTTGTGGCTGAAATTTTAATTGGTCTGTCTGGAGTCCAGAAATTCATTGACCTTTTATATATATATATATATATATATATACACACACACACACACACACACACACACACACACACACACATTACAGGCAAACGGATCACAGGTGAGGGTGGTTACATTTTAAAGTGGTTGTATCCCCATAAATTACACTTTTACCTACAGGTAAGCCTATAATAAGGCTTACCTGTAGGTAAAAAGAATATCTCCTAAACCTGTACGGCGCCGGAGCCTTGTACCCAGAAGGACCCACGGAGGGAAGATGGCAGCTCCCTCCTCGGGGACCGGGCGGACTTGCGGGAGCTTCATTTTGAGGTAAGTACTTGATAATGAGCTAGTATGCGATGCATACTAGCTCATTATGCCTTTGCCTTGCAGGTGTTTTTTTTTTTTTTTTTAGCCATTCAAACCCCTTTGTGTGAACTTGTGTGCAAGTTATCAGGCCAAAATCACATTATGATTTTAAAAAGAGTAAACAGTTGATTGATAATACATGGCTTCAGCCAAACACTAACCATGAGTGAAAGAAATGTTTTTGTGTCATCATTCATATTCTCTGAATAAAGCCCAAAAAAACATAAATTATGCCAGGGTATGTAAACTTATGAGCACAACTGTAAGTATGACATGTTTGTTATTTTAAAATATTTTTTTCCTTTTAAAATCACTTTAAGGATTAGTAAACTGCAATATGTATATTTTTTGTTTTTTGGTGCAAAACTACAGGTGCTGGTCATATAATTATAATATCAAAAAGTTGATTTATTTCACTAATTCCATTCAAAATAGGGAAACTTGTATATTATATTCATTCATATTACACAAACTGATATATTTCAAATGTTTATTTCTTTTAATTTTTGATGATTATAACTGACAACTAAGGAAAATCCCAAATTCAGTATCTCAGAAAATTTGAATATTAATAAGACCAATACAAAGAAAGGATTTTTAGAAATCTTGGCCAACTGAAAAGTATGAGCATGTACAGCACTCAATACTTAGTTGGGGCTCCTTTTGCCTGAATTACTGCAGCAATGCGGCGTGGCATGGCGTCAATCAGTCTCTGGCACTGCTTAGGTGTTATGAGAGCCCAGGTTGCTCTGATAGTGGCCTTCAGCTCTTCCGCATTGTTGGGTCTGGCATATTGCATCTTCCTCTTCACAATCCCCCATAGATTTTCTATGGGGTTAAGGTCAGGCGAGTTTGCTGGCCAATTAAGAACAGGGATACCATGGTCCTTAAACCAGGTACTGGTAGCTTTGACACTGTGTGCAGGTGCCCAGTCCTGTCGGAAAATGAAATCTGCATCTCCATAAAGTTGGTCAGCAGCAGGAAGCATGAAGTGCTCTAAAACTTCCTGGTATACGGCTGCGTTGACCTTGGACCTCAGAAAACACAGTGGACCAACACCAGCAGATGACATGGCACCCCAAACTATCACTGACTGTGGAAACTTTACACTATCACTTTTTGATGATATTCTAATTATATGACCAACACCTGTATGTGATACACCTGTAATAATAGGTGTATCCTAGTCATTGGTGACACTATTCTGAAAATACCCTGTCCTGCCCAGACATAACTTCCATCTACAACAACACGCTCTCATCCTCCCTGGATGCACTTGCTCCTCTGTCTACACGCAGAACCAGGCCTCATCTGCCACAGCCCTGGCAAACAGACGACACCAGAAGTCTCAAGAGACGCAGCCGTACTCTTAAGGGGGCATGGCATAAATCAAAATCCCTGTAAGACTTTACCCTCTACAAATCTGCCCTTCTCAAATTCAGCTCCTGCCGCCACACTGCTAAACAAACGTACTACAACACTCTCATGAAAACCCTCTTAGCCAAACCTCGTCAACTCTTTTCTACCCTTAATTCCTTACTTCACCCCCCACTGCCTCCACCCATTACCGCTCAGGAGATTGCCAACCAAGCAAAATCGACACAATTCGCAAGGAGATATCCAACATCCAACCCCCCCCCCCCCCCACCACCAACACATCAGGTCCAACACCGCACTCAATACTCTCCTTCTTCAGCCCTGTTACCACAGAAGAAGTTGACCAAGTCCACCTTCCTGCTCTATCCTAAACTCTCTAACCCACATCTTCAACCTCTCCCTCTCCGCTGGCACTTTTTAGTCCCCTTCAAACATGCACTGGTTACCCCGATACTTAAAAAAGCCTCACTAGACCCCACCTGTGTGAATAACTTAAGACCCATCTCCCTGCTCCTGTTTGCCTCCAAGCTCATCGAATGCCTTGTCCACAACCAAATAAGTTGCTACCTCACTGACAACAACCTTGTTGATCCTCTACAGTCCTGCTTCTGCCCACAACATTCCACTGAAACTGCTCTATTAAAACTCACCAACGACCTACTAACTGAAAAAACTAGCGGCCAGTACTCCATACTTATACTCTTGGACCTCTCTGCTGCCTTCGACACAGTTGACCACCTGCTCCTCAGCAAACTTCACTCCCTTGGCCTCAGTGATTCTGCTTTATCCTGGTTCTCCTCCTACCTATCTCTGCACTTTCAGTGTCAAAACTCCTCCTCCACTCCTCCTTCCTCTTTCTGTTGGGGTACCCCAAGGCTCCGTTCTTGGGCCCCTCCTATTCTCCCTCTATACCTCTTCCCTGGGCCAGTTGATAATCTCCCATGGCTTCCAATACCACCTCTATACTGACGACACCCAGATCTATCTTTCCACTCCTCAGCTCACCCCCTCGATCTCGTCACAGATCACAAACTTATTGAATGATATATCGGTATGGGTGTCACACCACTTTTTAAACACTCAATCTTTCTAAAACTGAGCTTTTGATTTCCTCCTTTCCAGTCTCCTCCTAATGACTTTACCATTAAGATAAACAGCATAACCATTGGTCCCTCTACACATGCCAGGGTACTGGGTGTAATCCTTGACTCTGACCTCTCCTTCAGCCAATCACTGGCTAAATCTTGCCGCCTTAACCTCTGTAACATCTCCAGAATTCGCCCCTTCCTGACGAACGACACCACAAAGCAACTTTATTCACTCCTTGGTTATTTCCCACCTCGACTACTGCAACTCTTTCCTTAATGGCCTACCGTTACACAGGCTATCCCCCCTTCAGTCTATCATGAATGCTGCTGCTAGACTCCTACATCTCACTAACTGATCCATGACTGTTGCCCCTCTCTGCCAATCCCTTCACAGGCTTCCACTACCCCACCGTATAAAATTCAAAATACTAATCATAACATACAAGGCCATCCACAACATCCACAGCTACAACTCTAACCTCATCTGCAGATATTGTCCCCTCCGCTCCTCCCAGGACCTCCTACTTTCTAGCTCCCTGGTTACCTCCTCCCATGCTCGCCTCCAGGACTTCGCAAGAGCCTCTCCAATCCTTTGAAACTCCCCCGGTATGTCCAATCAGGTCCCACCCTGTCCACCTTCAGGAGATCCTTGAAAACTCATCCATTCAGGAAAGCCTATCCCACACCCACCTAAGAACTGTACCCGAGCCACCCCCATCAAATCATCCCCGCAGCTATAACCTTTTGTACCACTTTCTCTCCCCCTCCCTTTAGAATGTAAACTCCAGGAGCAGGGCCCTCCTATCCCTTCTGTATTGAATTGTTTTGTAATTGTGCTGTCCCCCCCTCTACATTGTAAAACACTGCACAAACTGTTGGCGCTATATAAATTGTGTATAATAATACTATTTTTCTGGCTGTTATGCTGACACACTGGCTTCAATACTTTCTGAGATGCTAATTTAAAGCAAATATTCAAATCAGGAAAGTCAGACAAACCTAAAGTCCTTATATGCAGAATTGTTCAGTATCTTAAGGACAGGCAGCTTGCATTTTTAGAAGGTAATGTAAGGTTCTAATGACCTGAAATAGCCACAATCACCTTGTAACCAGACTGTGTGGCCTCTGCTTCAGCACTGGTATGATGTCATATTGGCCAGTAATTAAATTCTATTCATAATACAGTGGTCTCTTTGATGAGGCAGTTGTGGGGTTTGTGAAGGAAGTGCCAAAAATAAAGTTGTGGGCATCGTTTTTCATTGCCACCTTGTTTATTTAAGCAGGCAGAGCAGTATTTTAGTTAGTTAAAGCTGAACTCCAGCCTTACCTTTAGTGCAGGCTCCCCTCCTGTACTAAAATTGTTTACTCAGATTTCCCTGTATGCTGTTAGCTTCTCCCAGTGTACGCTAGAAGCTGCAGCTGGTCAGATATCCCAACTCTTTTTCCCAGCTGGAGGTCATCCATCATCATCTAGCCCAGGGGTGTCAAACTCTATTTCGGCCGCCACATCAGCATTATGCTTGGTTGCATCAGTAGGACTAGATGTCCAGCGCACCACCCCCCCCCCCCCATCAGATGTCAAGAGTTCCTCACCATCAGAAGTCAAGAGTTCCTCACTCTCCCTTACATCACAGTGCACCCCCTTTACTTTGTGCTGCTGCTGGGAAGAAGCTAGGGGTGGAGCTGGGAAGCAGTGCAGGGTCTGGAGGAGAACAAGAGGGCTGGAGTCAGCTGAATGCTGAAACCAAAGAAGGCGGAGGCACAGGATCTGTAGGAGGAATTCTGTTCTGCTCTCTGCTGCCGACGAGAGACGACTCTCCGCAGCGGGCTGGAGAAACATTGATTCTGGCTTCTCCTCTCTGCTGCTGAGAGCTGAGACAAGGTGGGGGCAGAGACGAAGGGGGATAGGTGTGACGGCCACAGGCCTTGTGTTTGACACATGTGATCTAGCCCCATTATCCCCATCCTGACTGTTTCTGGCCCACCTTTTTCATTCTTTGAATTTCAGTTCTTTCAATTATGGATGCTCAGCACCACATATGGACAAATACAACCTTCCTAAGAAAACTCACTCAAGACTGACATCCATCTGACAAGGCATTTGGATATTTACTTAGGCTGAGTTCACACTGTGTGTGGGGCAGCTCACAGCAGGGGTCCGGTGCATCCCTGTTCACCATTTCAGGTCTGAATTTTTGGCTGAATTTGGATCTGAAATGGAGCCAAAGACTCACAGGACTCTTCTGCAGTGAGCTCCACGGCCGTCCCAGAGATGTGTGAACCGGCTCCATTGAGAGCTGGTCACATTCTCCTGTCATTCGAATTGGATGCGGAGAAACCCACATACAATTCGTAATAGTGTGAACCCAGCCTTAAAGAGAAACTTTGGCCCTTCCCCTCTCCTCCTACGTTTTCCAACTTGCCTTTTACTGTCTTCTGCACAGTATGGATACTCGCCTAGCCAACAGACCCAACGTTGAGCTGCCGGGATCCTCCCCTCTGCAGCTGCTGCAGGGGTTTGGCGCCGCCATTTTGCCTGTGATACCTGCCAGCTCTTCCGGGTGGAGGCGCCACTAGGCCCTCCCCCTCCTCCTTACTGAATTGGACTGCATATCATGCATCCCAGGAGGCACCGGGGGCACTGTGTCATTCATGTAGGTGAATTCCAGAAGTTGGGAGCCTTTTGAGTAAAAAAAAAAAAACATAAGTAAACAAGCAAAAAAAAAAGTAACCCAATATCGGCGCTGCGAAGTGGGGTCAGGATGGAGAGGAGGAGAGTACCGTGGGAGGGTGAAGGTCCGCTTTAACTCCTCCCAAGAGCAAGCCCACTGTTTGCATCAATGCTGATTGTTCTTAAAGGGGTTGTAAAGCCTCTAGGTTTTTCACCTTAATGCATTAAGGTGAAAAACCTCCTGTACTGCAGCAGCCCCCCAGACCCCCCCCCCTTTTACTTACCTGAACCTGATCGTTCCAGCGTCGAGAACGAGCCCAGCAGCTCCAGCCGCTGGATCAGGTCCTCATTGGATAGATTGATAGCAGCAGGAGCCATTGCCTCCCACTACTGTCAATCAAATCCAGTGACGTGGGAACTGGGGGGGGGGGCAGGTTGTCTGTGTCAATAGACGCAGCAGGGGGACTCGGGAGCTCACCTGCACAGGTGGCCCCAGGGAAAGCGATTCTCTGAGAGGGCACCCGGTGAAGAGGAGGAGCCAGGAGCGCTGCTGGGGGATCCCAGAAAAGGAGGATCGGGGCCGCTCTGTACAGAACCCTTGCACAGAGCAGGTAAGTATGACATGTTTGTTTTTTAAAAAAAACAAACCTTTAGTATCCCTTTAAGAAGAGTACTGGGGCAGGGTGCTGTGATGTTTCATGATGGGGTGTACAGCGCCCTGCTGGCCACTCCCACCAGTCACGATCTGCCTGCATTGCATAGGGAAGCACAGTGAAATCTTTGAGTCCAAAATAAGGTTCAATCTCTCATTCAACATGGACTGTTTCAAAAACCTTCCGCTGCTATCTTTATTAAATAGATAGGAAATTATATCATATTTACATGTTTTAAACTTTTTTTCTGCCTTTCCTCAGTTACTTCCTGGTTTCCATGCCTAGGCAGATGATGTTGTACATCCCAGAAGTCTTCAGGAGGGGAGGGAGGGTTCTTAACTCAGCCCATGCCTGAGCTAAGGGCAGACGGATTCCAGGACGTAAATGCTACATGAATCATCTGCCCTTACTCAAGATAGCCATGGCCAGAAATGCTAGGGGTGTGATTTCTCAGCAAAATGAAGCATGGAAATATGGATGGATGGAGGCGTTTGCTTTAAATATTAAAATTAATTCTATAACCGATTTTGGTTTGTGGTGCTCAGATGCAGTGCAGTTCCACTTTAAGCAGGCCGGGCAGTGTTTCAGTTTTCTTGTGTGGTTTTCCTTATGCGGCAGCCGGCAGAGAGCCAGCACAGACAAACAATCCACAAGCTTCAAATATTTTTACTCTGGCTGGGCAGTCGCTGGCTCATCTCTTATGGGCATGTGCCCAAATACCTACCAGTAAACTGTTACATTCCCCCGGCACTGATAAAAGATTGGCCTCTTCGGCTGCCTGTTAGTATGCGGTTATCTTCACGTATTATATAAGCTGACATAAAAGATGAAAACAATATTCCCAACTCTTATATGAGGGTGTTTGTACATGGACACTGCTGGGCCTGTGCCTCTGCTCTGCTCTGAAATGTGTTCTGTTTGGTTTTTGTCTGGGTGAGCTTATAGACGGGTCCATACACTGTTATAGACAATGCAAGCAAGACTGGGAAAGAGAGGGGCAACACTGGGAAGACTGTCAGGCTCTACTGCGCTTTACTATGTGTCAGTCTAACACTGAGAATCCGCTGACTGGAGGAGAGTGCAGAATGATGACTTTATCAGTGTGTTGCTTCTTCATTTTGCAATCATTAGGTGCTGTAGGTCGTGGCTTATTGCTTAAAGTGACACTAAATAATAGTTTAAAAAAGAATTCTATTTAAAGTAACATTAAACTTTGTTTTTTTTTTTAAATTAAAATAACAAACATGTTCCTTACCAGCACTGTGCAATGATTTTGCACAGATCATCCCTGATCCTCCTCTTCTGGGGTCCCGCACCGGCGCTCCAGGCTCCTCCTGTTCGGCAAGTGCCCCCATGGAAAGCTGTCTGCATCTATTCACACAGACCGGGCAACTCGGCCCCACCGCCCACTCCCTCGTCACATGATTTGATTGACAGGAGCTGATGGCTAATGAGGAGGGAGACAGCGGTGAGAGCTGCTGCTCTCATGCACGTTGCTGGATCTGATCGGGCTCAGGTTAGAATAAGAGGGACTGGCACAGAATGTTTTTAACCTCAATGCATAGAAGGCAAAAAAAATAAAAAATGAGGCTTTAGGACCACTTTAAGTCTATATTCTTAAAGTGGGGTTCCAGGCAAATTGAGAACTCAGCGTCAAACAATTAAACAAACCTACCCCCATATGCCCCCCACCCAGTTTCGGATTTTTTTCTTTTTGGTACCCTTAAGCATGTTTTCTTTGGGACTTCCGTCCCATGTCACTACAGCAAGGTCCGTCACTTCCACGGTTTTATCGGCCCTCCTTCTTGCCTTCTGGGACCTTTCTGTCCCTGAAGATGTCGGGTCTATTCAGAAAGCGCCGCGCGACTCGCACATGCGCAGTAGGAAACTGGCTGGGAAGCCTGAAGGCTTCACTTCCAGGTTTCCCTTACTTGCAGTGCTGGTGCCTGCACCCGGAGCTGATGGACGGATTGGCTTGGGGTGCCAACATCGTGGGCTCCCAGGACAGGTAAGTGTCCTTATATTAAAAGTCAGCAGCTACAGTATTTGTAGCTGCTGACTTTTAATTTTTTTTTCCCCAGGCTGGAGCACTGTTTTAACTCTTAAAAGTTACTTCTATTGCTCTCAGCCTCCTCCCAATCTTCAAATTCCTTCATTTTGCGGCTGTGATCTGACTTCCTACATTCATTCTCTATGGTCTCACTGTATGTAGGATTATAGCCACCTTCTCTTGCTCTCTCCTGAGATTGGACTAAACTGTGGGATTTGTAGTGTGCATAGAGCAGTGCACATGTCTGCAACTAACGTGCACTTGGCCGTTTCAAGCAAAAGGAAGTGAGGGGATACAGGAGAGGTTTGGGAGCTCAATGAGTATGTTACAGGGAGGGAGTAAAACACAGTAAGAAAGAATTTAATGCAAAATGCACTAGATTACAGGGCCATTAAGTAGCGGATGTGTATGGAATTCTTTTTGGAGAATAGGGATATTGTTTATGCGAAAGGTGTGGTCACTAACCTGGCTATGCTTTCTGGCAGTGGTATCCTGGTCAAAAGACTAGCCAATTACAAACCTTTTGGCTTGAAAAATTAACAAATATATTTCTCCTACATTCACTGACAGACGCAGCTCTTCATTACATGTGGGGTTTATGCTTGTCCAACTAGGAGTTAACTAGGCAGGGAAAAGAAACAGCTGGCCCCTCCCATGGGGCCGTCCTCTCTTCCCACATAAACCCTCTCCATAGCCTAGCTCAGCAGTTTCAATGCCTAGTTTGCAAGGAGTTGACCTGGCTTCCCTTTAGGGGAATTGCGGTCCTGTTTGTGACCGTTTTTTCTTTATTCTTTCTTTATCTTTATTTTATTTGACTTTTATCAAGCATCGATCTGCTATCAAGAAGCCGGCCGGGGCATAGAGAGTCCATGGGCTCTGTACTGTCCCCGGCCTGGCCGACCGATGCTAGCCAGTCCCGCCGTATGGGGATCCGCCACATAGTGCCCGTTCCGTGCGGGTGGCCTGGGGTGATCCCCACTTACGCCCAGCCCTGGATGCGATTCGGGTAGGGCGATTTTCTGGCCTGCAGCATACCGTCCAGGCAGGGGCGGAAGGTCTGCGATTGGGTGGCTACCCGCGGTGGTCGTCCGGAGTGGTGAGTGAGAGTTCCTTCCTCCCCCCCCCCCCTTTTCAGGGGGCGAAAGGGGAACCGACGACCCTTGAAAAAAAAAAATTCTGGGTAGCCTCCGGTAAGGGTGTGTGGAGCCCCTTTTCACCCCCCCCCCACCCCCGTACCGCACCCGATCGTCCGGCGACCGTCCGTTGATTTTTCGCCGCCATTTTACTGTAGCCGCGCACATGCTGAGCCTATGGAGCTTTCCCTCTAGCACTCAGAGCGCCCGTTTGCGGTACTGCACGTTCCCTGCAGGTGGTTTTCGGCCTCTAGTGTTCAACGGCGGCCATATTGGAGTCCCCTGCATATGCAAAAACGTGTGAGACCGTTTTTCCTTTCTCTTTGTAACTGTGTGTGCTCCGGACGGCGCGGCTCTTCTGACGATCCAAAAAAGGTTACAGGCAGCAAACAGCAAGTATAGCTGGGCTCTCCTGTGGGTGCTGGTGGCGGCGGGTGCAGTCCCCTGGGGTTCCCTGGTGCACTGTGGGGCGGTGGTGTGCGGCTGTGTGGGGGTGCCCTCAACTTTTAGTATACATCTGTGTGTTACTAAGGGGGATTTGGGGGGAGAACGATGGCAGACTATACTGCTGAACCTGCTTGCTTGCTGGCTCAGACGCATCTGCGCAATTTTTTTTTGGGACCACCTGCAGCGGTCTTCAGTGAATGCTCCCTGGGCTGATGTCGCCCAACAGGCCCCCAAGAAGCATCCCTCGGAGTAAGGGATCAGGGGACGGCGGTTTTCCGCCATTATCGCTGGAATTCGCACTACGCTGTGACTTAGCCAGGATGGCAAATCGCAGACTTCTACGCATGTGTGTGGGGTCCTCCAGGCCCCGTAGGGCCCCCAAGGCTTACCCCTATGATCAATTTTTCTTGATCACCTTAGTTATCATAAATGGCAGCGTCTGCAGCATTCTTTTTCGCGGCAGCACAGTGGTGTAGTGGGTAGCACTTGCGCCTGACAGCAAGGTGCTTGCTGGCTCAGGTCCTAGCCATGGCCTCCCTGCCTGGGTTTTGCGTGTTCTCCCTGTGCCTGCGTGGGTTTCCTCCCGGTGCTTCGGTTTCCTCCCACACTCCGAGAGCATAGGTCAAAACGGTTCGCTGCTCGCTATCCCTTGAGGAAAGCTTTTTTCGTGAATATCGCCTGTGGTGGTCCCGCTGATAGCTCGCCTTAATAAGGTGACGACCATTCCTCTGGAAGGGGTTCCTTCATCAAGGACCCCTCTGACTAAAAGACAGTGGCACTGTTAAAGTCGCTCTTCCTGGTGGCAGGCTCTGCTCTGCGGCCAACCCTGATGTCCACCATGGCGGCGCAATGTCTGTCTGAGCGTGTGGCGGAGCTCCAGACTGTTCTGGACTGCGGCTGCCTAATGGATACGCCGCAGAGGGCTGAATTTTTGCTCCAAGGTTTCAAGTACCTTGGTGATGCGGCCGTTGATTTACTGCCTATGTTATCCAGGATATCGGTGCTGCCGTATCCTCAGACAGGTACTCTGGTTGCGTTTTGGTCCGGTGACCATGCTTCCAAAAGAGGTCTCGTAGACCTTTCCTTTCAGGGTGGACGTCTATTCGCAGATGGGTGGACGTCTAGCCGCAGATGGGGGACGCCGGACGTGGATCTCTTGGCGTCTCGGTTCGATCACAAAGTGAAGACCTTTGTGTCCAGAACGAAGGATCCGTTGGCAGTGGCCACGGACGCGCTGGTGGCCCCCTGGGGCCGTTATCGTCTTCTGTTCGCCTTTCCTCTGATAAAACTTCTACCGCTTTTGCTACGCAGGATAGTGGCGGAGGGAATACCAATAATCCTGGTGGCTCCAGATTGACCTCGGCGCACTTGGTACACCGACGTGGTGCAAATGGTGGCAAACGCCCTCTGGGGGCCTCTGCGAGACGATCTACCGTCTCAGGGGCCCATCTTGAACCCTGCCTTACCCTCGCTGGCTTCGACGGCCTGGCTATTGAGCCCCAGGTGCTAAGTGACAGGGGAGTCGCTGATTCTGTGTTCCCTACCTTGTTGAAGGCTCGCAAGTGTACTTCTCGCAAGATTTACCACCGCACCTGAGAGGCTTTTATAGTTTGGTGCGAGACGGGGGGTCATAACCCTCGCTCTTACGTAGGGTCCTGATTTTTTTTGCAGCAGGACCAGATCAAAAAAAAAAAAAAAAAAAAAAAACACTGGCTTTGAGTACTCTCAAGGGCCGGAGATTGGCTCTGGCGATTCCTTTCCAGAGACCTTTGGCTTCGCACTCATTGATTCGTACCTTTGTACAAGGTGTGCGACATGTGGCGCTTCGAGTGAAGACCCGATGGCCCAGTGGGATCTGATTTTGGTACTTTCTGTACCTCAGGAACCACCCTATGTAAATATCAGGGTGATTCCCTCACAACTGCGGTCGAAAAAGGTGGCTTTTTGGCTGCCGTCACTTCCGCCAGACGGGTGTCTGACTTAGCAGCACTATCGTGCAAGTATTCCTGCCTGGTCCTGCATTAGGACAAGGCGGTCTTGCGACCCTTTCTTCCTTCTGAAGGTGGTTTCTTCTTTTCACATTAATGAAGATATTATTCTTCATTCATTGTGCCCTCGTCCATCACACCCAAATGAAAATTGAGTTGCATGCCTTGGACGTAGTATTTAGCTGCTACGTTTTTTTTGTTTTTTTTTTCGGAAGGCTGATGCCTTATTTATGCTGACAGGGGGTCCGCACAAAGGTTTGGCGGCCTCGTCGGCTACTACTTTCGTTGGATTAGACAAACCGTGACCCACGCATATTCTGCTCGGGGTAAGGTCCCCCCTTTCTGGTCACGGCTCATTATACCCGGGCTGTTGGTACTTCCTGGGCTTTTAGACACCTGGCCTCGGTGTCACAGGTGTGCAAGGCGGCCTCTTGGGCCTCGGCACACATTTTCTCTAAGTTTTATAGGTTTATGTGCTAGCATCTTCGGATGCTGCCTCTGGCCGCAAAGTTTTGCAGGCGGCAGTGTAGGCGCGTCTGGCGCCTCCTTAGAGGTTCTGTGGGGTACAGTTGTTGTTGTTTACCCACCCCTCTTTTTGACACAGCTTGGGGACATCCCCACACGTAATGAAGAGCTGTGTCTGTCAGTGGATGTAGGAGAAAAAGGGATTTTATTAAAACTTACCGTAAAATCCTTTTCTCTGTTCACTGTCAGACGCAGCACCCACCCCTCTGTGCTCTGTTTTCTGTACGGCTTGTGTACGAACTGCTGAGCTAGGCTATGGAGAGGGTTTATGTGGGAAGAGAGGACGGCCCCATGGGAGGGTCCAGCGGTTTCTTTTCCCTGCCTAGTTAACTCCTAGTTGGACAAGCATAAACCCCACACGTAATGAAGAGCTGCGTCTGTCAGTGAACTAGGAGAAAAGGATTTTACGGTAAGTTTTAATAAAATCCCTTTATTTCAGATTTTTTATTCTGCATGAACAACACATGGACAGTGTTTAACATGAACTCCAATGGCTCTAGCTTACACCAGTGCAGTGCGTTCCAGTGCAGTCAACAAAAGTGGAACATATTGCATTTTTACTGTATAGAACAAATCTGGAACGTGGAAAACACACATCAAAAATGCACTGGAACATACATGTCCTCAGCTGAGATTAATTAAAAAAGAGGGGGAAAAACGCACTGGATAGCATCAAAAATGCACTGGAATACAGTAAGTCCCCTACAAACGAACATTTACCTTGCGAGCTTTCAAAGATGCGAACATGTGTTTGCACAGTTTTTTTTTTTTTCGTTCAATCCAGTGGGCTGAACGAGAAAAACGGACAGATCACCGTACCAACACAAGCAATGTTGGTGCAGCGATCTCCCATGCTGTGCTATTGTATTCTGACAGGGGGTCAGCCCCCGCCAGAACGCACTGATCAGCGCTCGCAGCCATTGTCTGCAAGCGCTGATCTTTGTTGGACTTACAAACAAGTTGGACTTGGGAACGAGCTCCCGTCACGCGCATGCAGAAACGTATCCGGAACACAGAAATTGTGGTGTGAACCAGCCCTGGACATATGCTGTAGAAGGAGAAAACTTTGCAGCACATTGTGTTCATATATTTAATCATGTTTATTTAGATTTTGAATGTGTAAATTTCAATCAATAGTACTATGAATGTTTTAGAATAATTTTCTTTTCTATATAAGCTCTGGCTTCACACTGATGTGATTTCGTATGCATTCCAGAACTCATGGAATTGCATGACAAGTGAAATAACACATCTTACTATGGTGGCCATTCACGTATATGCAGCCCGAATGCAATGTGTTTTTTAAAAGGGTCCTGTGCGTGTTTAGTGAGGGGCAATTGTCATCTCCATAGAGTCTAATGGAAACTGCATAGAAAACACATAGATGTTCGAAGACTATGCAATTCCAGTGTGATTTCTAGCAGGCTATCCTGTCTTTCGGAGCTGATTTCCAGGGAGAAAGAGAGAATTGCAGCTGTATCCAAATTGCATTGAAACCACACCTGAATCCTTGTGAGGTCACACTGTATTACTATGGAAACACTGTATTGCTTTGATCACAGTGTGTTAAAAAAAATGTTAAGAAATGTAATAAAGAAAAATTGAAAAAAAAATATTAACTTTTTTTTTTTTTTTTTTAGAAATGTCTTCATTTTCCTAACAAAATTACAAAAAAAATTACAACTTCAAAAAACTCGCCATGCCTTTTACTAAATACAATACCTTGGACTGTCTGCTTTCCAAAAAAGGGGTCATTTGGGGGATATTTGTACTATCCTGGAGTTTTTGGGCCTCAAGAAATGAGGATTGATCA
Source organism: Glandirana rugosa (assembly GCA_018402905.1). Classification (NCBI taxonomy): domain Eukaryota; kingdom Metazoa; phylum Chordata; class Amphibia; order Anura; family Ranidae; genus Glandirana; species Glandirana rugosa. The sequence continues at coordinate 91,908 of BLSH010483955.1, read as the reverse complement.
ATTATCATATATATATATATATATATATATATATATAACTATTTGTGTGAAAAAAAAAATGCTAAAAATGTCATATGAGTACAGTGTTGCATGACCGCGCAATTATCATTCAAAGTGCAACAGCAGCGAAAGCTGAAAATTGCCCTGGGCAGGAATGGGGTAAAAATGCCCAATAGTGAAGTGGTTAAAGGAGGTTTTTCAAGTAAGCTTATATTGGATTGTCAAAAATAACTATTGTTTGTATCATGATTACAATGATAATGTTATAAAATGAAGGTGGTATTAACCACTTCCCGCCCAGTGATGTCATATGATGTTGCAGACTTTGAGTTGCGATACCTGAGCTACAGGCACCATTCAGATCTCTTCTTTTAGGGATGGCGATTCTGTGCACCCCAAGAACGATTATAGGGGGCAGTTCAGCCGATTGATCGTTCTTGCGGAGAATGAATCGGTCGCCGGCGGGTCCATCTTGGTTACCAGTCATCTCCCCCACGTGTCTTAGCGGCACGGATTTTCTTCTCTAGACTTACCACGGACATCGAGTCCATAGTGTTGAGTTTCAGACGTTGTAGTATACTGTAGTGACCCACCCTTCACCAATTATGGTGGAATTTAAAATATTGTAATAGTAACATTAGTGCTATGTTTGTTATCAATAAAAACTGTTAGGTTATATTCGAATGAACTTTTTGGAGGAAATTGGTGAAGTGA
>BLSH010483955.1:75895-88335 GCA_018402905.1 Glandirana rugosa | reverse complement strand
CCTCTACTGCAACTGTCTTCAGTTCCTGCTTGTTCTTGGGGCATTTTCCCTTCAGTTTTGTCTTCAGCAAGTGAAATGCATGCTCAATCGGATTCAGGTCAGGTGATTGACTTGGCCATTGCATAACATTCCACTTCTTTCCCTAGATAATATTGACCGAAACACTTCAGAATTCATCCTGCTGCTTTTGTCAGCAGTCACATCATCAATAAATACAAGAGAACCAGTTCCATTGGTAGCCATACATGCCCACGCCATGACCCTACCACCACCATGCTTCACTGATGAGGTGGTATGCTTTGGATCATGAGCAGTTCCTTTCCTTCTCCATACTCTTCTCTTCCCATCACTCTGGTACAAGTTTATCTTGGTCTCATCTGTCCATAGGATGTTGTTCCAGAACTGTGAAGGCTTTTTTAGATGTTGTTTGGCAAACTCTAATCTGGCCTTATTGTTTTTGAGGCTCACCAATGGTTTACATCTTTTGGTGAACCCTCTGTATTCACTCTGGTGAAGTCTTCTCTTGATTGTTGACTTTGACACACATACACCTACCTCCTGGAGAGTGTTCTTGATCTGGCCAACTGTTGTGAAGGGTGTTTTCTTCACCAAGGAAAGAATTCTTCAGTCATCCACCACAGTTGTTTTCCGTGGTCTTCCTGTTTTTTTTGGTGTTGCTGAGCTCACCAGTGCGTTCTTTCTTTTTAAGGATGTTCCAAACAGTTGATTAGGCCACACCTAATGTTTTTTCTATCTCTCTGATGGGTTTGTTTTGTTTTTTCAGCCTAATGATGGCTTGCTTCACTGATAGTGACAGCTCTTTGGATCTCATATTGAGAGTTGACAGCAACAGATTCCAAATGCAAATAGCACACTTGAAATTAACTCTTGACCTTTTATCTACTCCTTGTAAATGGGATAATGAGGGAATAACACACATCTGGCCATGGAACAGCTGAGCAGCCAATTGTCCTATTACTTTTGGTCCCTTAAAAAGTGGGAGGCACATATACAAACTGTTGTAATTCCTACACCAGTCATCTGATGTGGATGCAAATACCCTCAAATTAAAGCTGAAAGTCTGAAGTTAAAGCACATCTTGTTCGTTTCATTTCAAATCCATTGTGGTGGTGTATAGAGCCAAAAAGATTAGAATTGTGTCGATGTCCCAATATTTATGGACCTGACTGTAGATACACCAACAGATTTGAAACCAAACTCCAGCTTACACCTTCTAATTAGTTACAGCAAACATTTTTATTTCCTTTTGAGATAAAGGTTTTACGTAAATAAATAAAAGATGATCATTTTAATCACCCCTGCCAGTGTTAAGTGGCGTGTCTCATCCATGTAAACTGATACATTCTGCTGGAGAGCTTGAGCTTGTGAAAAACAATAGCCTTGCTGGCTGGATCACCGTATGAAAAGCAGCAGCTCAGCACTCCAGTGAGCACGGAGTGAGATGAGCAGGGAGCTATGACAGACAGTCTGCAGCTCTCTGCCAATGGAGCTGTGAAAACCGACCCATCGGCAATGTACGAACGCCCAGTTTTCAGTGTAGAAGCGCCGGGTGACAGATGCAGCATCGGACCGATGCTGCATCCACCTAGGTAAGTATGATTGGGGTTAAAAAAAAGAAACCCATACTTCTCTTTTAATGCATTACAATGGCCAAAATAGAATAATATTCTGGCCAGTGGAGTCTATTAGCCCTCAAAAGCTTGATGCTCCTAAATCCTTGTGTAATGCACGGTTTTAGGCGCCTTTTCTAAGCAGCTTTTCTCCTGCCAGTAGAAATAGCATTCACAGGGACTAAATCACCCTCTATGCATGAGGCCCTACTTTCAATTACTTTTTTTTATCTACAGTGTGTCTGCTAATTTTGTAATTAATCAGTGCGGTTGCCACATAAGCAGGTTTTGAAGAAAAAGAGACTAAAAAGGAAACAAATGCAGCCACAACATCTATGAATTGGTATGCTGCAATGTAATAAATGTTTGCTTTTGGGTTTAATACTACTAAAGTGTGTGCTCTGAACATAGTTCCACTTTAATACATGGCTGACCGTATAAAGTGTGACGGGGCCTCAGAGATTTGTCATAATGTAAAGTTTCTACAAAAGGGAATATTAGAAACATTGGATAAAAGATTTGGAATCTATGCAAATTAAATTTATACACCTTCAGCCCCTGCTAGTATATGCTTTGGCCGGTCTCCCTCCAGTTTATTTACATGGGGTCTGGGAATCCCAGCCTTGGCAGTTCTCAGACCAGGTTCCTACTAGTGCCAAGTTCAAGGTTTTTACTTGCTCATTGCTGGTTGTTGAGGCAGCAGGATATTTCAAAGTCGCGAAAATTCTCGTACGACAGAATAAAAAAGTGAGAAAAGAAAAGAAGTGATGTCATGTGTTGTAGTGTATTTGTATTATATTTTGGATGACAGCTGTACTGATTAAACGAAAATCATACGATGTGTTATCATATAATCAAAATTTTCATGCATTTCCGATTGGATGTTATTGGATGTACTGATCGGCTCTCGTAAGCTCGGGAAGCTTCATGGTTCCCTCAATGAACTGTAGCTCCCCAGTGCCAGCAGCACTCATGCAGCCCCAGACCATGACACTCCCACCACCATGCTTGACTGTAGGCAAGACACACTTGTCCTTGTACTCTGCACCTGGTTGCCGCCACACACGATTGACACCATCTGAACCAAATAAGTTTATCTTGGTCTCATCAGACCACAGGACGTGGTTCCAGTAATCCATGTCCTTAGTCTGCTTGTCTTCAGCAAACTGTTTGCGGGCTTTCTTGTGCATCATCTTTAGAAGAGGCTTCCTTCTGGGATGACAGCCATGCAGACCAATTTGATGCAGTGTGCGGGGTGTGAGCACTGACAGCCTGACCCCCAGACCCCTTCAACCTCTGCAGCAATGCTGGCAGCACTCATAGGTCTATTTCCTAAAGACAACCTCTGGATATGACGCTGAGCATGAGCACTCAACTTCTTTGATTGTCCTGTTCTGAGTGTTAAACCGCTGTATGGTCTTGGCCACTGTGCTGCAGCTCTGTTTCAGGGTCTTGGCAATCTTCTTATAGCCTAGGCCATCTTTATGTAGAGCAGCAATTCTTTTTTTCAGACCCTCAGGGAGTTCTTTGCCATGAGGTGCCATGTTGAACTTCCAGCGACCAGTATGAGAGAGTGAGAGCAATAACACCAAATTTAACACACCTGCTTCCCATTCACACCTGAGACCTTGTAACACTAACAAGTCACATGACACCGGGGAGGAAAAAGGCTAATTGGGCCCAATTTGGACATTTTTACTATTTTAAGGGGACAGCAAATTTACACTGTAATACAAGCTGTACTCTCACTACTTTACATTGTAGCAAAGTGTCATTTCTTCAGTGTTGTCACATGAAAAGATAGAATAAAATATTTACAAATATGTAAGGGGTGTACTCACTTTTGTGAGATACTGTGTGTGTGTATGTATGTGTGTGTATGTATGTGTGTATATATATATATATAAATTAGCAAAAAATACTGATTGTATTGTAAGCAGCAAATGTCACAAAAAGCCTTATAGCAAAAATACACAGTTAGAAAATTGGAAGTTCACACGACCAACGAAACAGTGGGTGGTGATCGAAAACGTTGCAGGAATACACGGGTGGAAAATTGCCTGATCACTCGACTGCCGAGCAGTTGGTGGTCGAAAACGTTCCGCTCCCGCGTGATATGTTCAAGAGATTTTTTACTGCCGATACATAGAATATCGTTTGTTTGCAAACGATATGAAACTAATTTTCCATTTTTTTTCAATCGGTCTTTTCGTTCATGATGTCGATATTGGGTATTACTTGCTGGGCATCGATGGTTAGAATATCGGCCGATCGTTCGCAGAACAGAAATTTTCAGCCGATATTCTTATCGTGTATTCCTGCCATAAGTGGATGAACTGCCCTCATTTACAGACTGTCAGCTGTGAGCAGAGAACAGCTCTGCACTGAATCGTGGATATGTCGGATTAAGATCGTGAGGGGGTTTGAATAGAGATCACAATTTTTTTTAACAATTCATTGTGCAGCACTATTCTAAAGGTTGTAATCTAACCACTAGCTGACCAGCCACCGTCCTTATGTGCAAATTGGCTCACGCAAACGTTGTTGAGGGCGAGCCGCTGCGGGAGCATGCTCGTCGGTTGGGCGGAATCAATGTCTGCCCGTGATCGCTGAGTACAGAGGCAGAACGGGGATCTGCCTATGTAAACAAGGCGGATCCCCGTTCTGACAGTGGACATGACAGAGATCTACTGTTCCCAGTAATCGGGAACAGTGATCTCTGTCATGACCCAGTAAGCCCACCCCCCACAGTTAGAACAAACCTAGGGAACTCAGTTAACCCCTTGATCGCCCCCTAGTGTTAACCCCTTCCCTGCCAGTGTCATTTTTGTAGCGCTGATCAATGTAGTAATGTCACTGGTCCCCAAATAGTGTCATTTGGGGTGAGATTTGTTCGCTGCAATGTCCACAGTTCTGCTAAAAATCGCAGATCGCCGCCATTACTAGTAAAAACAATAACAAAAAAATGTCCCTAAATCTATCCCATAGTTAGTTGATACGATAACTTTTGCGCAAACCAATCAATATACTCCTATTGAGATATATTTTTTACCAAAAATATGTAGGCGACTACATATCGGCGTAAACTGATGAATACATTTTGGGGTTTTTTTTGGACATGCATTATAGCAAAAAGTAAAAAGAAATGTTTTTTTTTCAAAATTGTTGCTTTTTGTTTCACACAAAAAAACAGGCTGGATGGCCACACTCCTTGACAAACTCCTTTATTGAGTAAAAACCATACAGGCTCTGGTGGACTACAGGTCCCAGCAGGGCTGACGCATTTCACACCAGTTAACGGTGTTTAATCATAGCCTGGCTATGACTTCAGGCTATGATTAAACACGTTAACTGGTGTGAAACGCGTCAGCCCTGCTGGGACCTGTAGTCCACCAGAGCCTGTATGGTTTTTACTCAATAAAGGAGTTTGTCAAGGAGTGTGGCCATCCAGCCTGTTTCTTTGTGTGATATTGCTCAGCAAACCGAGCCGGCACCCTGTTTGACACACTAGCAGCTGTATCCTATAGAGCGAGGAATCATCCTGGAGCAGTGTCTTTGTCCATATTGTCGCTTTTTGTTTGTTTATAATGCATAAAATAAAAAATGCAGAGGTGATCAAATACCACCAAAAGAGAGCTCCATTTGTGGGAAAAAAAAGACGCCAATTTTGTTTGGGTACAACGTTGCACAATCGTCAGTTAAAGCGACGCAGTGCCGTATCGCAAAAAATGGCCTGGTCATTAAGGGGCAAAACCTTCCAGGGCTGAAGTGGAGTCCTGGGTAGCTCGCTCCGGGAGGGGGCCCGCTCCGGACGCCGCTTCTGTGGGATTGTGGGCGGTCAGCAATAGATAGTATAGTATAGGAGGTCACTGCTCTCCTATACGTCATCACGCAGCCAACCTGGAAGTGACGTCATCTCCTCTGCCTGGAAACGCTATGGACTCGGAAGCACTGGAAGCCACCAATGCTGACTGCCCACAATCCCACAGAAGAAGTGCCCCGGTGGACCCCCTCCCAGAGCGAGCTGCCCAGGACTCTCCCTCACCCACTAGGCTGTTTTATATGCCCGATACAAGTCTGTGCTTGTGAGTAGTAAATCTATTGTTTTAATAAATTATTTTTATACGGCTACTCTTAGAAGGCGCCTGTGTTTCTCCTTATCTTTTCCCCAGAGATGCTTTTGCTTCCTACAGAGCTGCCTCGGTGGGCCCTATTGAACACCCCAGGACTTTTATGGACTCTCTTGGAAGCCATTTCCCCACTGCCCTTCCTCCATCCCCCTGCAATCACAGCAGCCCTTGCTCAGTGCCCATTTTGCGTCAATACCTTCACTTCCTTAATACAAAGTTAATGACACCCCCATTTCATTTTGCATATCGCAGTGCGTACTGTCAATTCGGACATGCGATCTGATTCTGGTGCGGACCAAGAAAAGGGTCCTGTGTGAGTTTGGCCTGAATGCAATGCAAATTCAGCCATACAAGCCGTATGGCTAAATTTGCCTCACACAGACAACGCATGTGATTTGCACAGCAGTGGGGTGCGAATCGCATGAAATGTTTGACATTACAGCAGTGGAAAATGACCCTGAAAAAGATAAATTTTCTAACAGAACTGTTTTTGCAGCTTACTGCAGTGTGTGTAGTACTTTAACCACTTCAACCCTGGAAGGATTTCCCACTGTAGGACCAGAGCATTTTTTGCGATTCAGCACTGCGTTGATTTAACTGACAATTGCACGGTCGAGCGACATTGTACCCAATCAAAAATTGCATCCTTTTTTCCCCCAAAAATAGAGCTTTCTTTTGGTGGTATTTGATCACCTCTGTGTCACTTCTGATCACCGCTATAAACAAAAAAAGAGCGACAATTTTGCAAAAAAAAAAAAAAACAATATTTCTTACTTTTTGCTAAAATACAAATCCAAAAAAAATATAAGAAAAAAATGTATTCATCGGTTTTGGCCGATTTATATTTTTCCTCATATTTTTGGTAAAAAAAATTGCAATCTGCATTTATTAATTGGTTTGCACAAAAGTTGTCGCGTTTACAAACCATGAAAATTAATTTCTGTCGTTTTTTACATTTTTTTTTTTTTTTTTATATTAGTAATGGCGGTGATCTGCAATTTTTATCAGGGCTTTGATAATGGGGTGGACATGACGGACATTTTTGACACTTTTTTGGGACCAATGACATTTATACAGCGATCAGAAATGTAAATATCCACTGATTACTGTATAAATGTCATTGGCAGTGAAGGGGTTAACCTGCAGGGGGCAGGGAAGGGGTTAACTGTGTTCCCTAGGCGTGTTTTAAATGTGAGGGGTCTGGGCTGCTATGGGCATAAGAGATCTAACTGATCCCAGTGACAGTGTTCACTAGATCTCTTATATGCCACCTGTCAGAATGGGGAACCGCTATGTTTACATCGACGGTTCCCCGTTCTTTGCCTCTGGCAGCTCATCGGGTCCGCCTGAGCCGCGGGCACACTCCTGCAGAGTGCCCCGGGCATGGGAGCGTGCCGCCGGTGGTGCACTCTCGCCTCTTAGCTGCACATTCACGAATCGCCGATTCGCGAGACATGTTCACACTGTCGCCGTAAATGGACAGTGTGCGGTCGGGAACCGGTTAAAGGGTTAGTTCACTTTTAGCAAGAATTTGCCTATGCAGATAAGGGGCGTCTGCAGTAAGGCTCCATTTACATGGGATGCTACTTCAACCTCCCCTGAACGATTTTTTTTGACAGCTAGAAGCTGGCGTCTAAAATGGCCGTTTAGCCGCGTTTTGCCGCGTTCGCGTTTAGGAGCGTTTTAAAAAAATATATATTTTTTAAATGGAAATGCCAATAAACAAAACTGTCCTAGATGCGAGTTACCACGTTTAGAGGCGTTTGGCTGCGTTTATAAGCTGTTTGGCGTTTCAGATGCCTCTGAACTGGCATCTGAACCCATTTTTTTGCGTTCCAAAAAAAGCCTTTTAACTCAACTGCCTGGAAACGACCTTAAACAACCCTGTGTAAATGTACTGATAAGATAACATAGAGGAAAGTTCAGGGGCAGCTGAAAAAATTGCCCATATGCCTCAAAACGTCCGTTTACCAGCAGCAGTGTAAATGAGGCCTTAAGAACAAACTGCACAGCTTTGGCTAAAGTTGAATAATGCCGTTGCTATAGGTGTAGCCCTATTGCATATCTCCTGAAGCCTGACTGGAATACCTCCAGGATGTTACTAAGAGAGGCCTAGTTATTACTGCTCACTTCCACCGTCACAGGAGCGAGCTCTCAAACACTGCATGGGAAGAGAGCGAGTATGTGAGGGGGGTTTGAATCAGAGAAAAAGCTCACTCCTGTGATGGAGGTGAGCAGTGACAATGAGGCCTCCCTTAGCAACGTCCTGGGAGCATTCCAGTTAGGCTTCAGGAGGTACGTAAATAGCCTACACCTTATTCAACTTTAGTTTTTGTTTTTATTTACAGACACCTCCTTACCTACATAGTCAGTTTCTTTGGTGAAGGTAAAAAATTGGTAATGTTCACCCACAGCAACCAATTAGATTGAGGCCTGAGTGGGAGAATATCAGTAACATTGTGATTGGTTGCTGTGCGGTACTATCATTACTTCTTATTTCACATAATGGGGCAGGACAGTGGCTTAGTGGTTGGCATGTCTGCCTTGTGCATTGGGATCTTCAGTTCAGATCCCAGCCAGGACACTGTCTACTGTTCCTGTGGGTGGTCCGGTTTCTTCTCATACTCTGAGACATGCTGGTAGGTTAATTGGTTCCTGTCTAAATTGGCCCTAGTATGTGTATGCATGTGGGTAGGGTTCTTAGATTATAAACTCCTCAAGAGCAGAAACTGATGTTAAAGAGTCACTCCACTTTTAGTAAGTGAAAAATAATCCCCCCTGGGTGATCTATGTACATTGCAGGGATTTTGACAAACTTTGCTTCAGATTCCTACCTGTTTCTGCTCTGAAGAAATAGCTATTTGTTTGACCATGTCCAGTGCAGTGCCAAATCCCTTAAAAAGTAATTCACTCTTGAGAAATATCTCACCAAAACTGACATTTCTGTTGCAGAGAATGCCTAAAATTGTACTTGTATCTTAATGCAGACTCCTGGGAAAATCGGTGAGCCAGTCACACAAGCAGGAAATTACATTTTTGGGGGCGTTCTGTACACCAACATATTACCATATTGCATTTAATTTTACAGAACATGACAATGCTGCAGGTGGAAATTAAAAGGGAATTTGTTCTCAACATTAAAGTGATTCTAAAGGAAATTTTATTTAAAATAATAAACCTCATACTTACCTGCTCTGTGCAATGGTTTTGCACAGATCAGACCTGATTCTTCTCTTCTGGGTTCCCCCACCAGTGCTTCTGGCTCCTTGCCCTTGCTGAGTGCCCCCATAGCAAGTGGCTTGCTGTAGGGGCACTCGTGCGAGATTGATCATGAGCCGCACTCTGTGTGTCAATGAATTGATACGGCTCCCCCCCTCCCATTGGCTGTTATTGACAGCAGCAGGGCAATGGCTACCGCTGCAGCCTTGATCTCCAGTGAGGAGAGCTGCTGCCTCCAGGCACGGCGCTGGATCAAGATCAGGCTCAGGTATAAGGTAAGTATAAGAGAAGGCTGGGTGGGGGATCTGCACACAGAACGTTTTTTACTCAATGCATCAAATGCACTAAGGTAAAAAAAACCTACCTTTAGAACCACTTAAACCACTTGCCAGCCATCGACATACCCAGGATGATGTCTGGTACTTTTTTTTTTTTTTTTTATAGCCGGTGGTTTGCTCTCTTGTAGAAGCAATCCTAGCGGCTAACTAGCCAGGGGATTGCTTTTACAAGCAGCGGCTGGTACATGGCTTGCGCAGGCTCTCCCATCCCAGTGGGAGAAATGAGCAACCAGTTGGCACGTCCGCCAGATAGAACAAAGCCGGGATCAGCATTCCACTATGGTAACCCGGAAGCAATGACCTGACATCACTTCCAGTTTTCCCGTATGTCAACGACGCCATTTTAAAAAAAAATCGAAAGCATTCAAAAACACCGATTTTGGAGTTTTGAATGCTTTTAAGGGCAGAGGAGGGATTTGGAGTCCTAGATCTTTCCATATAGAGTACCTGTCACATGCCTATTACTGTCACAAGGATGTTTACATTCCTTATGAAAGCAGTAAAAGTAATTAAAAAAAATGTAAAATAACAGTGTAACATTAAAAAAATTAAAGTGCCCCCCCCCCGTGCTTGTGCGCGTCGGTCCCGCATGCATATAAACCGTGATCACCCCACACATAGAAACATAGAAAAGTGACGGCAGAAAAGACTGAGTAGTCCATCGAGTCTGCCCCTTTTTTATTTTATTTTATTTTATTTTTTTTTTACATTAACCTTGTTGTCTGACTATGGATTTATGTTTATCCCAAGCATGTTTGAAGCCATTTACTGTTGACTGTCTCACAACCTCTGTTGGTAGTTTATTCCAATCATCAACCACCCTTTCAGTAAAATAATACTTTCTAAGATTAGTTTTGAACTTCCCCCCAGTTAGTTTGAGGTCATGTCCCCGTGTTCTTGATTTTGGTTTCATATTGAAAAGACTGCCCTCCTGAACCTTATTCACCCCCTTGAGGTATTTAAAGGTTTCAATCATGTCTCCCCTCTCCCTCACATGTGAGGTATCACGCGGACGTCAGATCATGGGCAGTAATTCTAACACTAGATCTCCTCCGTAAATCTAAAATGGTAACCTGTAAAGCAGGGATATGCAATTAGCGGACCTCCAGATGTTGCAGAACTACAAGTCCCATGAGGCATAGCAAGACTCTGACAGCCACAAGCATGACACCAGAGGCAGAGGCATGATGGGACTTGTAGTTTTGCAACAGCTGGAGGTCCGCTAATTGCTTATCCCTGCTGTAAAGGCTTTTAAAGCACCGCCTATAGATAGTAAAATGTATGTTGCTTGTCTCCATTGCATGGGCATGCGTAATTTTAAAGCGTGACATATTTGGTATCTATTTACTCAGCGTAACATCATCTTTTATATTTTACAAATTGGGTTACATATTGTTTTTTTGCAGTTAAACTTCAAAAACGTTTTTTCTTTTTTTAAAAAAATGCATTTGAAAAACTGCTGCAAAAATGTGATATAAAAAAAATTGCAAAACCAACCATTTTTTTCTCTAGGGCATCTGCTTTAAAAAATATATAAAATGTGTGTGGGTTCTAACTAATTTTCTAGCAAAAAAATGCTGATTTTTGACATGTAAACAAAAGTGTCAGAAATGGCCTAGAAGTCACGTGTTTAAAGTACAATATGGTTGTGTAGCAATTGTATATATGCTATATTTTTTATTAACTGTATTTGTTTCCACAAGAGTGGAGTTACCCTTTAATGAGTAGTATGCAAAGCACTGTGTAACTTGTTGAGGCCATATAACAGCCTGTAATAAATAAATAATAACTTGTTAAGCTATTGTGTAGTTATTATTTCCCCATCAGTGCAGATGGAAATTTCATAGATATATTGTGTCACCTAGCGTCACAATTGGCTCTTATCCTTACTATGTGAATTCTCTGTTTCAGGTCTCAGGTGAAAATCCCTCACCAAGACAATGGAGGCCTTCACTGTACAGGAAGTGCACAGATATTCCGTGGCTGGTGTTGTTTTTTCTTTTCTGGTCAGGTTTGGTAAGTCATTGTTTTCAAGCAACATGTTCTCAGCTACTTGAATAACTATACTGTATTGGATTGACATTTTTCAAATAGCAGGCATAAACACCATTGTGTTATTTTAGAGTGTTATTTCATGGACAAATAAGATACATCTTTTTACTTTTAGACTCGGTTCACACCTAGACGACTTGCGATCCGACTTATGTCGCCCCAAGTCGCCTCAAGTCGCTTGACATCTGAAATCCCATTGAAATGAATGGGAGCCGTCTTAAAGCGGAAGTATACCCATCAATTTGATAATGTCAAAGTAGATTTAATATTCCCGGCATGCTGGAAATGCTAGCTGTCTCCTTGGTTGAGCTCTCAACCAAACCAGCAAACCATCCAATGGGTGGTGTCATAATGGATCACATGTGCAGCATCATGGCAGATGCAGATTAAACAGAGGCTAAGATGTCAGCTTCCTTGGCTGAAGCCTATAGGAGGGTTTACTTCCACTTTAATATGCATTACTGAAGTCGCTCCAACTCCAAGGCGACTTCAGAAAAGGTTCCTGTACTACAAGGCAACTTCTATCCGACTTGTGCCCATATAATTCAATGCAAGTCACCTCCAAGTCGGATCCCCCATCTATATATAAACGACTTTACAGTTAAAAAGTCGCCTTCAAATTGCCTAGCAAAGTCGCCCCCCGAAGTCGGATCGCCTAGGTGTGAACCGAGCCTTAGGCCCCTTTCAACAGGCTGTCCAATGAGGTGCGCCACTAAGTTTTTCAGGAGGACCTGATCAGACCATCCATTCACCCCTAAGGCGCGGTGGACGTCAGTGGTGGCATGTTCGCTGACACCCACTCCTATCCGATCCTATCCGCTAAATCCAGGCGGATGGTGGTCCTATTTTCCATTCGTCTGGCTGATCGGTTGAAAACGGGCAGGCAGTCTGTTTTTATCCAATCTCTCCATAGAGGAGAGCGGGACTCTGACAGGTTTGTCTCAGCACAGGGAGTGGAGACGGACTTGTCATCTGCCGGCTCAGTGGGGATCAACGGATCGATCCCGCCCCATGTGAAAGGGGCCTTAATTTAGGTATATCTTTTTTTTTTTTTTTTTTTTTTTTTTTTT
>BLSH010483955.1:49719-75885 GCA_018402905.1 Glandirana rugosa | reverse complement strand
TTTTTTTTTTTTTTTTTTTTTTTTTGCTCTCTACCTCTAACTTTTACCTTTCTGAAGTGTATGTATGGCATTTTTTTTTAGTTTTGCATAGAGTATGAATGGGGTAAAACCCCTGCCAGGATATTTTTTGTTTTCTGTCCCAGAGATGCAACAGAAGGTAAGAGGTCGTCTCACAAAGTAAGAGGAATCCCCTTCTAGGACAATTGTCCCTGGAGCAGGTAAAATTTTGGATAGACTGAGTACAGGGGTCACAAATAGAGGGTGAATCTCTCCAATGGGGGCACAGACCACAATAAAAACTTGTCAGCATATCTAATTCTATCCCACTCTAGTCAAAACATATTCTCTTCTCGCCTAAGGGTAGAACAAATGTTTAATGCCTAAGCACAATTTAGCAACTTTGATGTGTTAGTAAAATTGTACATATCATCACAACTACTTTGTGTATTCAGGTGGATTATACCTTGTTTTTTTTTAGGACAAATTGAGCTTTCTTTGGATGGCAAATAAATGGAAACCGATGTCTCTTCATTTTTTTTTTTTTTTTTTTTTTTTTTTTTATTATTTTATTATCAAAGGAAAACTGGCCCAAAATAGTAAAAAAAATAATTTTCTTTAAATTTAGCTGTGTATTTCTTGCTATTACCATAACTTACTGCCAAAGAACAACCAAAAGTAAATTCTCCTGCTCCTGACAATTGCAGTAGTGCCACATACAGTGCCTTGAAAAAATATTCATATCCCTTGAAATTTTCCACATTTTGTCATGTTACACCCAAAAACGTACATGTATTTTTGGGGGATTTTATGTGATAGACCAACACAAAGTGGCACATAATTGTGAAGTGGAAGGAAAATGATAAATGGTTTTCAATTTTTTTTACAAATAAATATGTGAAAAGTGTGGTGTGCATTTATATTCAGCCCCCTTTACTCTGATACCCCTAACTAAAATCTAGAGGAACCAATTGCCTTCATAAGTCACCCAATTAGTAAATAGAGTCCACCTGTGTGTAATTTAATCTCAGTATAAATACAGCTGTTCTGTGAAGCTCTCAGAGGTTGTTAGAGAATCTTAGTGAACAAGCAACATCAAGAAGGCCAAGGAACACACCAGACAAGGCTAAAGTTTTGAAAAAGTTTAAAGCAGAGTTAGGTTATAAAAAGAATATCCCAATTTTTGAACATCTCACGGAGCACTGTTCAATCCATCATCTGAAAATGGAAAGAGTATGGCAAAACTGCAAACCTACCAAGACATGGCCGTCCACCTGAACTGACAGGCCGGGCAAGGAGAGCATTAATCGGAGAAGCAGCCAAGAGGCCAATGGTAACTCTGGAGGAGCTGCAGAGATCCATATCTCAGGTGGGAGAATCTGTCCACAGGACAGCTATTAGTCATGCACTCCACAAATCTGAACTTTATGGAAGAGTGGCAAGAAGAAAGCCATTGTTGAAAGAAGGCCATAAGAAGTCCTGTTTGCAGTTTGCAAGAAGCCATGTGGGGGACACAGCAAACGTGGAAAAAGGTCCTCTGGTCAGATGAGACCAAAATTTAAATTTTTTCCCTTAAAGCAAAATGCTGTGTGGTAGAAAACTAACACTGCTCATCACCCTGAATGCACACCCAGTGTGAAACATGGTGGTGGCAGCATCATGTTGTGGGGATGCTTTTCTTCAGCAGGGACAGGGAAGCTGGTCAGAGTTGATGGGAAGATGGATGGAGCCAAATACCGGGCAATCTTAGAAGAAAACCTGTTCGAGTCTGCAAAAGACTTGAGACTGGGATGGTGGTTCACCTTCCAGCAGAACAATGACCCTAAACCTACAGCCAGAGCTACAATGGAATGGTTTACATCAAAGCATATTCAATGTGTTAGAATGGCCCAGTCAAAGTCCAGACCTAAATCCAATTGAGAATCTGAGGCAAAACTTGAAAATTGCTGTTCACAGATGCTGTCCATCCAATCTGACAGAACTTGAGCTGTTTTGCAAAGAGTGGGCAAAAATTTCACTCTCTAGACGTGCAAAACCATTTATCATTTTCCTTCCACTTCACAATTATGTGGCACTTCGTGTTGGTCTATCAGAGGGGGTCGGCATCCTAAATGTCCGGAATGTCCGTGCACGTAATGAATTCACACGCACCCAGCCCGTGGGCATTCGAACCCCGGTTGGCTTTCTTGGGATAACAACCAATGCAGCTAAGAAGCCGCTCAGCTCTTATCCCAAGGAGCGGGAATCGGCTTTGATCGGGTCTCGGATGTAGTGACCAGGAAGCGATGTCATGACATCACTTCCGGTTTACAGAAGACTTAAAGGTGCCAAATTTATGAAAACTACAGCATTCAAAATGGCCAAACTTTGCGTTTTGAATGCCTTTAAGTGTAAAAGAAGGATTTGGGGTCTTATAAACCCAAATAAAGAGTACTCGTTACTGCCTATTACTGTCACAACGGATGTTTACATTCCTTCTGACAGCAATAAAAGTGATCAGAATTTTGCTTTTAAAGGGATAATGTAAAAATAAAAAAAAGAAATAAAAAAAGGAAAAAAAAATGTTTTTAAAGCGCCCCATACCTCCATGCTCACGCGCAAAATCGAACGCATATGTAAACCGTGTTCAAAGCACACGTGAAGTAGTGCTGTGATCGTTGGAGCAAGAAAAATCTGTAGAAAATTTTAAAGCGTCGCCTATGGAGATTTTTAAGTATCGTCGTATGTCACTATTCCACGAGTGTTCGCAGTTTTAAACCATAACGTGGGGGGGGGGCTGTGTAATATGCAGGGAGGGTTGTGTAATGTAAAGGGGTCCAGAGGTGCGTGGGCTGTGTAATGTAAAGGGGTCCAGATTATTGCGCAACCTGCCCTATGCGACCCTAAACTACCAACCACAGCCCGCCACTATACTACTCTAACCTGCCACTATACCACCTTATACTATCATTTACAGGGGCCGGTTTGGGCTATGCCCTGTGACCGTGCGCTGCCTGCAGGGCGCTGGGCAGCCTAGACAGGAGCGGGGGTGACACCATATTTTACCGCACCATATGACACCAGCCCTAGTGACGCCACTGGTACAAAGCATATCTCTCTGTAGTGTGTACTTGTCTCAGTCCAGAGCACTCAGCTCTCAGAGTTCCCCTCACTGAACTCTGCAGAGTGTAACGTCAGCTCTCCACTCCTTTTTTTTCTGACAGCTCAGACAAACTTTACAAATTCTGTACTTTAAATGGATGTAGAGAAGAGATGATTGCAGATACAGGTACAACTTATGTAGGAATATTTGTTTCATTGCTGTGTATCACCTGAGGCCAGTCCCTTCACTGGGTATATGTAACGGTTTGCAACCACTTTAATAACCCTCCCGAGAGAGAGAGCCTCATAAAAGTGGATCAGAGCTTGCTTTGCAGGCGCACATAATGAAAATTCAACCATCTCTATTTTTGGTGATCTACAAACCTATTTGTTTTAGTATTTTTCAGTTAATTTTCTTGTATTTAGTTATCCAGAAAATGATTGTTATGATATTGCTATATGCCTACGGAGTGTGTCTGCTAAAGATATGAAATAAGCTGGGCATGCTCATGGCAAGAGGTGATAAATTCCCCCTACTTGTGTTAAGTTAAACAAATATATCCCATTACTTCATCTCTTTAAATAGATAGTCCATTCACAGGCTGACAGGGCCTCCGTTAACTATTTAAACACACCAGCAACGTGGTGCTTGTCCATGGACTGTAGACACGAATGTGGAACTGAATGTTATTATTTTTGGAAGTAGCTATATAATAAAGCAAACATATATTAACAACAGCAGCCATGATTTGAAATTGATTCTCAACTTTTTTTTTTTTTTTTTTTGCTGTGCTGTGCTTAGCCCTTTATTGAAGAATGTCACCCCACTTCCTGTAGTCACCAAGACAGGCAGTGTGGGTACAATGGGGAAACAGCCAACAATATATATATATTTTATTTATGTATTTATTATTTTTTTAATTTACAATTTTTTTTTTTTTTTTTTTTTTTTTTTTTTTTTTTTTTTTTAGTAAGGTGGAAGTGATTAGAGTCAGTATTTTATGTAGCCTGTGTACCCACGAGGGAGATTCCTCTCGTTTCCTGTCCAATTGACCACTCTCCGTAAGCTAGGGAAATTTTCTGAGAGGTGCACAGACAGCATTAAAAAACCTTCCTTTGATCACCTCCTTCCACAATTCCTAGTGACCTCAATGCCCCTGGCTTCTGCATTCTCTGGGTCACTGGCCTGGCAAATATACAGCAAGTCAGGACTTCTGATCAGTGGCTTGAAAATATTGAAAGCTTTGAGTAATCATTACAGACAGTCAACAATCATTTTTAAAAGGAGATGTCTGACCAGAATTCCAGATATTTTTATGAGCACAGGTTTCTATATGGTTTTGGGTCTATTGTTATTTTTTTTATTTATTTTTTTTAAATACTTTTTTAAATGGCTCAATATTTACAGTATACACATTTATTTTTTTATGCAATACAAGACAAAGGAGGTTATCTAAAGAGTTGGCATAGCTGGCTTTGCATCTCCCTTTGTCTGGATAGAAACCTCAGACTTAAGGCCCATACACACGGTCCGATTATCGGTCAGTGACGGTCGTCCAACAGCCTGTTGGCCGAAAATCCGATCGTGTGGATGCATGATTCTACAGCGATTGTTGGACGACGAGACTAGAAAACTTGTGTTTGCCAACAAGGCATTGGCCGATTTGTTGGCTTGTGTGTACAGAAGTTGGCCAACAAAAAGTTGGAAGTGCGTGCAAACACGCATGCTCGGAATCCAGGAAGTGTTCGGTCGTGTAAACCTGTGTTCCTAATTCACAAATCACTTTCACCTGAACTTCCTCGTTCTACGCTCGTAACACGTCACTACATTCGGCTTTGTTGGCCGATTACTTGACTCATGTCAGTACGCTAGACCAAACCACGGTCGCCCAATTTGGGCAAAAGTTGGACCTACCATCGGCTTGTGTGTACGAGGCTTAAAGCCCCGTACACACGATGCAAATTGCGGACGGGAATTTTCATTCGATGCCCGATCGTCCGAAATTTTTACTGTTAGTATGCTCCTTTCGACAGCCGATTTTTCTTGATTTTCGTAAGACAAAAGCTGGTTGTGCAGACTAGAAATATATATTTTTTTTCATACGGCCGATTTTCGTATCATTAGTACGGTTTTTAATATGAAAAAAAACGTACGATCAAGACTACGCATGCTCAGAAACGAAAAAATACATACAAAACTATTCAAAACATTACGTCACTGCTGATGTTGAATTCGGTCGTACGAGAATTTTCGCATTGTTAGTACGCTCTTCACTTTCGACATGAGACAAGCATCCAACAAAAAAGTATGTTCTGTCGTCTGAAATTTGCATTGCGTGTACAAGGCTTTAGACATTTTGATAAGGGTCTTTTTTTTTAATTGTCCATGTCAATTATGTACAAGCAAACTATAGCTCTACCTGCTGACTGAATAACAATAATTTATTGCCCAGGTTTTCATTTTTTCTCGTGCAATAGGCCAATATACAGTGCCTTGAAAAAGTATTCATACCCCTTGAAATGTTCCACATTTTGTCATGTTACAACCAAAAATGTATTTTATGTGATAGACCAACACAAAGTGGCACATAACTGTGAAGTGGAAGGAAAATGATAAATGGTTTTCAAATTGTTTTATAAATGTGTGAAAAGTTTGGCATGCATTTGTATTCACCCCCCGGAGTCAATACTTTGTAGAACCGCCTTTCTCTGCAATTACAGCTGCAAGCCTTTTTGGGGATTTCTCTACCAGCTTTGCATCTAGAGTAGTGTTTCCCAACTCCAGTCCTCAAGGCGCACCAACAGGTCATGTTTTCAGGATTTCCCTCAGATGAAACAGCTGTGGTAATTACAAAGGCAGTAAACTGATCAAATCACTTGTGCAAAATAATGGAGAGCCTGAAAACATGACCTGTTGGGGCGCCCTGAGGACTGGAGTTGAGAAACACTGATATAGGGACATTTTTGCCCATTCTTCTTTGCAAAATAGCTCAAGCTCTGTCAGATTGGATGGAGAGCGTCTGTGAACAGCAATTTTCAAGTCTTGTCACAGATTCTCAATTGGATTTAGGTCTGGACTTTGACTGGGCCATTCTAACACATGAATATGTTTTTATCTAAACCGTTCCATTGTAGCTGTGGCTGTATGTTTAGGGTCTTTGTCCTGCTGGAAGGTGAACCTCCACCCCAGTCAAGTCTTTTGCTGACAGCTTTTCTTCTAAGATTGCCCTGTATTTGGCTCCATCCATCTTCCCATCAACTCTGACCAACTTCTCTTTCCCTGCTGAAGAAAAGAATCCTAACAGGATGCTGCCACCACCATGTTTCACGGTATGGATGGTGTGTTCAAGGAGATGTGCATTGTTAGTTTTTTGCCACACATAGTGTTTTGCTTTTAGGCCAAAAAGTTCAATTTTGGTCTCATCTGACCAGAGCACCTTCTTCAACATGTTTGCTGTGTTCTCCACATGGCTTCTCGCAAAACTGCAAATGGGACTTCTTATGGCTTTTTCAAAAATGGCTTTCTTCTTGCCACTCTTCCATAACGGTCAGATTTGTGGAGTGCACCAACAATAGTTGTCCTGTGGACAGATTCTCCCATTTGAGCTGTGGATCTCTGCAGCTCCTCCAGAGTTACCATGGGCATATATGCTGCTACTTTGATTAATGCTTTCCTTGCCCGGCCTGTCAGGTTAGGTGGGTGGCCATGTCTTGGTAGGTTTGCAGTTGTGCCACACTTTTTCCATTTTCGGATGATGGATTGAACAGTGCTCCATGAGATGTTCAAAGCTTGGGATTTTTTTTATAACCTAACTCTGCTTTAAACTTCTCCACAACTTTTTCCCGACCTGTCTGGTGTGTTCCTTGGCCTTCATGATGCTGTTTGGTCACTAAGGTTCTCTTGCAAACCTCTGAGGGCTTCACATAACAGCTGTGTTTATACTGAGATTAAATTACACACAGGTGGACTCTATTTCCTCATTAGGTGACTTCTGAAGGAAATTGGTTCCACTAAATTTTAGTTAGGGGTATCAGAGTAAAGGGGGCTGAATACAAATGCATGCCACACTTTTCAGATATTTATTTGCAAAAAATTTTGAAAACCATTTATCATTTTCCTTCCACTTCACAATTATGTGCCACTTTGTGTTGGTCTAGCATATAATATCCCAATAAAATACATTTATGTTTTTGGTTGTAACATGATAACATGCAAAATTTCAAGGGGTATGAATAATTTTTCAAGGCACTGTATTTGCCTCCCCCTATCCTTTTTACTTTTCAGAGATGTTTGGCATGCCTCTGACTGTGTCTCGTTTGGTGGAGGTACTGCCCGCCGAACATTCCAGGAAGGACCAATTTTGCGGTGGCTGCAAAGCTGTGCCACTTAAAGCGGTAGTAAAGCTTGATTTAAAAACAAAAAAATTCACTGTACAAGGCAATGTCATAATGTGCTAGTATGCATTGTATATTAGCAGATTAGGAAAGACTTGCCTTAAAACAAACCCATCTAGCAGCGTGCTATCACCGCTTACAGGGCTTCCATCTTCACCTGATCTTCCTTCCAGATTTACGGGTTCCAGCATGCTCACAGGAGTCACGGTTTTCTCAGCACAGACCTCTGAAGGAACGGTGCAGCTCATGCGCTGGTGACGTTACCGGCTGTTGCTGTTCAGGTGCTTGATCGTTCTTACAGGCGGCAGGAGGGGATTCCCCCGCCCCCCGGTGCTTCTACTGGCTCGCTCGTGTGATCGGCGAGCCAGAGAAGAAATCCGCCAGTGCCGGAAGATAGTTATAGAGAGATCCGAGGGACAGAGGGTCCCCAGCAGTCTCTATGACTCTCGAAGGCCTCGGCGCGACATTATGCCGGGGATTCAGCTGGAAAGCCTAAGATTGTTGATTTTTTTTTTTTTTTTTTTTTTAATCTCAGGCTTTCCAGTCTGGAAGATTTATGTGGGGTCTTATAGACCCCATATCTCTCCATAAAGAGGACCTGTCACGCACTATTCCTATTACAAGGGATGTTTACATTTTACAAGTGATTACATTTTTTTTTCAAGGAAAAGTGTAAAAATGAAAAAAAATAAACAATAGAGAAAAAAAAATTGAAGCACTCCCGTCCCTGCGTGCATGCACGCAGAAGCAAACCCATACGTAAGTCGCGTCCGCATATTTGAACAACGTTCAAACCACACATGTGAGGTATCGCCACGAACGTTAGAGCAAGAGCAATAATTCTAGCACTAGATCTCCTCTGTAACTCTAAACAGGTAACCTGTAAAAAAATTTAAAGTGTCGTCTATGGAGATTTTTAAGTACCGAAGTTTGGCGCCATTCCATGAGTGTGTGCAATTTTAAAGCGTGACATGTGAGGTATCTATTTTTACTCGGTGTAACATCATCTGTCACATTATACAAAATAATTGGGCTAACTTTACTGTTTTGTGTTTTTTTTTTTAGTCATGAAAGTGTTTTTTGTTTTCCAAAAAAATTGCGTTTGAAGAATTGCTGCGCAAATACCGTGTGACATAAAAAGTTGCAATGATCTCCATGTTATTCCCTAGGGTCTCTGCTAAAACTATATATATGATTGGGGGTTCTGAGTAATTTTCTAGCAAAAAAAATATGATTTTCACATGTAGAAGAGAGTGCTGGAATTTGCGTGGTATGGAAATGGTTAAAGAGGGTGGGCGGTAAAAACATGGCTGAATCGTGTGTATTTATGCCCCCAACCAAAAGCATGTGAGAGAATGGGTGTGAAAGCAAAGGAAGGTCTAGGGCAGTGGGTGTCATTGGACTGCATGGTGGAGCAGAGACTAAAGCTGGCCATACATGGATCGAAATGTGTCTGGTTGAGTTGTGACAGTAACCATTTAGTTATCGTTTCTTGTCTGAAGAAACGTTGTATTTACCAGATATTAAATCAACAGTTGAAACAGAAAAGATATGTAATCCGTACATTTAGCTGTATGCTTACATTGTGAATCCATAACAATTATATAATCTTTAAAGTTCTTCTTTGGTGGGAATTTCTTTTCTCCAGTATTACTTTAATATGTATGAGCAGCTTTTTCCATATATGATTCAAGTAGTCTGTTTTTCTCCATTAGCTACAGCTTTGCAAGTGTACAATGCTTATGTTTTCCATATGGTCATCTTGGAAAAGGCAAGCCCTCTATTAACTCCCTCATATTGCTTCCTGGAGAGTTGCTATTTTACTTAGCGATTTTTATTTTAAACTTAAAGGCAAAGTTCTGCATGTTATAAAAGGCAAAGATACCATAAGCTGACTTGATATCACAAATCTGTAATCCTGTGCTCAGTTGCACTTAGACAGATAGAGGGAGGGCGGACACTAGGAGGCATTGCACGTGTGCTGACAGGAGGAGGAGAGAGCAGAATGATTATCTCATCAGTGTCCTGCTTCTCCATGTGCTGGTAAAGCTTGGGTACAGGCCTGGAACCAGGATGTACAGTATATCACAAGTCAGTACACCCCTCACATTTGTGTAAATATTTTATTATATCTTTTCATGTGACAACACTGAAGAAATGACACTTTGCGACAATGTAAAGTAGTGAGTGTACGTCTTGTATAGCAGTGTAAATTTGCTGTCCCCTCAAAATAACTCACACAGCCATTAATGTCTAAACCGCTGGCAACAAAAGTGAGTACGCCCCTAAGTGAAAATGTCCAAATTGGGCCCAAAATGTCAATATTTTGTGTGACCACCATTATTTTCCAGCACTGCCTTAACCCTCTTGGGCATGGAGTTCACCAGAGCTTCACAGGTTGCCATTGGAGTCCTCTTTCAATCCTCCATGACGACATCACGGAGCTGGTGGATGTTGGAGACCTTGCGCTCCTCCACCTTCCATTTGAGGATGCCCCACAGATGCTCAATAAGGTTTAGGTCTGGAGACATGCTTGGCCAGTCCATCACATTTACCCTCAGCTTCTTTATCAAGGCAATGGTCATCTTGGAGGTGTGTTTGGGGTCGTTATCATATTGGAATACTGCCCTGTGGCCCAGTCTCCAAAGGGAGGGGCTCATGCTCTGCTTCAGTATGTCACAGTACATGTTGGCATTCATGGTTCCCTCAATGAACTGTAGCCCCCCAGTGCCGGCAACACTCATGCAGCCCCAGACCATGACACTCCCACCACCATGCTTAACTGTAGGCAAGACACACTTGTCTTTGTCACACCTCATACCCATGCAATCCGATTCCTGTGCGAGTTTGCAGTTCGCACTGTGATATGCGAGCTGAAAAGGGGGTGTCGTTAACAATGTATTGACAGTGTGAACTGCCGTGTGAGTCGGGTGTGATGCAGGAACCTGCAGTGGATTTGCAGGGTTCCTGCATCGCACCTATGTGAACCGGGGCTAAGAATGGTTTTATAATTCTCAATCCGTGGCTGCACCTGCAGGGCTCTAATGACGAAATTGGTAAGGTCTGCATCCCTGTAAATGTGATTTCCTTTTGAGAGTATCTCACCAAAATTGGCATTTTTGCTGCAGGGGTTGCCCAAAATCTGACTTATATTTTAGTACAGACCTCAGGGAAAATCAGTGAGCCAATCACACATGCAGGAAATGACATTTCTGGGGGGCGTCTGTATACCATCTGTGTACAGGACACCTCCAGGTAGCCTTATTGCATTGCATTTTACAGAAAATTACAGAGCTGCAGATTAAAAAGGAAAGGTAATTTTTCATGTCATTCAATTACAATATGACTTGTGTTGCAATTGTATATGCTATATTATTATTATTATTTTTTTATTTGCTATTTTTTTTCCCCAAGAAAGTAGAGTTAGCCATTAACATTACACTGATTGCAGCCTGCCATATAAAATACTTGCCTTCCTTCCAGTTCCAATGATAATCACCATGTAGCTCTGCCTGGTGCTGCACAGCATCTATATGGAAAATGTCCCCTGCTGGATGCTCATAAAGTGTCTGCAGTGCCCAGTGCGGCCTCACCAGGGCCGGCCTTACCATGGGTCCCAGTGGGTCCATTGGACCCAGGCAGCACTTTGAGAGGGGCAGCAAATTGAACCACGGCCGCCTCTCCTCTTCTATTTACCCAGCAATTTGATGACCAAGATTTTTTTTCCAGCAGTTGTGTGTCATGTTAACTGCCCCCCGGGCCGCTCCGCCTGCCCCTATACTACCCTAGCCCTCCACTATACTGCCCTGGCCTGTATATATCCTCCCTGGTCTGTCTATATACTGCCCTGGTCTGTCCATATACTGCCCTGGTCTGTCTATATACTGCCCTAGCCTGTCTATATACTGCCCTAGCCTGTCTATATACTGCCCTAGCCTGTCTATATACTGCCCTAGCCTGTCTATATACTGCCCTAGCCTGTCTATATACTGCCCTGGTCTGTCTATATACTACCCTAGCCTGTCTATATACTACCCTAGCCTGTCTATATACTACCCCAGCCTGCCCCTATACTACCCTAGCCTGTCCATACACTAGCCTGTATATATACTACCCTAGCCTGTCTATATACTACCCTAGCCCACCCCTATACTACCCTAGCCTGTTTATACACTAGCCTGTCTATATACTACCCTAGCCTGTCCATACACTAGCCCAGGGGTAGGCAACCTGGGGCCCTCCAGTTGTTGCAGAACTACAAGTCCCATCATGCCTCTGGGAGTAATTGTAACTGCCAGCCTTGCAATGCCTCATGGGAAATGTTGTTCCACAACAGCTGGAGGTCTACTGGTTGCCTACCCCTGCACTAGCCTGTCTATATACTACCCTAGCCTGCCCCTATACTACCCTAGCCTGTCTATATACTGCCCTGTTCTGTTTATATACTACCCTAGCCTGCCCCTATACTACCCTAGCCTGTCCATACACTAGCCTGTCTATATACTACCCCAGCCTGCCCCTATACTACCCTAGCCTGTCTATATACTGCCCTGTTCTGTTTATATACTACCCTAGCCTGCCCCTATACTACCCTAGCCTTTCTATATACTACCCTAGCCTGCCCCTATACTACCCTAGCCTGTCCATACACTAGCCTGTCTATATACTACCCTAGCCCACCCCTATGCTACCCTAGCCTGTCTATATACTACCCTAGCCTGTCTATATACTACCCTAGCCTGCCCCTATACTGCTCTAGCCCACTCCTTGAAATTGAACATAGTGGTATGTCATATAATTTTGCATATAGACAAGTTGCTGTTGCATGTAAATCTGACTTCCTGATAAATTTAATTTTAGCTTTAATTATCATGATATAAAATAATGGATGTGGGGGCCTTTTGGTGGGCGTGATTTTTTTATGGGGTGGGGGGGGGCCAGCATTTCATTCTTGGACCCAGGCAGCGCAATGTCTTGGGCCAGCCCTGGGCCTCACACTCAATATCTCTGCAACTGGGAAGAAAGTAAATATTTGACATGGTAGGCTGCACTGGGGGAGAGGAGGGATGTGGACACAAATGTAATGTTTGCTGTTCCTACCATTGGTGGGTAGGCAGCTTTTGTGAAGCTGTGCAATTTCCTCAGTTTTGCATTGTGACCCCCTTTTCTGACCATATTATCTCTTAATCACCATCAATTAATGAATGTTGCCCACAAGTGACATATTTATTATAGTATTTCTCATGCTCCTATGGGAGGGGAGGTCAGTCAAGGCTGAAGAGAACATCAACAAATGATCTTTGGTGTTTATTTAACCTTATACTCCTTTATGGCTTTGTTTGTTTAAAACCTAATACATCACAGAGTAGTAGTTTAAACACCATGTATTGTTTGAAAGTAACTTGGTATAAGATGGGGCTCTGCATTTAAACAGCAGATAGTAAGAGTGTTTTCTTGATCTTTTGCAGATGTTCATCAGTGGATATTCCTTAACGGCTGGAGCTGCAGAGAGACTTGTATTTGGTTATGATAGTTATGGAAATGTGTGTGGGAGAAGAAACTCTCCCATTCCTAACGCTCCTTTTTCTGGAAAAGATATGACTAACAGAAAGTACGTATTGGAATCGCCTCTTTTATTCTTGGGTCAACCTCCCTTGAGCGAGCATCCTTTATCATTTTATGTGAATCAGGAAAGCGGTCATCTATGTTTAAAGTGGGACGTGGCAAACTCTTAGTAAAGTTTGTACTAGGGTAGGCTTGAATCCGTGATTAATGCCTTGGTGGGGGTGTACACAAATGTGTAGTAAGGGAGGGGTCACTAGGATTACTTCCTTACAATTAGGGAAAAATGTAAGAAGAGTATTGTTGCATTCATTAAAATGTAAGATTATTATTATTATTTCAGGTACTTGTATAGCGCCGCCAATTTACATAGAGCTTTACATATATATTGTACATTCACATCAGTCCCTACCCTCAAGGAGCTTACAATCTAAGGTCCCTAACTCACATTCATACATACATATACTATGGACAATTTTAGAGAGGATCTAATTAACCTACCAGCATGTCTTTGGAGTGTGGGAGGAAACCGGAGTACCTGGAGGAAACCAATGCAAGTACAAGGAGAACATGCAAACTCTATGCAGGTAGTGTCGTGGTCGGGATTCAAACCAGGGACCCTTTTTGCTGCTAGGCGAGAGTGCTATCCACTACACCACTGTGCTGCCCATTGATATTTTACATCTGTAGATACTGTTTCATAAACATTTTATGAACTTGTGACTTCAGTATCCTAATGGTGTTAAAAAACAGAATGGCATTTTTCTAGGGTAAAGGTTTCGTATACCATGGGTCGTTGTCAGAGGACCAATACTCGCACAGCTAATACTAATGCAAATATTGCAGCTAATGCTCCAATCTTCTGCAGCTAATGCTCATTCCCATGCAGCTAAAGCTTGTGCACTTGTACCAGCATGCAGGCGAGCTCAGGCTAATATCCAACGTGTACTGACCCATAGGTGCATCTGTGTGCATCGGCACACATGTCCACGCGCATAGGTGCCAAGGTGCCTATTTAAAGGAAACCCTGGTGTGTGGCAATCGCTGGATGTTTTTCAGCTTCCCCATGACCTTTGTTCCTGTGTTCCTGCTTATTTTGACTGATTTCCCGTTGCTGACCCAGCTAGTTCCTGACCTTGCTCTGTGGATTTTGAATACCGATCTCGGCTTGCCTCTGACTATTCTCTGCCTGTTTCCCTGGTACTAACCTTGGCCTGCTACTGGACCTCTCTCTGCCCATTTTTTCTCATACTGACCTCGGCATGATACCTGACCGCACTCAGCCTCACCATGTATGAACCTGGCTCACCCTAACCATGTCTTGTCCCTGGCAGTCACCTGCTACCAAGCTTCTAGTACCCATGCTTTTTTGAGCCTTGTACCTCTGTCACCACCTTCGGCGTTGCTTGGACCTGAGCTGCAAGGGAAGCCCTCTTGACAGCTCGGCTTCTGACCAAGGTACGAGGCATATCTCTCATTTACCTTTTAAAAGCAAAATATCAAAAAAAATGTTTGATCTGAATAATTTCTCAGCCATGTCTGTAACAACGAGGGGGGGCGTCCCCTCCCGCCGATTCTGAAAGCATTCTAGCAGGTCATGAGCCGCGCGGATCGCTTTCATGAGAGAGACAGGCGCCAGCTGAAAAAAAAAAAACCTGATGGCTTCAACCATAACCCCGGTAAACCACTTGCAAACCGCAACGTATATATACCTATTGCAGTCGGCAAGTGGATATGCCACTGTGGTCTGTAACTACAAGAGCATTAGCGTGTAATGTGTAAATCCACCAATTACCACGAGGATGCCTTATCTCTAGGATCCAAAGCATTTTAAATACAATTCTTACTGTAATTATTATACAGTATATCCTCATTGTATTTATTTTAAATACAGTCATTATTCAAACTTCAGTAATTATCCAACTGAGAAAAGTAGTGTGACTTGTTTCCTCCTTGTATTCATGGTGTTTATTCTATCTCGTAATACTAATGCAATGGTAAATGGATGTTAAATAGATAGGAATTTTCTACACCACAACAGCAATAGAAATTTAGGTAGAAATGTTTGGCCACTTATTACAAACATCAGAACTGTTTTATCTATCTTTACAAAGGCAGTATCACTACAGCTTCATTTTAGAATATTCTAGGGATTAGATCAGAATCCCCAACTCACCAAATCATTTTTCTTTCTCGTCTCTTAGAGGGGCACAGGAAGCCATTAACCTTTTGTGTTATACTGCCGCATACAGGAAGACTGGACATTGGCAAACAAAATAACTGTAAGCCGGCCCAAAATAGCCCCTCCCACTATCAGTATGCCTCCATTTTTTTTTTTGTTTTGTTTTGTTTTTTTTTTTTGCTAGTATCCTGGGAAGATGATCATCTTTTCTTCAACATCTGCTGTTTAAAAGACTAATGATTTGTTAGCACCCTGTTTTCTTTTTTCTTTTCAATCTAGACCCTTCTCTACATTGCTGCAAATCGTTTTCTCTTTGATTTATAGCTTTCCAGCATGGTAATCCTCAGCCTGATTTTGGGATTACCAAGTCTGGACCCTGCTAGACTGGGCGTTACCGAGATATCCTGCAAGTGGCCTTCGGGCACCAGGTTTGGCAACGTTTAGTCCAGCAGAATATGAACGCTGGACTATCCAGACTTTGTTCTCCTCAGATAAGATTGTCTTGGTTCTTGCCCAGTCTCTGAAGATGTTAATGAAGAGGTCTGTCAGGCCGAGAATCAGCAGCTACCTCAATTACTTTATTGGATGTCTTTATCTCCTGTTCCTACTGATTTTGCTGCAGAACGTTCTGGTACAGAGTGCTGGCGTCATCCACTAGATGGTGTGTGCTGCTCTGAGCTTTCTTTTCTCCTATAAAGTGTAGAGGAAGCATTTCTCTACTGCTGCTCCTGCTTGCAGGGAACCATGTGGAACTTCCCTCCATCTGACCCTCATATGCTACCAGCTGTCCGAGTTTCAAAATACTTGAGTCCTTGCCCTCTTACCCTGCACCCATATGTTGCCTTTCCATCACACACTCACAGCAAATCTAATTTTATACCCACCTACTGAGGGTGCCTATGTCTGTATCCTGGACTTCTGTTATCCTCAAGCCTGTCCCATCCTCAGAGTCCTCTTTGGCTTTGTTAGGCGTGACTGGGCCCTTTCACCTCTCGACTGAGGCGTTTACCATGGTTATGCAAGTCATTAAGTTATTTGGTACCTCTGAGCTTACTACTGACGAGTTGAAGCCTCTATCAATTACTCCTAAATTAAAGGAGACCATTTCAGCTCTTATTGTTGGAGCACTAGAGGATCAGCCTGTTTCCTCAACCAGTGCTATTTTCAGTCTTGAGTTGTTTAAAACTACTGGGGCAGCAAATGGTTTCCCATTGCACCCACTTTTTTCAACTGTTTTTCTGTTTTGGAGATCAGAAACGTAATAAGCCATTTTCTCCCTCAAAATGTACATTATCGTTGTATCAGTTTTTTTGTTGAGGATTTTGTGCAGAAGTGGTCTATTCTCACTGTGGACCTTGCAGCGTCCCTCCTTAACAGAGCATTTACTGTTCCAGTAGAAGATGTGCCTTTCTTTAAGGATTCAACCAATAAATGATTGTGAGCCCTTGCTAGAGCTCTGTCCTAGCTGGCAGAACACTTGTGTAAAAAAGAGTTTAACCACATAGCTTTCAAGGGACGTCATCTCTTTGGACCAGTTGTTTTTAAAATCATCAACATGCTACTGTTGGCAAGAGCACCTATATTCCTCATTGGAAGAAACACGAGAAGCAAGCTGTAAAGTATTCTCCATTTCTATCAGCTAAGAAACATACTTGTTTCCCCACCCTTAAACTTCACACAGAGACTCTCCTAGCTTGACTCCCTGTCCACCTGCAAATCTGTCCCTCAAACTCTGCCCTATCGCAGCCTTTATTCTGCATGAAAATGACCCCCTTCATTTTCCAGAGTCAAATATCTTGATTAATATCCTGAAGCTTTGGGCAGTTTGGCTGTCTCTACAGCACTGGACCATCCTACTGTTGGACAATGTCAAGGCAGTGGTGTACATCAATCATAATCATTTTGTTTCAGAGACTGTTGGCCTCTCATTCTTTCATTAGGACCTTTTGTATACTGGGGTCTCCCATGTAGATCCATTAGGAAATTGTATTCTCTCTGTGCTTTAAAAACTACCATTTAAACACATTCCTCTCTCTACTCTCACCCACAAGGTATTTTAAACTTGATATACAAAATCTCTGTAAAAGTGTCTCAACTGGCAGCTTAAGGCCTCTTTCACACGAGTGGATAGAATCCAGCTTTTAGCTGCTGATAGATGAAGTTATATACCGCAGCTATACTCTGACAATGCTTTCCATTTCCATTTCCATTCACACTCTGCATTTAGCAACAATTTTGTTACAGATGATTTTGAATGATTACAAAAAATGGATTTGAATGCACCCAGGAACGATGTAATGCAGCTATCTGCACATAACTGCTGGTAAAAGCAGTGCACTGTGTCACCTACGGATTGCAACGGCAACAAGCATGAAAAAATCAATAGGAAGCACTTCAGAAGTGTCAAGAATGTTTCCTCTGCAGCTAAACGTAGCTGCATGTAAACAAACGTAATTGTGGCTAATCGGAATATACAAATGCAAGTAATCGTTGTGCTTTGGAGTCTGGTATCTGGCTTGCATTTAGCAACGGCAGAGCAGCCACTCGTGTGAAAGGGGCCTTATCCTACAAGCAAACCTTTTAGGCTCTGCATAGGGACAAGCTAGTGCTTGAGCCCAACAGGTCCTTCTTGCTTAGAGCAATTTCTGCTTTTTGCCTCAGTCAAGACCTTGTTTTTCCATCCCTCTGTCCAGTTCAGCAAATGGACTTTCCCTCTATTGTCTGGACATGATTTATCTCTCGATCACTGCTTGTTTCAAGAAGACTCCCTTTTTGTGATCCTGAATGGTCCATGTGAGGGTACGCCGGCTTTTTGTTCCACCAGCTATAGTTGACTCAGGCAGGCCATCATCCAAATATGTGGTCCCAAACTTTGGGTTCCACATTTTCTTGTGAAGGTGCACTCTATTACATACTGTATGTGAGTGCTTGAGTTGCTTTTTGGTATGAAGCAGATTTTCAAGGCTGCCACCTGGTCTTCTGTTCACAGGTTCTCAAAGTTCTGTCATGCGGAAATTGCACTCTCATCTGATTCCAGCTGTGGACATAAGGTCCTTCATGCAGCACTTTGAACTAAAGGCAGTCAGTCCCCAGTTTTTTTACTGCTATTTTGCCCATCCCTTGGTTGGACTGCTTTTGGATGTTCTGAAAATTTAAAGACTTCCTGTGTCCCCAATGAATGAGAAAGAAAATAGGGTTTTTATAATCTGGTGTCCACACTTTTGTGCTTATGATCATGTTCTCAGTACTGCTTTGCTACAAAACTGAAGCATGCTGGCAACAGGAAGGGTTATCCAGGGCTGGTCTACAGCTTTCTTGTTTGCCATTGTCCAATCCTCATGTAGAACCAGAAGGTTTGGGATTTCCTGTATCCCTCAATGACCCCCAAGAAATAAAAGGGCAATTATAAAAATCCTATTTTTTTTTTTTACTGTCAACATGCAATTTTTGAACTATAGCTGTTTTTAGCTATATGTCTGTTTTTAGGACTGATATATAGATTCCCATAGAAGAATTGTTGGTGTTGCCATTGCACAAGCTATCATCAGATAGTATATTCTTTTCATTGTGATAGGACAGATCCCAAAGTGAAAGGAAAAGCTAATTGATTGCCAGTAGTAATACAGGTGACTGTTTTGTTATTATGAAGTAATACGTGCAAAAAAACCCGCAACTTTAAAGAGGATTCTCTGAGATATAAAGCAACGTTAATTCCAACACACTTGGCCTTCCCATCAAAACAGCTGCATCGCTATTGACTTAAAGTACAAATGAACTCTTCCTATTGCCTTAGTATGCCCATAAACCAGCATTGTTAACATTGTATAACATTTAGGCATTACTGGGCTGACCACAAAGGGTAACATCTGTCTGCGGTGCGTGGTGCACATGTCTATTGTTTTCTAAGGATGGCCAGCAATAGCTCTAACGTATGGCCCATGTCAGTGGACAAATGCAGTGTCATTTTAACATTGGAGTTAGTTGGAGACAGTTCTCAAAACAATCAGGATTCGTTTACAGGTGCAGTCAACCTCCTTCTGACCTACATAGTACTTGCTTTGGGCTGCTTTTACATTCCCATAGACTTGTATGTGTAGAGAAGCAGTTCTGATGTAAACAAAACCGTATTGACAAATGCCCCATTTGTTATGGGTGGTGGGTAAAGTGGCCAGTGCAAGTGCCAAATTATTCTCAATGTAACAGCTTTAATGTGAATATTGAGCACCGTAATGTTCCTTCACATTGTTTCCAAGAGATTATCCTCTGACACCAAACAGAATTATTGTGCACTGCAAAATTGAGAGATCACTGAGAAAAAAACACATCCCCTGATCTTTATAGCAAAATTTTACACATAATTTTTTTTCGGTGGGGGGTGGGCGCCGGCAGCTATAGCTCCAAGCATCATCCATCTAGTACGTTAGTGAAATTGTTTTTGGTGGAAATTTGAATTAATGTATATCAATCTGCAGGGGATGGTAACCTCTGAAAAATTTAGAACATATCAATTCTTGTATCTTTTCACAGACATGTTTTCTTTTTGAATTCATGCAACCTGAAATTCAAAAACCTTAAGATCAATTCCACTGCACTGTGTGTAAGAAGTTGCCCCCAGGAAAAGCTGACAACTTTGCAGGACCTGCAGCACTTTGCTAAGAATAATGGTAAGCAGAGATTATTCTGTGCATTATGATTCAGATGTACTAAGGTTTATGTAAATTGTGTTTTATAAATGTTGTTTGGGATAGAAGTGGAAGAAAACGAATTTCCTGTTAAGTCATAGGGTAATGTGTCTAATTGTGCTCTGCACAAAAATGGGGATTGGACATTTATTTATTCTTCATGGAATTTCGGGTGATTTTGTAAGGAAATGCGAGGTTCCGCCTTGCTGTGTAGCAAGTCCACATATGTAAAAAAAAAAATGAATAACTGCACTTAGGGCTGCAGAAACTTTTCTTTAATATTTCTATCACATAACATGTACATAGCAAAAATTACACCCCAAAATATATTCTGCTACTCCTGAGTGTGGCGATACCACATGTGTGAGACTTTTCCACAGCCTGGCCACATGCAGGGAGCACCATCAGGTGTTCTAGGGGCATACATTTCAAATCTAATTTGACTACCTATAACACTATTGTGAGGCACTGATGGGCACTGTAGTGGCATGAATGTGGCACGGATGAGAACTAATGTGGAATAGATGCATGAATGAGGCATAAATGAGCCAAGGATGGGGATGGCTAAGCACGTATGGTGATGGCTGAGCACGTATGGTGATGGCTGAGCATGTATGGTGATGACTAAGCACGGATGGGGATGACTGAGAATGGATGGCTGAGTATGGAAGGGGGGAGTGCAGACTGGCACAGAGCAGCGATATGGGCACTATAGATCCTGCCCACAGCGCTGCAGCATTCGATTTCTCCCCTCACTCTGTACCGATTGGTACAGAGAGGGGAGAGATAAGCTGGACATGCGCCGGCTTGTTTACATCTGATCGCTTTGTCATTTGACTAATCGATCACGTGGTAAAGGGAGGACCGGGCGGTCAAGAATATTCCCGGGTGTGCGCTCTATTTGTGGAGGGAACCTTGGCTGTTACACAGGCTGCACTTCAAACATGTCTGCATTTAGTTATTTATTTCAGGTACTTGCATAGAGCTGTCAATTTACAAAGCGCTTTACATACAGTATATATTGTACATTCACATGAGTCCCTGCCCTCAAGGAGTCTAAGTCCTCTAACTCACATTCATACACACATATACTAGGGCTAATTTAGACGGAGTCAATTAGCCTACCAGCACGTCTTTGAATTGTGGAAGGAAACCGGAGTACCCGGAGGAAACCCACGCAGGCACAGTGAGAACATGCAAACTCCCAGTCAGGTAGTACCATGGTTGGGATTCAAACCGACAACCCTAGTGCCTTTGTTCAGTTTCATTACATTGGGTGAGGGGGAAGGGGATGGTGGTGATGGGATTAGTAGGTTACTTAAGAAATATAACATTGTTTTTGCATCCAGTTCATCTCACAGAAAGTGAAAACTACACTGCATTTCTGGTAAGATCAACAGGTATTTTCTGTACTTGCTAAACATGTTCTTAGCCTGAAAAATGAATTCTAATGCAGCCACCATATCTACGGAACAGTATGCTTTGGTATATTACATTTTTGGTTTTAGTTGTACGTTAACATTTTTTTCCTTGCCCCAAATACTTAACATAAAACAAAACCCTCTAATCCCTCAGCTAAAACAATGGTCAGGGCACTGAACTAACCTAACCCTAAACTATCCCTGTAGTAGAATACTTATCATATGCTTTGAAAGCTAAGGATGTTAATCTGCGCAGACACAAAAAATAACTTAGAAATCTGGAGATTCTGTCTTCTGCACCAACAGCAGAATGATATAGTACAGAATACACTGAAACGATTGTGATTCACCACAAACCTTTATAAAATAATGGAAAATAAAGGTTAACTTTCTCAAATGACCCAACATGACATATAGCAATGTTTATGCATGTTCCAGTATTCCAAGTAGTAAAATCTCCTATTAAATACCTTATTTATAGGTAGTCAGTGTTGCGTGACTGGAAATTGCTTGGGTTATCAAAAATCTGTGTGGCCAGGGGGCTAGAAGCTCAACACCTAGGATGTCACTACCAGAGTGATGTTTGCTACATACAACTCCAGTTTCCAGAGTAATCTCTGAACACTGCCAGTAGGGAACATTATGTCACTCTCTCTTACCAGCAGGGTGAGCCACCCGCTAGCCATAAATGTTCTGTTGGTGGGCGGCAAGTGGTTAAAAAAAGTTAAGACATTATTAAACCATGTCCCTAATATTATTATTTATTATTATTATTATTATTATACAGGATTTATATAGCGCCAGCAGTTTGCGCAGCGCTTTACAAAAATGAAGGCAGACAGTACAGTTACATCACAATTTGGTACAAGAGGAATCAGAGGGCCCTGCTCGTTAGAGCTTACAATCTAAGAATAATGTATATCCAACATCAACCGCATCGTCCAGTGACGTAGATCCACATCAATACGATGATCACCTGTGCGTCAATGTGGACCCCCCAACAAGATGACCTGCTTTGCCTGATCATACCATCCTGCTGCTAAACCCTTTACAATGGATAGATCCTTAGATGCCTGTTGAATGTAAACAAACAGGCCAGGGATACTGGGAAACCTCATTGACCAAAAATTACAAACTGAAACAAACTATTTGGGGATCTGTCATTTAGTGGTGGTATCACTATCGCAGTGCCACTGCAGCTAACTAATGCTAGCCTAGCATGAAGTGCTACCGCCACTAAATGACAGATAAACAAATGATCTGTTTGTTTACATTCAGCAGCTGTCATTTGCAATGGGTGTGGCAGTGGTTAAATATTGGGCGCAGCACGGCGGCAGGTCTACATCATTGTGACTGATATACAACTGCATCGCTTGACAACATGATTGACGTTACCACATAGCATCTTACCAGCAGCATGCATGAACCTTTGTGGAGGTACATGGAAGCGTCCGCGCAGGATGATTCTGCATAGGTAATAAATGTAGAAGGCTGACAATGCTAATAGGGATTGTAATTTCTATGCGGCAAAACAGTGTAGTTGGCCCTGCAACAGAAATAGGGATGAAAGGTGTGATCTGGCACGATGAATCTGTAAATTTGAGTTCTACATAAAGAAATATAAAAAAGGTATAAGGAAAAGTGAATTTTATTTTCTGCCTGAAATACCACTTTCATTTAGGGTTAGGAAGACAGGGAAAAGTGCGAAAACAACAGACAGCAGCTGGTAGATGACAGAATGGTGCGTCTGTTCAAAAATAAAACTTCCCCAGGCATTTCAATAGGGTGTGTCATAAATTATTTAAGTGGGACTAGCCTTAGAGAGATTTTTTCATGTTGAAGCAGAAGTCAGGGCTCCAGACTAAATGCATGGTTCAGTAGGGAACTGGAAACCTTTACTTATAAAAATGAATAGTGAAAAACTATTTAACAAGATGCATGGGCAGCACAGTGGTGTAGTGGATAGCACTTCCTCCTGGCAGCAAAAGGGTTGCTGGTTCGAATCCCAACCACGACACTACCTGCCTGGAGTTTGCATGTTCTCCCTGTGCCTGCGTGGGTTTCCTCTGGGTACTCCGGTTTCCTCCCACACTCCAAAGACATGCTGGTAGGTAAATTAGATCCTGTCTAAATTGGCCCTAGTATATGTATGATGTACAATATGTATGTAAAGCGCTGCGTAAATTGACAGCACTATATAAGTACCTAAAAATAAATAAATGCAGCCAAGAAGGAGGGTTCACTGCAAAAGGTAACACATTTTTTAGGAGACTTTCCATGCAAAGTATTCAAGAATGACATAGGGAAGTACTATCGTGTTCCTTAAAATGTTCCCTCTGCTCTTCTCCTACCTATTCTGCCTAACCTGTATAAAACAGATTGGTATACTTACCTATTTTTAATATTCTCTTGTCCAATCACATATTCCTGCAGTTCTGTGAGCGCTCAACAAGGGCTGTGAATTCCAGAAGCCATGATGTCACCTATAGGCTCCCGTATCCAGCCCTTTTTTGCCTCTCCCCTGCAGCTGCTGCTCACTGACACAGGCGAGCTGGAGCTGCAGGATCATGAGATTGGACTAAAAATAGTTATACAACTTTTTTTCTCTTACGTTCACTGACAGACGCAGCTCTTCTTAAATGACACGTGGGTTTTATGTCGTCCTATCAGGAGTGACTAGGCAAAACAGATGCAAAAGCATCAGGGATAGGCTGGCCCCTCCCATGGGGGCCGTCCTCACCTGAGCCTATAAAACCCCCTGCTGGCCAATAGTATTCAGTTTTTTTTGCCTAGTGCAAAGGAGTTGACTGGGTTCCCCTATGGGACCTGCATTTTTTTTCTGCATGTAAATTTTCTCTCTGAAAGATGAAGACTTCTATCAAGTAGCCAGCCTTGGCATAGAGCGGATATCACAAATCCAAAGCTTTGCCCTGCCCTGCCACCTCCTGACGACCTACCCTAAAAATGACAGGGCAGCGTCGCTCAGGGCCCGTTCTTGTGCCCAGTGTCTGGCTTTTGCCTTTCCAGTGGCCTTGGCCAGCAGCAATCCTTCCCGGGACAAGGGGGGAAAGTCTGCTTCGGGTGGCTACCCGCAACTCCCGTCGGACTGGTGAGTGACCCCTCCTCCGCCCTTAGGGCATGGGGGGGGCGGCATGCGGGGCAGTTTTCAATTTTAGTGGTAGCTTTTTCCCTGTCGGGGGGGCACCTACTTATTGCGTGTCCCCCTCCCTCCCCCCACCCCCGGCCCCCCCTCTGGTCTGCCGCGTTCACGCGGCATCGCGTTTGTGACATAGAGGGCCCTGGGGCCTGTACCGGTGTTCCCACTGGGGAACGTTCGTTCGCTTGCGTTTTTAGCCGCCACCATTTTGCGGCGGTTGGCTCATGCTGCGCGAGCGCCATTTTCTCCCCGGTGGCGGTTTTTGGTATTACACTCTGTGTAACTGCGCGCTCTTTTTCCTCAGAGAAGCAGCAGCTGCATGTGTGGTACAGTCCCCAGAAGCGCCTTTTTTCTCTCACAGCGCTGACAGGCTACAGGGCTAGAAGCAGCAGGTTTGGCTGACTCCTTGGGGTGTTGTTTTAGGTGGGCTTGTCCTCCCAGGCTCCCTGGGTGGTCTTAGGTGGTGGTGGTGATACGTGGGGGGGGTGTCCCATTCAGGCCTGTGTCTGGGGACGGCGACGCGGCGGCTATGGACCCTGCAGTGCCCTCTGTTTTGGAGCCAGCAGAGCAGCGCTCCGCACAAGCCCCTGCGGTCACTTTGGACCTCTTGCGGGCTCTTTTTGTGGAATTCATTCCTAAGGTTACTTCTCCAAAACCCAATCTTCCCCCCAGGCATGTCAGTCCACCCACTTTCAAAACACCAACCACCAACGGCACTACGATTACATCACATCATGGAAAACGGAGTCCTACGAGACTGCACCCACATCAACACAATCCTGGAGACCAGATACCTAGACCCATATAACCACATACAAATCCAACATCTAATTACCAGTCTAAAACCCCACACTAACCTAATCAATGATCCCACTACCTTCGACTCATTATGCATGGAGGGAAAACCACTAAGACACGTCATCTCCCTGCTACACAACATACTTTGGGAATCCACCCCGCTGTGCTCCAGCAAGGCACAAGACGCCTGGGCGCGCTCGCTCCAAATCAACATCCCCGAGGAGGACTGGGCTTCCATTTTTCATCATGTCCATAAGGGGTCCCTGAACGTCTCCATTCAGGAGAACAATTACAAACTCGCCTCGCGCTGGCACCGTACCCCCACAATATTACACAAATACAACAAAAAACTCTCGGACAGGTGCTGGAGATGCTCTCATGCCCAGGGCTCTCTTCTCCACATATGGTGGGAATGCCTTACGATTCAATCCTTCTGGCACCAGGTACACGACTTGGTCCGCTCCACGACCACACACAATTTAAACTTTACTCCCGGACAATACCTCCTTCATCAAGAGGAAGCAAACCCCTCCTATCACAAATCCCTAGCGATGGCTATGGTCAATGCTGCCAAATTGTGTATCCCTAGATTCTGGGGCACCCCCAAAACCCCTACCCTGACGGACTGGTTCAAACAAATCGATAAAATTGCAGAAATGGAGGAACTCATTGCTATCACCCAAAACTCCCCACACCTATACATAAAAAGATGGGCTTGTTGGATACATTTTCAATCATCGGACACATACAAACAGTCTTTAAATATTCCTTAAGTATCAAACCGGACCCACCTCCAGGCCAAACTATGAATTCCTTATAAATTTCTGACAAACATACACAGGCTACTAACTTTTACATAGGTTGTTCGGGTAGAAAAATACATATCCACAC
>BLSH010483955.1:5710-23128 GCA_018402905.1 Glandirana rugosa | reverse complement strand
GCAGTACCTACCCAACATACTGTATATGCATATATTGTATATAGTGAGCCTTTTCTGGGAGAATAAAAAAAACCCACAAAGCATCTATATATGGCATATGATGTTGTGCAAATAGATGAGCGCGAAACTAGTCAAGCAATTTGAGCATTTTTTGAATATATTTTCTGAGCATTGGAGTTGAAGTGACCTACTTCGGTTTGACCTTACCCAACCCTCTATATGCTACTATTTGATATATGATGAAGTGATCCTGTATGCACATACATGGGTGTTTCCCCTTTTAAGGGTTTATTAGTCAAGCCATAGGAACTATTCACAACTCACCAACCTGATCCGGTGAGGTTCAGTTTGAACCCCGGATTATATGGTTGGTCACTGAGACATGTTTTAAACCACATTCACCATGTATATGTTTTTTTATCTTTGTCTTAGTCTTTTTTCATTGATGTTTTGTCAACCAATAAAATTTTGATATTTTTTTATATAGCGAAAAATATGCCTGCAAAGTCCATTTTTTTTTACTCTTTACTCCAGAGTGACCATCAGGTTCTTGGTCACCTCCCTGACTAAGGCCCTGCTCCCCGATCGCTCAGTTTTGCCAGGCGGCCCACTGTAGGAAGAGTCATGGTGGTTCCAAGCTGCTTCCATTTACGGATGATGGAGGCCACTGTGCTCATTGGGACCTTCAATGCTGCAGAAATTTTTCTGTACCCTTCACCAGATCTGTGCCTCGATACAATTCTCAAATAGGGGATACAATCCTGTCTCGGAGGTCTACAAGCAATTCCTTGGACTTCATGGCTTGGTTTGTGCTCTGACATGCACTGTTAACTGTGGGACCTTATATAGAAAGATGTGTGCCTTTCCAAATCATGTCCAGTCAACTGAATTTACCACAGATAGACTCCAAACAAGTTGTAGAAACATCTCAAGGATGATCCGTGGAAACGCCTAAGCTCAATTTTGAGTGTCATGGCAAAGGCTGTGAATACTTATGTGCATGTGATTTAAATTTGCATGGATTTCAAACAAGCGTTTTTCATGTTGTCATTATGGAGTATTGTTTGTAGAATTTTGAGAAAAATAATGAACTTAATCTATTTTGCAATAAGGCTGTAACATAACAAAATGTGGAAAAAGTGAAGCGATGTGAATACTTTCCGGATGCACTGTAAGTGATTAAATAGTATTGACTGGCATAATCAAGGTTTTTGATATCTTTTTATATCCTCTTCCATTACCTTGTTGCGCAGGTCTTTTGACCGTTCTTTTCTGCTTCCCATAGCTCAGTATCTAGCCTGCTCAGTGCATCCATGTGAGAGCTAACGCACACATTGACTATTTATACACAGACACTAACTGCAACTTAAAAAGGTAGTTTTGCACAGAGCAGCCCTGATCCTTTTCTTCTGGGATGCCCCGCCGGCGCTCCAGGCCCCTCCTCTTCATCGGATGCCCCCACAGAAAGCTGCTTTTACTGGGGGCACCTGTGCAGGCTCGCTCCCGAGTCCTGCTGCTACGTGCATTGACACAGACAGCAGAATTCGTCCCCACCCCCTACTCCCGTGTCACTGGATTTAATTGACAGCAGTGGGAGCCAATGGCTCCTGCTGCTATAAATCTTTCCAATGAGGAGAGAGACAGTGGCTGGAGCTGCTGCACTCATGCACATCGATGGATTGGATCGGGCTCAGGTAAGAAAAAGGGGGTGGTCTGGAGGGAGCTGTGGCACAGAAGCTTTTTCACCTTAATGCATAGAAAGCGGTGCTGGTGGATACATCCACAAGGTGTTTTATGTAATGCATTCCTATGGGCAGAAGTTCACTGTAACTGTGGTATTACACATATTACATATGTGTTGTCACTAATGAACGCTTTTGTGCAGTTAGTATGTTGTAGAAGAAAAATGAAAATAATTATATTGTGAAGCTCACTAAGTCTCCCTTTTTCTCTCTCTGGTGGTCCCACAGCAAATCTTTCCCACTTTTCAACCGTTGCGTCCCTCAGAACCCTGACTGTTACAATCACTTTGCCTCAGTTCTCATTGATGTGGTTAATGAGGTGGACTTGTTTCATCGTGTCCTTAGTGGGATTATGGCTGGAAGAGATAATGTCATAGGATTGAGTATCCTTGCAGTAGGTATGGAACAAATCTCTGTTTTCTAATTTCCTTAATAGATCCATATCCGGTAACTCCATGCATTTTTTTTAAACATGAGAGTGGGAAAGCATTTGAACTTCTTTAAGCTTTTGCTGCTATCTCACTTTTTGTCCCAAAGACAGACATGCAACTAGGATAGGAAATGAAGGGGACTTTCCCCTACAGAACCACAAACAATAGTAGAAATCTGACAAGGGGCTCATTTACATTAGTGGTTGAGGAGCAGTAAAACTCAGCGGTTAAGCCACGTTTTTACTGCCTTCCCAACTGCTCCTCCTAGCCTCGGTGGCTGTGGCCGGGGAGTCAATGTTTTGCTTGGTATCTGCGGCAGGTATCATACCCCTACCGCTTTTGGAGGTCTGAGTGCCCACCGAGCACGATCCATTCACGTGCATGGGGCTGCTCTGCAAGCGCCCCACAACCACCTGCAGTGAATGCAGGGGCAGAACTCTAGTGTGGGGTTCAAGGGGTCAAAGCAGGTTGTGCAACGCCTCTTCACCATCCGTTAACTGGTCTCTGAAGAGTTGTCTGATCATGGATCGCTCTTCAAAGATCAAAAGCACATGTGAATGAGCCCAAAAGCTTGTACCCTTCTCCACTTTTCCCACGACTAAAAATGTTTTGACTGCAATGACACTTTAACCACCTTTATTCAGGCTATATTTACATTGTGCTATACACCAAAAGACTTGCAGTATTTGTAAAATAAAAATGTGATTCAGTTTGTCGAAAAAAAGGAAGCTTTCTGGACGTAGCTGAGTTGGCAAAAAACAAGTTGTTATAAAACAAAACCACCAAACTCCGCATAACTAAATTTACGGAGCGTCCCTGGAGCATTTGTTATGCTTTGCACATTATGGCAGTCTTTCCCTGTAGTTTTGGTCTTCTCCAGTGATAGAAGGTCGGTACTTCCTCCCCTGTGGCTGTCATCTGCTCCTGCTCCTTTTCTGTCCTTGTCTTCTTTCTATAAAAAAAAAAAAAACCTTACCTGTTGCCATTTTTTGTAAAAAAAAAATGTTCCACTTTAATTTGGCTCACATATTACAATCTGAATATGAAGTCTAAGTGTCTGATATATTATTGTTATTATTATTATTATACAGGATTTATATAGCACCAACAGTTTGCTCAGCGCTTTACAACATGGGGCCAGACAGTATAATTACAATACAAATCAATACAGGAGGAATCAGAGGGCCCTGCCCGTTAGAGCTTACAATCTAGATATATATATATAATAATAATTATAATTGATATACATTTTTTAAGTAGGCTATTGTAGTACATCGTCAGTAATATAATCAGATTGCAACACGTGACCACATTTACAAAGGAAGAGAGAGAGTATTTAGTAAAAGTGATAATGTATGTCACTGTTGTGGTGACCTACATTATTTTTCTTTTCTGCTGAATGCCAACCTTTCAGCATATATACATCTGCTTAATTAAAAAAAAAAAAAACAATTAAAAAGTTATGGATGAAAGAGTGGAGAATTAATTAAAGTGACACTAAACAATATTCTTATTTAACAAAAACAGTCCATACACATCCACTACTTAATAGCTCTGTAATTAATTGTTCATGAAATCCTTTCTTAATTTGCTTTTTCACCTCTTGGTAACTTCCCCAACCTCTCCTTTCCCACTCACTTCGGCTCCTGTCACCTCCCCCTCCTGCCAGAATACACTGATTAGTGCTCACAGCCATTGGCTGAAAGCACTGATTGAATGCTGGTTTTCCAGCATGCCCGTTCAATAGAAGCCAGTCATTAGAGCAGCTTCAGTTGAACAGACAGCTGTACACCCAGACCAAAAGTCAGTCGTTTCCTCCTGAACTGGCTAATTTTCAGCCCGTGTGTACCAGGCTTAACCCTCTACATAGAAAGTTTGCTAGCAGTATTTCGTTCATCTCACAAAATGTATAATTTTGTTTGCTACACTGCATCTTATTTTTTAAACTTTTTAAGTATATTTATAGTGTGAATAATGATAAATAATTTGTCTTCCAACAGCTTTATCTGTAGTGATGGTCATATCGTTTCGGTATATCAGCACTCTCATGGTCCACATTTTTGTAACTTTGCTTATGTTTGGGCTACTATGTAAGTACCTTTATAATTAAATACATAACGTCTAATGTTTGGGTATGAATAACTTTCTTTTTTCTTCATTTAGAGACACAAAAATAGCGACAAAATAGACAAAACGTGCACTTTAAGGGGTCTATTTATAAAACGAATGTGTTTATAATCCATGCAAGTGTAACGAAAACTCGGAATGTTTGTAATGTTTGTGTAATGGTTTCCTTCTTGCTTTTTGCCAGACTAATTATCTACATTTCGGTCGTAACAGAAATATAACTATATAAGAGCATTTGACCATGAGAGTTAACATTCACCAGCAGAGAAAATGGCCTAACACATTTAACAAGCAGGGAAAATAATAAGATTGAGACTTGTGCACTGTGTACAATCTATAGAGAATCTTATGAGAACGGCTGAATGAATGAGTGTTTGGCCTGTCGAACCTCAAGCTGCAGTGTGAAGCAAAACATTTAGCAGTGGTATTACTACCAC
The DNA here is from genome assembly GCA_018402905.1 of Glandirana rugosa. Lineage (NCBI taxonomy): Eukaryota > Metazoa > Chordata > Amphibia > Anura > Ranidae > Glandirana > Glandirana rugosa. The sequence goes on along the minus strand of BLSH010483955.1, from coordinate 18,391 downwards.
TGCTAAATGTGACAGCGTCTTCCTGGCTGTTAAGGAGTCAGCACCCGCAAAGTACCCACTACTCATTCACAAATAGTGAATTGACTGGTGCTCGACTACCGGTCTCCTTGAGTGGAAATGGCATCAGCGGGGGTAACTGGATGATGATGCGGGGGGGCTCAGGTTAATATAACTGACTTCACCAGGTAAGGAAAACTTAACAGCTGACAGAACGGGTTAGAAAGTGAGGGGAAATGGAGAAAACCGATTTTGCCTGCAGTTATCCTTTATAAAATGTGCTCAGTGAAATAATATGTCTGTCTTTGATATGACCTTATGAGATATTAGTAGGTGGTTATTTGTATAGATGTTGTTGGCATGATGCACAACACTCTCTTTAATAGCAGGGTTTTATATCAAATTTTTAATAAATATTAATTTTATTTAAGCAAGGCTATGTTGGAGACTTGTTGCTTCTGATTGGTACCATACATTTATTGGCGATCTTAAAGATCCCATATTTAGTCTATTTTCAGCAATTCACATGAGTTAGGTTATTGGTGCATTATAAGTGAAAATAAGTGCAGAGCTAAATAAGTGATAATGAGAAGAAAATGAGACTTCATTAAAGGTCTCTATGTAGGGACCTCACCATCATAATCCCATATTTATACGGATAGATATCGCAAAATAAACTAAATTGAAAGTTGACGTCAAAATTAACACTGTTCTGCAGCAGCCACATGGAACTATGATCCCTCATATGTTCCTGATACTCCCCTGCAGAGACGCTTGGTTACATCCATCATTTTGATTTAGTCCACCAGCTACCTACCAACTGTCCAGGTTTTTTGAGTACTTGAGGTCTATTTACCTTGAGACTGCATGTTGCTTACTGGACTTTTTGCTGCAACTGTGTCTCATTCTAGATAGCCTTGTTTTAGGTGTCCCCAGCAAAATCTTTGGGTCTGCCTGCAGTGCACTCCTTGATAGTGCTGACACACGTAGTGTGGAGCCATGTATATCTTTCTCAGAGTCCTCTTTAAATCTGCTGGGTCATTCTTCCAAATAGTTAGTCTTCATTGGCCTTGGAATATACAGGCTCTGTCTAGCCAGGGGTTGGGGGGGGGGTCCTGGAAACTCTGTTGGTGCAGGGGACTTGGTTGATGGTGGATTATCGTCTCCCAGTAAACATCCTGGAGCTTTGTGTGATCTTTCTATCTCTTCAACGTTGGACCAACAGGTCATCCACTCTGGATTCCACAAGACAGCGCCACAGAGGTGGCATAAGGCAATCAACAGGGATCAATAAGAAGTGTCTCTGAGGCATAAGAGGTAGAGCAGATCCTGTTCTGGGCAGAACAACATGTTCCAGCTCTTTCTGCTGTGTACATTCCTAATGTGAACAATTGGCAGTCAGATTTCCTCTGCCGGCAGCATCTTGACCCAGGAGAGTGGTCTTGGCATATAGAGGGGATCCAGGACCTTTGCCACACCAGACTGGTAAGACTTCTCGCACTATGATTGGCCACTGGATATTCTCTCCCAGGGGCCAATTTATTATTCTGCTTCTTGGTCTCTGGATTTGATGGCCTGGCAGTTAAAGCTCTGGTTCTGAAAGACAGGTTACCGCTGAGGGCCTTATCTCTATCTAAATGTCTTCTTCCCACAAGGTCTATAATTGGACTTGGAAAGTGTACTTTGCTGGTGCGGGGCTAGAGGCTTTTTTATGTCAGATATTCTACGATGGAACAGATCCTTTCTTTCCTGCAGTTGGCTCTGGACCACCATTTGGCCCTTAGCACCCTCAAGATCTATATCTCTGCTTTTACCATTCATTTTCAGACACCACTGGCTCAGATCAAGACTTTTGTGTAAGGGTTCTCCCATGTTGTTCACGGAGTCAAATCCCCTGTACATCCATGGGATATGAATTTAGTCCTTCTGGTGTTTCGTAACCCCCCTCCATTTGAGATATTTCTCTGCTGTGACCCACAAGGTATTTTTTATATTATTGCTATCACCCCGGCTAAATGGGTATCTGAACTGGCAGCCTTATCCTGTAAGGAAACCTTTTTTGGCTTACATTGGGACAAGATCGTCCTTCCATTCTCAAGATTGTCTCTGCATTTTACCTTAATCAGGAGATTCTCTTTCCCACTTTGTGTCCAGATACATTTCACCAGCATGAGATTTCTCTCCTCTGTCTAGATATGTTTCAGGCTTTTTGAGTATACCTTTCTACTACTTTATCATTCCGCAAGATGGATCTTTTTTTTTTTTCCCATTTAAGATGGGTCCAAAAAGAATGCCCTGGTTTTATCTAGTTCAACCTTTTTTAGGTGGCTCAGACAGACCATCATGCAAGCTTATGGTTGTAACATTTCCCTTTTTCAATTAAGGCCATTAGTGCTTCTTGGACATTTTAGTATCAGGCCTCTGTTTCTCAGGTTTGCAAATGTTGACACTTGGTCTTCTGTTCCCATAATTTCCTAGTTTTACCAGATCGATGTTTCGGCATCTTATGCCAGCTTCGAGTGCAAGGTCCTTCAGGTGGCTTTTTCAGCTGCATGCAGTTCTCAGTTTCTGTTGTTTGGCCTTTTAGCAGTTAGACAGCACAGTGGTAGTACTGTGTTGCACAACCTTCAGTTGGGCTGCTTTTGGGTGTCCTGAAGGCTTATACATTTCTGTGTCCCCCAATAGATGAGAGAGAAAATAGGATTTTGACAGATTTTTTTTCTTTCACAATTCTTGCCGTAAGCTAGTCATGAAACGTATGAAGTTTGACTGGCTTGTCCGAAGAAGTTAAGGTGGAACTTCATTGTATCTGAGCACCACAATCCAAAAACACTATTTTAATTTGTTTTTAATATTCAAAGCAAATTTGCCCATCCACCCATGTCTCCATGTTTTATTTTGCTGAGAAATCACTTTGAAAAACACCCCCTAGCATTTATGGCCATGGCCATGAGTAAGGGCAGACAATTCATGAAGCATTTACTTCCTGGAATCCATCTGCCCTTAGTTCAGACATGCAGGAAGGGGTGTGTGCTTAGCTGAGAAAACCTCCCCTGGAGACTCCTGGGATGTATCACATCATTTACCTAGGCATGGAAACCAGAAAGTAACTGAGGAAATGTAAAATGTATTTTACTAGTGCTAGCATTATAAGGAGTAAACATAGTTAATTTTGAATGAGAGGGTGAAGTTCCACTTTAACTTAAAGTATTTCACCAAAAAAGGTTTTCTTCTCGCTTTGCATAAAGGGGATAGGGGTTTGACCATCGGCCAATTTGTTTTTCTGTCTGCCAGCCTACTACAGAGATGCACTTTCCTATCTAAATGTTGCAGTTGCCCTGACCCGCCAGCGGATTACCCCTTTTTAATGACATCTGTCAAAGGTGGCCTTTTCTCAAATTTTAGGCAGATTTCAAATTTTAGCTGTGATTTTGGGGTAGGAAGTAAGGGGTTATCTCTCCAATGGGACACAAAAAAACTGACAGAAGTTCTAAGTCTCCCACTTCTTCAAACCTAAAAAAAAAATCTGTTTGGCTGGTGTTCTACAATGTTTGCCTGGTACTTCTTTTCTTTATCTGTTGGTGAGAATTCCCTCATATCTTGTCCTGGTGACAGGGAAATATCTCTGACACAGACTGCAAAAAAAGCGTTGTAGGTAATATTGTTTGGCCATTTCATCCATAAAGCAGAAAGTTTGGGTGGGTATGCAGCGACAGTTCTAGAAAATGTGCATGGTTCTTAGTGGTTTTTAGCCACAGCATAGGGGAAGATTTTCTTAGCCCCTGTTCACACTGCTGCAACTTGTCATGTGATTTGACAGATCAAGTCACATGGCAAGTTTCACCCTATTTCTGGCTATGCCACTGTTGAACTGGCCGACTTGCACCAGCTTTGAAAAGGTTCCTGCACTATTTTTGGCCATTTCATGTGCGATATTGACATCTGTGCATGAAGTCGTACAGATGTCGGCAAGCTGCACATGAAATCGCACTGACTGTTGACTTTGAAATCGTGCTAAAGTAGTGCAGTTTCAAAGCTGCATTCGGTGTGAACCGGGGCTAAAACTGGTGCATACAGAATCTGGTGCAGCTGTGCATAGTGACCAATCAGCTTCTAGGTTTTATTGTCAAAGGCTCAATTAAACAAACTGACTTTAGAAGCTGATTGGTCACTATGCACAGCTATATAAAATTCTGTGTGCACCAGTTTTAGTAAATCTCTCCTATATTTTGAGAATTCTGCAAATGAGTAATGTACTCAAAGGGTAACTCCACTTTCGTGGGGAAAAAAAATAGCAAATAAAGAAAAAATAATATAGCGTGTACAATTGCGATACAAGGCGTATTGTAATTGAATTTTATTAAAAATTACCTTTCCTTTTCAATCTGCAGCCACTGTAGAATGCATTGCAATATGGCTACCTGGAGTTGTTCTGTACACAGAGTGTGTACTGACCACTCCCCAGAAACATCATTTCCTGCTTGTGTGATTGGCTCACCAATTTTCCCAAGGCATCCCCTGCAACAAAAATGTCATTTTTGGAGAGATACTTTTAATAGGAGCACATCTAAAGGGATGCAGGCCCAGTAGACTTCCTCATTAGTGCTCTCCAGCTGCACAGCTGACAGTTAATTATGAAACCACTACCATTAGACCCACTCAGTACAGAGGAACACAGAAACACACAGGGATTTCTTCAGAATAACAAAAGGTAGGAATCCACAACAATGAGGGTTGCCACATCATTCCTTTAATCCAGGACACGTAATAATTACTCAGGTTCTGTGGCTGATTAACAGGTTCCCGACCGCGCGCCGTGTTTTCACGGCGGCAGTCTGGATGCTGAGCGCGAATCGCCGTAAATAAGCGGCGATCTGCAATCAGCCACCAGGGTGCGCGCGCGCAACCGCCGCACTCCTGAGGAGTGTGCCCACGGCTACAGGGCGGCTACAGGGAAAGAACGTGGAACCGCCGATGTAAACACGGCGGTTCCCTGCTCTGTTAGTAGGGGCTTAGGAGATCTACTGATCCCTGTCACTGGGATCAGTTAGATCTCTCATGCCCATGTTAGCCCAACCCCCCCACAGTAAGAACACACCCAGGGAACACAGTTAACCCCTAGCTCTTCCCCCCCCCCCCAGGTTAACCCCTTCCCTGCCAATGACATTTATACAGTAATCAGTGGACATTTACATTTCTGATCGCTGTATAAATGTCATTGGTCCCAAAAAAGTGTCAAAAATGTCTGACATGTCTGCTGCAATATCGCAGTACTGCTAAAAATCGCAGATCGCCGCCATTACTAGTAAAAAAAAATAAAAAACCCAGAAATTAATTCTCACCATCCGTAAACGCGGCCACTTTTGCGCAAACCAATCAATAAACGCTGATTGCGATTTTTTATTTTTTTTATCACAAATATGAGGAATTATATAAATCGGCCAAAAACTGTGAAAAAAAATGTTTTTTTATATATTTTTTTTTTGGATTTGAATTTTAGCAAAAAGTAAGAAATTTGGGTTTTTTTGCAAAATGGTCGCTCTTTTGTTTATAGCGGTTATCAGAAATGACGCAGTGGCGATCAAATACCACCAAAAGAAAGCTCTATTTGTGGGGAAAAAAGGACGCAAATTTTGTTTGGGTGCAACGTCGCACGACCGCGCAATTGTCAGTTAAAGCGACGCAGCGCCGAATCACAAAAAGTGCTCTGGTCAGGAAGCTGGAAAACCTTCCGGTTGGTAAGTGGTTAAGGTGATAATTAAACTCACTTGGTGCCTTATTTGTATTAAATTAGCCTCAGAACCTGTGCAATTCATATGTGTCCTGGATTAAAGGGATGATGTGGCAACCCTAACAACAATGGTTGTTATAATCTTCGCAATGTACATAGATTACCCAGAAGGGAATGTTTTTTTCTCAACAAAAGTGGAGTTAGGCTTTAAATTTGTCTATAAACCTGTTGCTGTCTTTGGAGCCTTGAAGGACTTAAAAATAAATGGACTGTGAGTTGGTGTATTTGCTTTCAGATTCATCTACATTTTGGTAGAATAAGATAAATAGCAAGTTACATATAACATGAAGGTGTTTGCTTCTATTGTATATCACCTGCCAAGGTTCCATCCAGGTATACACTGTGACAGCTCTCTGCTCCCCTTTCGTCACACCAGTAAGGTGCACATCGCTATGTCAGTGTTCAATTAACCTTTTTATTCAAAGAAAAGTTTACAACCTCCTCTTCCCTTGTCCTATTAAGGGCTTTATCATAGACTAACAAGAATGCATTCTGAAAAAGGGCTTAGCACTGAACAGTTAATGATTATGTGATACGGTTCTAACCTGCTGTTATTTGCATTGTGTACTTAGCATTTTCTTGTATTCTTCTTCTATTTAGTTGTCTCTGGAGTGCTTTGGTGGCTGTATTATGAACATATTAATGGTATTAGTTATCAGCTGGAGACTGAGAAGGAAAATGCAAAGTTTCTACTCGGATTCTCTATAGTATCTACATTGGTGTCTGTAAGTATGTGCTTGAACTTGCTGCTAGAGGGCAGTAATGGATTGCTTTTCTGACTTGCAGGGTTACAAGTCACAGTTTGTCATAATAAAATCCACTTTGCTGCCTCTACTGCTTTATGTGTGCATGCACTGAATGTGTCTGACGTGCCCTTACTTGAACCATGTTCAGAGGTAGTTCATGCATGAAATGTGTCCTAAATGGCCCACGTCTGGGCAAAGATGCTTTATGTACAAATGTTAAATCCCTGCAAAATTTAAGTGCTTACTCCCAGCAGCAAAACAGCAATAAATGTCTTATGGCTTAGGCCTCATTTACACTGCTGCTGGTAAACAGACATTTAGTGGAATTTGGGCGTTTTTTTAAGCTGCCCCTGAACTCTCCTCTATGTTATCTTATCAGTACATTTACACAGGGTCGTTTAAGGTCGTTTTCAGGCAGTTGAGTTAAAAAGCTTTTTTTGGAACGTAAAAAAATGGGTACAGACGCCAGTTCAGCATTTGAAACGCCAAACAGCTTGTAAACGCCGCTAAACTCGTATAAGGACCGTTTCATTTACAGACATTTCCATTTAAAAACAAAAACAAAAAAAAACTTTTTTTAAAAAAACGCTCTTAGACGTAAACAAACGTTTTAGGCGCCGGCTTTTAGCTGTCAAAAAAAATTGTTCAGGGGAGGTTGAAATAGCGTCCCGTGTAAATGGAGCCTTAGAACGTGTGTGTACTGTTAGTGTAGAAATTGATTAGGGGCTAACACTGACATACTAAGCCAGCAATTTCAAATAGGCTTGAGCTACTGACTTTTAAACCTTATAGTATTAGAAACCTAATCACTAAAACATTATATATGCCTTAACATGTTGATTAGAGTTAATCGAACCTCAGGAAGTCCGGGTTCGGCAGGTTCGGCCGAACTTCGGGACAAAAGTCCGGGTTCGGGTCCGGACTTGACCCAAACTTTGACCTAGACCCCGAACCCCATTGAAATCAATGGGAACCCGAACTTTTAGGATCAAAAATGGCTGTAACAAAGTCCTGGAAAGTCCTAGAGGTCTGCAAAAGGAAGGAAAATGGGGGTAAGGGTCGGACAAGTGCCCTACAAAGAAATGGGGATAGGGAAATAACTTAAAATAATTTTTAAGCTAAAATCACATAAAAAAAATCAAAAATGGAGGTGGATGTGGAGTTGGAGGTTGAGGAGGCGGTGAAAGTGGCGGTGGAGGAGGTAGCCGACACTGTTTTTTTTAATTTTTTTTTATTTTTTTTATTTTTTTTTAAACCAGCAATGTAGATGCACTTTTTAATTTTGTGCAAGAAATAATAATCTGTCCCTTTTAAGCAACAGTAGGAACCTCTCCCTATAGAACTAGGAGATGATTTTAGGTTCTAAAATCATCTCCAAGTTGTACAGGGAAAGCCTCCAGCTGTTGCTTTAAGGGAAAGATTATTGTTCTAAAATCATCTCCAAAGTGTGTGGGAAAAGTCTATTGCAGCCTCATAGAGCGATATTACTGTTCTAAAATCATCTTCAAAGTGTGTGGGAAAAGTCTATTGCAGCCGCATAGAGCCATATAACTGTTCTAAAATCATCTTCAAAGTGTGTGGGAAAAGCCTATTGCAGATGATCTTTGAAGATGATTTTAGAACAGTAATATGGCTCTATGCGGCTGCAATAGGCTTTTCCCACACACTTTGAAGATGATTTTAGAACAGTAATATGGCTCTATGCGGCTGCAATAGGCTTTTCCCACACACTTTGGAGATCATTTTAGAACGGTAATCTTTCCCTTAAAGCAACAGCTGGAACCTTTCCCTGTACAACTTGGAGATGATTTTAGAAGAATCTTTCCCTTAAAGCAACAGCTGGAACCTTTCCCTGTACAACTTGATGATGATTTTAGAAAAATAATCTTTCTCTTAAAGCAACAGACTCTACCTAGTCCAGTCAGATCGTTCTGTGCAGCAGGATGAGGTCTGCAATCTGTTCCTCAAAGCAGCAGTACTAGTATCTCTTCCTATTCCACAATCAGATCGTTCAGTAATGCAGGATGAGATGTTCTGCAATCTGTCCCTCACAGAGCCAGCAGCATCCTCTCCCTAAACTATCCTGAAAGCATATGACATGCAGCACGGTGACTCCAGCCCCATATAGAGGCTGGGTCACATAGTGCACTGGCCAATCACAGCCATGCCATTAGTAGGGATGGCTGTGATGGCTTCTAGGGAAAACCAGTGAAACACTTGTTGCCCTTGGCAGCTTTTCAACACGTAGAATAAAATACCAGAACCCCGAACCCGGACTTTTTTTTTGAAAAGTACGGGTCCGGGTCCCGGACACCCAAAAGTTCGGTACGGACCCGAACTTTATAGTCCGGGTTCGCTCAACTCTAATGTTGATGTCAATTCAAAAGTAGTTTTCTAATATTTTTAAATCTGCAGCTCTCATTAAAATAACTCCTGGTAATCCTGCAGTAATGATTCTTGTTTAATAAATACCTATTGTAGCATGACTCTACTTTCCCTGTCCCAAGTGTACTCCTGGATGGGCTCGCTGCAGCCGTGCATCGGGAAATATCTCACTGACTGTGATTAGTGCTGTGCAGTGTAAACTTCCTGGCGGGCTCGGGCACGTGCAGTTGCGAACACACCGAGCCCACCCTTACTCCTGTGTTGGTCCCAAGTGTACTCCTGCATGGTCATCCCGTCACACAGGTTTTCTAATGGGTTGATTTGCTAAAGGCAAATAGGCTGTTCACTTTGCAAGAGAAATTGTACTTTTGCAAATGCATTTGTTCCAGAGCTTCCAGAGTGAATGTGCTGAAGTTTTACTTTGCAAAGAATACTCAATCATGTGCAAGGAAATAAAAAAAACTGACATTTTCCTTGCACGCAATTGGATGATGGAAGCCAGCAGAGCCTTGCCTCTTTCCCTAAGCTCTGGGGCAAATTTCCTTAGAAAGTGAATAGCCTATTTGCCTTTAAGTGTTAAGCCTTCAACCCATATAAGTGGCTATTTCTACACACATTGAACAGGCATGGTCCAATGTTGCCACCATCGGGACGTAAAAACAATTAAAAATTCCCTGTCTAGCAGTTCACATTAAATCAAGGGGTTTAGGCACACACATTTGCAAACATACAGTATCTCACAAAAGTGAGTACACCCCTCATATTTTTGTAAGAAGAATGGCTGTGTGTTGAGTTATTTTGAGGGGACAGCAAATTTACACTGTTATACAAGCTGTACACTCACTACTTTACATTGTAGCAAAGTGTCATTTCTTCAGTGTTGTCACATGAAAAGATAGAATAAAATATTTACAAAAATGCGAGGGGTGTACTCACTTTTGTGAGATACTGTATGTGTAAGTGCAGTGGCTGCATCAAGGCACCCCAGTTTACTGTGGTCCTAACTCTATCATTTTAAAAGTCCCTCAAATTGGAGCACATATATGGCAGTAGGATAGATTAAGGGCAGGTGATCCTGCAGTGTGCCCACCCTTCTTTAAAGATATATGGGAATCCTGCCATGAGAAATGCCATGCAGCCATCACTTTAGTCCATGAACATAGTAGACACAACTTGGATGCAGAGATGGCAATTATTTGTAACATAGCAATGCCTTAGCAAAGTAAATGCCATTTTGTGAGGGTTTTACATATGGTTTAAAGGAAACATGTTGTGAGAGAAACATTGAGCCTCACATTGCTTACCTCGCCTTATGAAAATACTAGTAATTTGATTTTCATACTGGTCCTCTTGTTTCATTTCATTAAGTCTCTGATCAGGAACAATTATGTACATAAGAACTAATGATTTTTTCCTACTTTGTCTCTGAACCCTTGTTTTGCATCCGAGACGTGGTATGAAAGCCAATGTATCAACATTGCAGCCAGGCAATTAGCATTTTTAGAAAAAGATTGACAGGGGCAGATTTTTTTTTTCTTTTTACAGGTTTACCTGAAATAATGTAGGCCCAAGTTCACCTAAAGACCCTTTGGGACTTCACACTGCCTTTCTCTCTGCGGCATCCACTTGCTAATAGGACGCACAAATTAACTGCCCTTTTAGACCTCATGTATACTGGGTATTTAGCCCCTGTGCATGAGATTCCAGCATTTTTGTGCAGGAGGAAGGCACAGGCGTGCACCAGCCGGCCCTGCCACCGGCAGCCTGTAAAACTCAATTGGAGGCTGAAAGCTGCTGCAGCTGGACAGGGCTGGGTGGTGTACAGAGTAGTACAAATGGTTAAAACACAAGAAGTCTGCATTCCCAACATTTGTTCCCGGGTGCGCATTGCCCTAAACGTTTTTTCAGATTGGTGAATTGTCCAGCCGCAGCAGCTTTCAGCCTCTTACAGAATTGTATGGGCTACCGGAGACGAGGCTGGACGATGTGCCTGCGCTTATAACCTGCATGAAAATCCCGAGAAACTCATTCACGGGTGCTAAATACCTAGCATACATGAGGCTTTAAAATCTCTGCGGCCAGACCTTCTTTTCATGTGATTTTCACTCCGTAGACCTCACTAGCCAGTCCAGTCAGTGAAGCACTACCCTTGGTTCTGTTCAGCTTCATTTGTTTTGATAAAGGAACCCTGCATGGTTCCTAAATGTTATGATTGCTTCCATGAAATTCTGATTGAAATGTGTTCTGATAACATAACATACTACAATCCAGATTAAAAACTCATCTGTAGTGATGAATGGATTGGCGTGCCCGCACACAGATTTGATTGCTATGCTCTGCAGACTTGGGTGAACCGATTTGGACTGGTACAGTGGTTCCAGCTCACTGTTTTGGGGAACCTACACTCAATGGTGCAGGTCCTTCTGTAACAAATGTGATTAATTAAAAGACCCCTTTCATAGTTCTCCAAAGTGTCTGTGAATCAACAGAAAATCTACCCATGAAAAATCAACCATTTACCAATTATGGCTGTAGTGTATGGCTTAGGATAAGACTGTTCTACATACATCTTTGATTTTAAGTGTTATTTCTGTTTTTTAGATCATCCTGTTGATCTTAATTTTTATAATGAGAACAAGGATCCAGATGACCATTCAGCTCTTCAAAGTTGCAAGCAGCTTTATCAGCCAGGTCCCATTCCTGTTGGTGCAGCCCCTCTGGACTTTTCTGATTCTCCTCTTCTACTGGATATTATGGGTGGCTGTGCTGCTTAGTATGGGCACTTCAGGTAAGCCCATGTGTGTATGTACTTGTTTATGTCAGTGTTATTTGGCTGCACTGTCATCTACACTGTAACCCTTCACTCATTCCATTCCTGTCCAGTGCTTAGTTTCCCACGCAGTCCTTTCTTGGGACCTACCAACTAACAGCGTGGAGGGGGACACTACTGAGGGAAAAAATATTTCTATGGAAAGTGCAATGATCAGTAATAAATTAGGGCATGTTTAAACTAGAATCAGAGCCCACCTGTTCGAGCACAGCAGGAAGTTGTCACCTGCCATCATCTGCCACACATATTCCATGGGCCTCATGCACACAGGACGTTTTTTGACATTTTTACAGCTGCAGACGTTTTTTTTTTCAACAGTCATTAAACCCTCCATCATGTTATCCTATGTGTTCATTCACACACAGGCTGTTATCAACTGTTTTGAGAAGTGACGTTTTTGAGCTGTAAAAAAATCCCAAGACCAGAGGGTTCTGAGAAACATTTTTCAGCTGTAAAAACGCTGTAACGCCCCAAAACGCTCACTTTTCTCCTTACGTTCACTGACAGACGCAGCTTCTTCATTAACTTCATGGGGTTTTATGTTCGTCCAACTAGGAGTTAACTAGGCAGGGAAAAGATCAGCTGGCCCCGTACTTCAATTACTTCTTCGACGCAGACAGTCACTTGCATTCCTCTTTTCACTCGCAAAACCCCGCAATGTCGCAAAAATGTCGACTTTTTACAAAGAGTCTTGGGAGACCAGAACCCTAAAAAAATGTCGAGTTTTTGCAGTGAAGAGTTTTGTCAACTATTGTCGGACACACACTTACTTGTGTATCCTATTGTACTACCTCCCAAATTACTGACAACTTTTTTTTTTGCAGACGTCGACATTTTTACAGTTTTTTGCAGGACACACGTACTCCGGGTACCTTATACACACCGTCTACTACCGTCCACTGTTGAAGGACGACACGAGCTTGTCCACCCGA
>BLSH010483952.1:0-29065 GCA_018402905.1 Glandirana rugosa | reverse complement strand
AATAATTACCTCAAAATCCAAGAAAGGTCTCAGCCTCCTCCTGCTTCCTCTTCTGCTGCTGCCTCGGCCTCTTCCTCCACCTCATCAGTGACAGTGTCACCTGCCACCCAGCAAACAGACGATATGACAGCAACGCCACCATGTCCGCCACCGTCCCCAAGCATTTCCACATGGTCCCATGGAAGCTTACAGATGTCCATCTCCCTAATACTGGAGAAAAAGAGGAAGTACCCCCCTACCCATCCGCGATCCCTGGCCCTGTATGCCAGCATTTCCAAATTCCTGGCCTTTGAAATGCTGTCATTCCATCTGGTGGACACGGGCAGTTTCAAAAACCTGATGGCGGTGGCTGTCCCACAGTACGTGGTTCCCAGCCGCCACTACTTTTCCAGGCGAGCCATCCCTTCCCCGCACAAACAAGTCGGGGACAAGATCAAGTGTGCACTGCGCAACGCCATCTGTGGCAAGGTCCACATAACCACTGATACATGGACCAGTAAGCACGGGTAGGGACGCTATATCTCGCTAACTGAACACTGGGCAAATGTAGTGGTGGGTGGGCCTGAGCCAGCTAGCCATTTGGTGCATGTCCTTCCACCACCGAGGATTGCAGGGCATTTCTCTTTGCCTCCTGTTGCCTCCTCCTCCTACTGCGCTTCCTCCTCCTCGACCACCCACTCATCCGCTCATCATAACACCTTCACCACAAACATCAGCACATCCAGGGGGAAACTACAGCAGGCTGTTTTAAAACTGATATGTTTGGGGGATAAACCCCACACTGCCCAGGAGCTGTGGATGGACATTGAACAACAAACCAATGAGTGGTTGTTGCCACTGAGCCTCAAGCCCGGCCTGGTGGTGTGCGACAATGGCCGAAATCTCGTAGCGGCTCTGGGCCGAGCCCGTTTGAGACACATCCCTTGCCTGGCGCATGTGCTGAATTTGGTGGTACAGAATTTTCTAAAAAACTATCCGGATATGTCAGAGCTGCTGCATAAAGTGCGGGCCGTCTGTGCGCACTTTCGGCGTTCTCACCCTGCTGCTGCTCGCCTGTCTGCGCTGCATCGGAACTTCGGCCTTCCCGCTCACCGCCTCATATGCAACGTGCCCACAAGGTGGAACTCCACCTTGCACATGCTGGAGAGACTTTGCGAGCAGCAGCAGGCAATAGTGGAGTTTCAGCTGCAGCACGCATGGGTCAGTCGCTCTGCAGAACAGCAACACTTCACCACCAACGAGTGAGCCTCCATGCGAGACCTGTGTAGCGCATTGCGGTGTTTTGAGTACTCCACCAACATGGCCAGTACCGATGACACTGTTCTCAGCGTTACTATACCACTTCTATGTATCCTTGAAAAAACACTTCGGGCCATGATGGAAGAGGATGTGGCACAGGAGGATGAGGAAGAGGGGTCATGTTATCAGGCCAGTCATTCGCAAGTGGCTCGGAGGTTGGGTTCCTGCACCAGCATATGCCAGGTCCAAAATATTCAAGCCAGGGCACAGTTCTGGAGGACGAGGAAGATGTGGAGGAGGAGGAGGAATCGCAGCAGGGTGGCACCCAACGCAGCTCGTGGGCATCACTGGAGCATGGCTGGGTGGATACAGAGGACACAGATGATATACCTCCCACAGAGGACAGCTTGTCTTTGCCTCTGGGCAGCCTGGCACACATGTCCGACTACATGCTGCAGTGCCTGCACAACGACAGCTGAGTTGCCCACATTGTAACTTCTTCTGATTACTGGGTGTCCACCCTGCTGGATCCCCATTACAAGGACAAGGTGCCGTCCTTAATTCCCTCACTGGAGCGTGAGAGGAAGATGCGTGACTACAAGCGCACACTGGTAGAGGCGCTGCTGAGGGCATTCCCAAATGACACCGGGGGCTCAGCAGAAGCACAAGGCAAAGGCAGAGGAGGAGGAAGAGGCCACCAACGCAGCTGTGGCACCGCCAGCACCTCAGAAGGCAGGTCGAAATGTGGCAAAGCTTTGTCAGCAGCCCGCCACAACAAACAGTACCACCAGCCAATAAACAACGTCTTAGCAGGAGGCAGCATTTCAGTAACATGGTGCAAGAGTATGTGTGCACACGCCTACACGTACTGACTGATGGGTCTGCCCCATTCAACTTCTGGGTCTCCAAATTGGCCACATGGCCTGAGATTGCCGTTTATGCCTTGGAGGTGCTGGACTGCACTGCAGCCAGTGTATTGTCGGAACTTTGTTTAGCATGGCATGGGGCGTTATCACAGACAAGCGCAGCCGTTTGTCCATAGCCAACGTGGACAAGCTAACCTTTATTAAAATCAATAAGGCATGGATCCCACAAGACTTGTCTGTACCTTGTGCAGAATAAACATTTAGACCGGACTAACACAGCCATTCATATATTTGTTTTTTTGAATAGGCCTCAATATTTTGGGGGCTACCCCAATTATAAACAAACAAAAAAACAAATACCATGTTGGCTACCTCCTTCTCCTCCTCGACCACTACCACTTCCACCTACACTGCCATGGTCACGGCCTATTCAACATCTAGGCTCCTACTCCACATCCACCCCCCTCCCATTTTTTTATTTGATTTTAATTCATTTTCCCTATCCCCATTTTTTTGTAGGGCACTTGCCCTACTCTTACCTCCATTTTACTTCCTTTTGCATCCCTCTAGCACTTGCCAGGAAATTGTCACAGCCATTTTTGTGCCTAAAAGTTCGGGTCCCCATTGACTTCAATGGGGTTCGGTGTCCGGGATAACGTTCGGGCAACGTTCGGTGCCGAACCCGGACTTTTTCACAAAGTTCATACGGACCCGAATGTCCAGGTGTTCGCTCAACTCTAATTATAACCCCTTTTTCAAAAGAATAATCAACCAAAATATATCAGGTCAAATTAGTAGGTTATCAAGCAGGCCCTTGCACTACATGGTTTGGATAATTATTAAAGAAATGTGACCCACAAAAGTTGGAGAGTGTGTATAGGAGATTACATGTCAGGATATATAGTAGTTTGAAATGCTGACTTTACTTTTTGGGAGGGTGGGGATTATCTTTTACCTAATAAGAAGACCTCAAGGACCAGTATTTGAAACACACAAATAACATTTTAAAAGTGTGTGTTTTTGTGGGGTTAAGGCCCAAATGCAGTTGACATAAATAATTGTGATGTTTCCAGGCTGAGTGTGTATGGACACAGGACAACATGATGGGGAGGCATGTAGAGGAAAAAAAGGAGGTGAAAAAAGCTTAGAGCATGCATGAGGCCAAAGAAGACATCCACAGCATATTGTAATGTTGCTAATAAGGTATTGCAAAAAAGGACAAATAAAATATTATCAAGCAGAAACACATCAAATGTGGTATTAACATGAAACATACCTTAATATAGTCCTTTTGCAGCACCTGTATGATGGCTGAGCATGTCTCAGGAATAATGACTCCAAGAGCCTGGGGGGAGATGCCTGTAGTGAACTTGAGGTCCTGGAGGCTCCTTCCTGTCACCAGGTAGTACAAGGTGGCAATGAGACTTTGCTCAGGGGTGATAGCAAGGCGCATGCATGTGTCCTGCTTCTGAATATAGGGGAACACCAATGCCAAGAGGTGGTTAAAGCAGGGATCCATCATCCGAAGGTAATTCCTGAAATCATCAGGATTATTCTCCTCAAGCTCCCTGACTAAAGCCATATGACCAAATTGATCACAGTTAAGTAACCAATTTTTGGTCAAATAACTCCTCACGTTCCTTCTCGTGCATTGGTTTTGGGTCCAAGCCAGGACTGCTAGGCCAACAATAGCAAGATTTCTCTCTCTAGATCTTAACATGGCTGGTTGACGAATGAACGGTCAGGAACGATCTGAAAGTCACAAATCAACGCTCACCAAACTTCAACTAACACGAAATTAGATGAAGGGGCCCAAAGGATGGTGCACAATAACGGAACTTCCTCTTTGTACGCTCGAAGCACGTCACTACGTTCGGCTTGGTCGTACGATCACTTAGTGCACGTCAGTACGTGAGACACAACAGCCAACATATGATTTTAGCCATTCGGTCATATGACCATCGCATTGTGTGTAGGAGGCTTAAAGTGGATGTAAACCCGAAAAAAAAATGAATTAATAATTCTGCCTGGTAGAGTATAGCATGTCATATCATCTGTGCCCAGTCTTGTCACAAAGAGTTAATCCAACTGTGAGTAATAAGCTTATCTTTTTTCAGGAAGAGAAAGAAAGACTAACAGGAAAATACACAGTCGATCCGCCCTTTGCTCTGTGAGTGACAAGCAATTTGTCTCCTTCACACAGCAGAGAAAGTTTTACACGCCCCCTTCCCTCCCTCCTCAATGTCTCAGTATAGAGGTGGGTGGGGAGGCTTGTGATATCACAACTCCACCCACCAAACTCCAGCAAACACAGACACTCCCTGATTTCAGAGTTTAAGAGCTGCTAGTGCTTACAGGAAGGACATTTGAAAGGTAGGGATATATGCAGGAGGCTTGCATGTATATATACATTAACACTGTGTCATTAGTTTATACTGGGTGGGTGGTGGGTTTACATCCATTTAAGCTGTCAGCACATTTATTCCCAGATTTGACAGTTCATAACGGCATGGAGTAGCACCTTCCAATGCTGGGCCACTATGAATTGTTTATGGATTATGACAGCGGGGGACAAGATTATATGTTGCAACCAAGAAGGGTCAGTGGGGCTTAAGTGTTAAAAGATCACTATGGGGGTAAGTGTTAGAGGCTGATTTCTAAAACTGTTAAGCTTTAAAGTTTTATATTAATTGTTGTGGTGCTGTAGTGTGAGGGGATACCTCTGGTGATGGTTCCTGTTTATCTTTCCATAAATAAAGAATACAAAGAAGGAAACAGCAGGACCCCAAATTATAACAAATCATTGATAGCATTAATCTTCTTGAATTCCAGTGCAAATCTAATCCAACCACATTGGTTGGTGTGAAGTTACCTTAGAAAACACAATAAACTCTCTGAATCTACACAAAGCCAAAGTTGCATACATTATTATGAGCATGGACATATATGTGGCCATCTCTTTGCCAAAGCCCTTCAAGACTTTTGTATGTCCCCTCCATTGTCACCATCCAGAAGTCATAATGGTTGATGCTTTCAGAGCATTTTACCCATAGCTTTCTAATATGCAAGATACAACATTTAACATCTTTGCAAATTCCAGAGGGAAAAAAGCAAAGACCACATTGTTTCTTCCAAACTACACAAACTAGGCCTCCAGCTTCTGCCCCCATTGGCCTGAATAATTTTACAATCTTACAAAATTTTCTTACACCCCTTTGCTCTCCACTTCATAATGGCCTTCAACTCAATTACCCATGATACAAACCTCCCTGGAAACTTTGAAACACTCACATATGAGTCATAATAAAGGATCACAAACATCCTTTTTCCTGTGTCAGCTATCAACCTATTTTGTTGTTTAACCACTTCAGCCCCGGAAGGATTTCACACTTTAGGACCGGAGCACTTTTTGCGATTTGGCACTGCGTCGCTTTAACTGACAATTGCGCGGTCGTGCGGCATTTTACCCAAACAAAATTTGCGTCCTTTTTTTCCCACAAATAGAGCTTTCTTTTGGTGGTATTTGATCACCGCTGCGTCATTTCTGATTGCCGCTATAAACAAAAGAAGAGCGACAATTTTGCAAAAAAACACAAATTTCTTACTTTTTGCTAAAATACAAATCCAAAAAAAATATATAAAAAAACATTTTTTTTCACCGGTTTTGGCCGATTTATATTCTTCCTCATATTTGTGATAAAAAAAAAATCACAATCTGCGTTTATTGATTGGTTTGCGCAAAACTTGCCGCGTTTACGGATGATGAGAATTCATTTCTGGGGTTTTTATTTTTTTTTATTTTTTACTAGTAATGGCGGCGATCTGAGATTTTTAGCGGTACTGCGATATTGCAGCGGCCATGCCGGACCATTTTGACACTTTTTTGGGACCATTGGCATTTATACAGCGATCAGTGCTATAAAAATGCACTGATTACTGTGTAAATGCCATTGGCAGTGAAGGGGGCGCTCTAAGGGTTAACTGTGTTCCCTGGGCGTGATCTAACTGTGTGTGGGCTGCCCTAGCAGGGGAAGGATAGTGATCACAGCTTCCATATATAGGAAGGCTGTGATCACAGTCCTTCCCCCCTCACAGAACGGAGATCCGTGTTTACATACGTGGACCTCTGTTCTTTCACTCCGGGGGGGGGGCATCGCGGGTAGCTGGCGGTGATCGAGTCCACCGCACCTGCTCCCTGGCCCCCCGGAACACAGTGAGCGCGCCTCCGGCGGGGCGCGCGCGCTCACATTGCTCGATCTGGCAGCCGCCGTCGTATGATGGCAGTTTGCCTAGCAAAGCCAACCTGCGGTTGACGGTCGGCAAGTGGTTGAAGTGGTTGCAAACTCATACATATACCCAATGAAGTGACTAGCCTCAGGTGATGCAGGTGAAATAAACCCTCCAGCATAAGTTGTACCTGTTTATCTGCAGCATATTTTCAGTAGATCATTCTAAAAACACATGGATCAACAGATTTTTTTCAACTCTAGCAAAAGAGGGTGGGGATCTGATGTCACACACATTGCAGCACTTAGAGCATAACGTTCCCTGATAACTGACAGTTTATTGGAGGAAAGAGAAATACTATTAGAAAGCTAATATCTGTGAATCACCTGCTGTGTGCTGCAGTGACTGGGCCATCTCCTAGGAGGCTGTTTTGTTGGAAAACACTGTTAGAAGTGATTGAATAATGTTTCTGACCAAATCTCCAAGTCCATTTGCAGAAATACAGTCCCAAACTTGCAAAGAGCCTCTGCCATGCTTCACCATTGCCTACAGACACTCATTATTGTACTGCTCTCCAGTCCCTTATGAACAAACTTTCTTTTTGATACAGCCAAATAATTCAAATTTTGACTCATCAGTCCAAATCATCTGCTATCATTTTTCTGCACCCCAGTTCCTATGTGTTCCTGCATAGAACATGGAAACATGGTTAAGAGACTCAACTTTACTCAGCACTACATTTGCTGGTTATTCTAATAACTATAGAGATAATCCATATTCCCTTACCTTACCTTACCCTCTACTTCCTTTTAGATCCCCTTCACCCCCTGCTAACCCCCTCAGACGATACTATTAAGCATTCCCATTCCCACCCCTTGCCACTCACACCTTTCTATCTCTACACCTCTTTCTACATCTCTCCCATGGCTGCTCCCCTGTCCACACCCCCTTTTTATCTTGTTATGGAAAAACAGCAAAAATGTTTGTTATGGACAGGCAGCAGCTAAAAGCGACTGCTGACTTCTATTTAATCACTAAATAAATTAAAAGTCAAAAAATACCCACAATAATAATAAAAAAATAGCAGAAAAGGGGTTGATTGCTCAAAGAACTAGCAATCAGAATCAATGTACAGTTGCCGAACTGACCTTATCCACTTCAGCCCCGGAAGGATTTCACACTTTAGGACCAGAACGCTTTTTGCAATTCGGCACTGCGTCGCTTTAACTGACAATTGCGTCATTTCTGATCACCGCTATAAACAAAAGAAGAGCGACAATTTTGCAAAAAAAAAAAAAAAAATTTCTTACCTTTTGCTAAAATACAAATCCCCCCCAAAATATAAAAAAACGTTTTTTTCATCGGTTTTGGCTGATTTATATTCTTCCTCATATTTTTGGTAAAAAAAATCGCAATCGGCGTTTAATGATTGGTTTGCGTTAAAGTTGCTGCATTTACGGATGATAATTAATTTCTGGGGTTTTTATTTTTTTTATTTTTTACTAGTAATGGTGGCGATCTGCGATTTTTAGCGGTACTGCAAAATTGCAGCGGACATGTTGGACCATTTTGACACTTTTTTGGGACCATTGGCATTTATACAGAGATCAGTGCTATGAAAATGCACTGATTACTGTATAAATGTCACTGGCAGGGAAGGGGTTAACACTAGAGGGGGCTCTAGGGGTTAAATGTGTAGGGGCTGGGCTGACTGGGGGAGGAGAGTGATCGCTACTCCCATACACATATGCACTGATTACTGTGTAAATGCCATTGGCAGTGAAGGGGTTAACTTGGAGGGGGTGCTCTAAGGGTTAACTGTGTTCCCTGGTTGTGTTCTAACTGTATGTGGGCTGGGCAGGCAGGGGAGGGGAGTGATCACGGCTTCCATATACAGGAAGCCTGTGATCACAGCCCTTCCCCCTCTATGAGAACAGAGATCCGTGTTTACTCACACGGACCTCTGTTCTTTCACTGCGGGGCAGCCATCGCGGGTAGATCGCGGGAGATCGAGTCCGCCCTACCTGCTCCCTGGCCCCCCTGGAACACAGTGTGCATTCGAGCATGCCTCTGGCGGCGCACGCACGCTCACAGTGTGGGATCTCGCAGCCGGCGTCATATGACAGCGGTTTGCGATATCCAACCACTTTGTCGCTGTCAGACAAACAGCGACAAACAAAGGTGTTTATTCTCTCCCTTTGCAGTTTGACTGTTTGTTCTATGCTTTTCCTGCAACAGCTTCCAATTCACTGACACAGTGGGGTTGAGTTACTAAAACAGCAAAGTTCAAAATCTAGTGTAGCAGTGCATGGTAGCCAATCGGCTTCTAACTGTAGCATGTTCAATTATTAAACTTTGATAAATAAAAAAAACCTTGAAGCTGTTGTTTTCTATGCAGACTTTGCACTTTTCAGTTTTATCAAATGAACCCAGATGGCTGCTCTGTGTACTGACATTAATATCTTAAAGTGGATGTAAACCTGATTAATGAAATCTGACCTAAGCACATATATCTCTAGTGTTTTCTTATCTTTCTCCAAAGCTCTGAGTCCTGTGTCTTTCTGCTGTTCTGTTCTTGTGCTATCAGCATGATAACTTCTGACAAGTTCTCCATCAACTGAGATAAAACCAGCCTGAAATTTGGGTTGTGGGAGGTTGCTATAAATAGATTAGCAGAGAGCTTGTCTTTTCACAGCACAGCTCTGCACATTCTTTCCTTCCTTTACCTATATGGAGTGGGGGTGTGTGCCAATCAGCTGTCTTGGCTGTATGCCAAGAATACACTCCCAGTGCTGAACAGGAAGAGGAAATCTCTAACACGATGAGCACTTTCTAAAGAATATAGCAAGCTGAAGACAGCAGATATACATGTACAACTTATATATGGAGATTTGTTTCATCCCGGTGTATCTGAGGCTGTTCACTGCAGTGGGTATATGTGAGGATTTACATCCACTTTAACAAACAGCCTGGCTCATTGTCCCTTCTAAGCCTGTTGGCCATAGTTGAAAGGCCATTCAGTGCATTATGTTTTTGAAAGAAAAAAAAATTCTCCCATGTGAACCTGCACATAAATTTGCTCGGACCATGAATCTCGTGCCCACAGGATTTTCAGCAAATCCATGGTAGCAGCGAATCCAATCCAAACCTCATTCCTGCTAAAGTTATTGGCAACCAATCACCAGGATTACTGATAAATCACTAGGCAGGTGGAAAAAATATCTTCTTTTGCAATGCTTCAATTATGTGCAATTTATTTCTGCCACATGCTCCCACATACATATACACTATAGAGCTGTTTGTTTCATACAATTATGATTAGTTATATCATTAGCATGAATGAGCTCTCTAACCTTAAGGCCCATACACACGATCAGAATATTGTACAATAAATACCGCTTTCAAAGCAATTGTGCAATGATCTGATTGTTAGTACAAAGCTTTTGTCTGAAATTTTCTGAAGGGACAAATACGTAACTTTTTCTCTAATGATACTAGATTGTTTGATTTTCGTTTAATGTTTAGCTTTTCATATGAGAATGCAATGTAAATACAATACAATACATTACATCACTTCCGATTTTTTATTCTGTCATATGAGAATTTTGTACTTTAGTAACCTCTTCATTTTTGATCTGGAGACTAGCATGCAAAAAAAAAAAATGAACGATCATTAGTCCGATAATCTCAACAGCCTGTACTAGGCTATAGAGCAAGACACAAATAATAGCATTGCTTTACTAATGTAGAAGAGAAAGTGCACTTTGCAAACTGAATGTTAACATGGATTTATAAAGAAGGTGAAGTCTTGCTCACATTGATCAAAATCATTTGGAAACAAAAACCCTGTTTTTTTTTTCATTTTCCTTGCAAGTGATTGGATTTTCACCATCATTTTTCATGTTATTCACTAAGGTAAGTGAACATGTACTTTGAAAAGTGAGCTTCCTCTATTCCTGTAGTATATAGACACATAGACATTAATGAATACCATATATAAAATATATTCACGGCCCAGCTGGACAATACCACATTTGTGGTATTACAAATGTAGTATTTACAGTACAAATGAACCTGTCTTCTTTTTTGGTCTTTTTCCACTTTATTCAAATATTTGCCTTACTTTGGTATTAAAATTAATGAATGCAATCTGAATAACAGTTGGATCTATTGGTAGCTGCTTTGAGTCTCTTGAGACCAAGAATCACTAATTAATTGCTTTAGGAGTTTGTACTGTCTAAACCCTTGTGTAAAAATGCTAATGACCTTTGTTTTACCCTAGTGGTTTTATCGAAAACCATTTTTATAGTTTTGTAGCTCAGTAATACAACAGTAAGTCATTAAACAAATTAGAGTTGTTACTGCAATTGGAACTGCTCACATCTCAAGTCAAAGAGCAGGTCATTCATACATTAACACAATTATAATCCTTTATCTAATCATATAGACTTCAAAGCATGCTATAAATATTATGCTGGTATTTCAGTTCCTATTCAGTTTTACAACCAAAGTATAGCAACTATGGTTTGATGTTTTACAAATCAACATTTCTTTGCTTCTGCAAATAATTGACAGATAAAGGTAGGAATTAGGATAATTGTTCAAAATTGCTGAATGCTGTGGCTCTGCTCCTAAATCAATGCTCATGTCAACATGTATTTTTCAAGAATAAAGTAACACACATTCAGCCATCTGGCATGGAACTTTCATTATAAAATGTAGTATCATTATATGAGACAAAACAAACAATTTACTAGACCTTTTTATGAACTACTAATCTGATATATACACAGAGGTTTCATTGAAGCTGTAGAGTTAGTAATAATTAAAAAAAAAAGTTTAGCTTAAACTACAATTACAATTGTGAATAGGACCACATTCCAGAAGAGGCTTCATGACCCTTACTACTTGAAAGAAATAGAAAGGCTGTAATTGCTCTCTTGCTTCCATTTTTTTTTTTTTTACCTAAATACATTCCATGAATTAACCTCTTGCCGACCACCAGTCATACTGCGGCAAGGTGGCTAGGCTGCAAGAATCGCCGTACCGGTATGGCAATTCGTGCACTAGCTTCAATAGGCACGCAGGAGCCAATTGGCCAGTGGGGAATCCAATCAGCTCGAAGTCCGCCGGCCGCCCGTGATCATTCCCCGTAGAGACAGAATGGGGATCTGCTGAAGTAAACAAGGCAGATTTCCGTTCTGACTGGGGATGACACAGAGATCTTGTCTTTCTGCTATGCAGATCGGTGTTGCAGTGTGTCAGAAGCTCTTTACCATGTGATCAGCTGTGACCAATCCCGGCTGGTCACAGTGTAAACAGGAAGAGCCATTTATCGGCTTTTTCTCTACTTGCGTCTGTAGACGTGAATAGAGGAGAGCCGATCAATGGCTCTCCTGACAGGGGGGTCTGTGCTGAATATTTATCAGTGCAGCCCCCCTAGGATCACCCCTCAGGACCACCAGGGAGCCCACCAGATCCACCAGGGAATGCCCACCCAGGAACCACCAGGTAATGGGCACAATCCCCAACATTGATGGCACTCATTGCCAATTTCAGATGCCACCCAGGACCACCAGGGAATGACAACCTGACAGTGCAGTCTGTCATTGCCACCCACCAGTGCCACCTATCAGTGCCCATCAGTGCCACCTATCAGTGCCCATCAGTGCCGCCTATGAGTGTCCATAAGTGCCGCTTATCAGTGCCTGTCAGTGCTGCATATCAGTGCCACATATCAGTGACCATCAGTGCTGCTTATCAGTGCTGCCTATCAGTGCCCATCAGTGCTGCATATAAGTGCCTCATCATCAGTGCCTATCAGTGCCACCTCATCAGTGCCAATCAGTACTGCCTCATGAGTGCTCATCAGTGTAGCCTCATCAGTGCCCATCAGTGATTGAGAAAATATCCTTATTTACAACATTTTGTGATAGAAACAGAGAAAAAAATTTTTTTTTCAACATTTTCAGCCTTTTTTTATTTGTAGTGCAAAAAATAAGAACTGCAGAGGTGATCAAATACCACCAAAAGAAAGCTCTATTTGTGGGAACAAAATGATAAAA
Source organism: Glandirana rugosa (assembly GCA_018402905.1). Taxonomy (NCBI): domain Eukaryota; kingdom Metazoa; phylum Chordata; class Amphibia; order Anura; family Ranidae; genus Glandirana; species Glandirana rugosa. The sequence continues at coordinate 16,668 of BLSH010483952.1, read as the reverse complement.
ATTTTGTTTGGGTACAGTGTAGCATAACAGCGCAATTGTCATTCAAAATGCGACAGTGCTGAAAGCTGAAAATTGGTCTGCGCGGGAATGGGGGTAAGTGCCTGGAATTGAAGTGATTAATGTCACTGGTTCCCAAAAAGTGTCAAAAATGTCAGTTAGGAGTGCACATGTGTCGAGCGCCTGACATGGCTGCATAAGCCAGGAGCTCCGATCTACCCCGGCCTTACGGACCCTCACTAGCTAGCTTTGGAGCCCAGACCTCCGTCCTTTCATGCCACAAAAGAGGGCAATATCGAGGGGCACCCCCGGGAAAAAGCGTGATCTTGCCGACGGCACCGATTCCTCTGCGCTCGCAGCCAGGACGGGCATCCCCGAGGGGACCTCTCCTCCATTAGGCTTACGGCCACGCATCCCAGAGCGCAAGTAGTCAGCGGGGACAGAGGGCATCCACTAATACAAGGGGGGGCAGCAGGCTTCTCGGGGGTCTCTGTGCCCGGCCTGGCCGCACACTTTAGGCCACAGATCGGGCCTACACGCTGCCCTGCAATACGCACCACAGCACCCAGGCGGAGTGCCTTCCAAGACTCTGTAATCCCAGGCAGGATAAGGTGGGTACTACATCCACAAGCACAAGGCAAGTGTTTTTCTTCCATCTTGCTATTGAAAAACATCAGGACTTTGCCCACAAATTCCATTGGTCCCACCCCAGTGATCCCCAGGGGGGACTCTATAATCTTTATAACCTATATTCAAAACACAGCTCTGCTACCTTTGCTACACCCGGGAGGGGAGCCTCCCCAGATCTTTCCAATTTGACAAGGACAGGGGGATTACGCTAGCCCCAGGCCTAGTACTGAATATCTCAATGCCTCTCGGCCATAGAGAGCCACCAGACCATCAACCCTGCTTCAGCAAGAGGACTCAATAGCCACAAATATTGCTCCCTTTCCAGTGATCCTCAGGGGAGCTCATACAAACTTTTCTCCATAGAACAATCTCTATGCAAACATGATCTGTCGGAAAGGGATTTATCCCGCCAACCAGGTTTCAATAACCCGGCCCCAAAGACCCCCCACACAACCCCCAGGGCACACCAGGCTATGGGGGACAGAAGCGAGGACATGGAAGCTGGGCCTGGCGGGGGTTCTCAAATCCTTCCCTCTGCAGGGCCTCTACCAGGGACACAACTCTCTGCCCAGATTTTATCACCTGCCTCCACAGTTTCCCTCCTAGAAAGGACACTTGACAAACTGATAACCACTCCTCTCAAGAACCAGATCTCCGGACCTACATATGCTGGCCCTCCAGACTCCCACCCCTCAACACTTCCCCCTGACTTCCAGATGATGATAGAGGTCTTCTCCAAAATGCTATCTAGAGGCCTGGCACAAACAGCCTCCCAAATTACATCTGTTATACAGGCCGATCTACAAAATTTGGGTGCCCGGATTGACGCAATTGAACTTAAAACAGGCCAAACGGTTGCCAGAACCAACCAGAACACAGCGCGAATCCAAGACCTACAAGATCAACTGGACTCTGCCTTATCCAAAATTGACAATCTGGAAAATCACTCCAGATGATACAATTTTCGAATTAGGGCTCTTCCTGAGGCCATCACGGATCAATATCCCTTCCTTACACTCTCATTCTTTCACTATATTATTTTACGTTTTTTCTCTCAGGCACCAGGGAGCCCCGCCTTTAGTTGAGCCACAGTGGTTAATCTCTTTAATCCACTCAGGGGTCAAGTATAAGTATAGCCGTCCTCTCCATCAGGGAAGCCTTCTCTCAGTGATGCATAGACTCCCATTCCGGCAACATGGCCGTGTCCTCTAATCCTCCAACAACCCTGAGAATCGTGACATATAATGTCCAGGGCCTTAATTTCCCTGTGAAGAGGAGAAAATACTTTAATTTGGCCCACTCCCAGCATCTTGATGTCCTCCTTCTACAAGAAACCCACTTCCCTGGGCAGTATAAGCCTGGGTTTATTCACTCCAAATATCCCCAATTGTTTTTGGCTAATGCATTAGACAAAACTAGAGGAGTGGGAGTGTTCTTAGCTAAGCATATAGCTTTCACACCCCAGAGAGAAATTAAGGACCCAGAGGGTAGGTTTATCCTCTTGACGGGGGCCATAGGGAGCTCTATTTACATATTCGTCTCATATTATGCTCCAAACCAGGGCCAATCAGGTTTCTTCCAATCAATGTTTAATCTTCATCTTGAAGGGACTGTGATATTGGGAGGTGACTCAAATATGGCCTTAGATCATATGCTTGACAAGTCAGGAATAGGTTGCTCCCGTTAGCTTCGTCCTCCAAAGCATAACCTGAAATTTGCCAAGCTTTTACACACATTAGGACTGGTGGATATTTGGAGGGAACTTAACCCTAGGGTGAGGGACTACACTCACTAATCTGCCCCCCACCAGAGCCTAGCAAGGATAGATCACGTCTTTGTACCAGCCCATACTATCTCCTCGATCTCTAAAGCTTACATCAGAGACTCCCCCTTGTCAGACCATTCGTTGGTCATAATACAAGTTAAAGCTGATCTAGGCCATAAGGGGAGACCCCATTGGCGTTTGAACAAAACATTATTAAATAATTGCACATTACTAGAAAAAGACTTTTGGTTGAACGACAATGGGGAAGTCTCTCCCTCTATTCTCTGGGCAGCCCACAAGGGGGTGATGAGAGGTAAGATTATACAGCTTTCAGCAAAACTCAGAAGGGAGAGGAGGATTGACTTAGAGAAACTAGAGCAGGACTTTTGGGTCCTCTCTAAATCCCACAAGAAGAACCTGACCCCTCAATCGAGGGCACAGCTGGAAGCGGGGAGGTTAGCCCTAAACCTGGCGCTGACCACTAGTACTGAAAAGCAAATTCAATGGTCCAAAGCCCACTTTTATCTGCAAAGGGATCAAATAGGGTCTAGGCTTGTTGCCAGGCTGTCCCCTAGGTTCCGGACCTTCTCATTTCCAAGGGTGAGGGACCCCTTGGGGAACTTAACTCAGAATCCTCACTGAATTATGACCGCATTGCAGAACTATTATGCTAGTCTGTATGCGCCTGGGAATACAGCTTCTCCATCCTCCCTTCCCTCATTTTTAAATAGCATCTCTCTCCCCAAACTTATTAATGAACATATAGAATCCCTTGAACAACCGGTCACTGAAGCAGAAATTCTTGGGGTGATCAAAAATCTCAAGAATGGCTCAGCCCCTGGCCCAGATGGGTTTTCCACAGGTTACTACAAAGCTTTCGGCCCCATCATCGCTCCCTACCTAGCAAAATTCTTTAATTCCCTTAGTGGGGTGTCCACATTGCAAAATGAGGCCAATCTAGCCTATGTATAGGTTATACCCAAGCCCGGCAAAGACCACTCAGACGTTAGCAACTATAGACCTATCTCATTAATGAATAATGACCTTAAAATGCTGACTAAAATTTTGGCCAATAGACTATCTAGGTTCATAGGTAACTATGTAAACAAAGACCAGGTAGGCTTTATCCTGGGCAGACAAGGCCCAGACCAGATCCGTAGAGGAGTGGATGTTATCTCTCTTCTAAATTCGGGTTGGGATGGGGGACCACGCCAGGAAAAGTTTTTCCTTTGGTGGATCTACAGAAGGCTTTTGACACAGTAGACTGGGGCTACCTGTTTGAAGTCCTGAGCAGATGGGGTTTCTGCCCAAAATTCCTTCAGATCCTTAGAGCCCTTTATTCAAATCCCAGCGCTCAGGTCAAAATCCAAAACTATTACTCGAATCCATTCAATATTGCCAAGGGAACCAGACAGGGCTGCCCCCTTTCCCCCCTAATTTTCACCATTGTGCTTTATTTGCTGATGACCTGCTGTTATTTATCACTTCTCCCCTCACTTCCACCCTCCAAGTAATTCAACTCCTTTGGGAATTCAGGGAGGTTTCTGGGCTTTGTGTGAATTGGTCTAAATCTGCAGCTTTGAACGCCTCCATTCCTGAGTCTACGGCATATCGACTCAAGGAACTTTACAAGTTCACCTGGAACTCCAACCAACTCCCGTATCTGGGGGTAAGCCTGGCGGCCAGTGTTGAACACTTATATGAGGTCAACTTCCCACACTTACTCAGGAAACTTTCCGAGGACCTTTCAAAGTGGGACCAGGAGGGCCTCTCCTGGCTGGGCAGAATACATGCAGTGAAGATGACCCTTCTCCCTAGAATCCTGTACTTCTTTCAGTCCCTCCCAATCCCTATAATGAAGCAACAACTGCAAAAGCTGCAAATGCAAATATTGAAGTTTGTCTGGGGTCGTAGAGGCTACAGATGTCCTGCTAGTGTTCTGTATAGGTGACGTAATCTGGGGGGCCTAGGGCTCCCACACCTCTTTAAATATTTTTAAGCTGCTCAACTAGCACAATTGTCAGCCATTTATTTCAGAGGGGAAAGATCTGATCGGCTAAAGATGGAGAGGCAGACAATTCCTTCAAACACTATTGATTTCTTGGTGGGGGCTCCCCACAGGTTAAGGCCCCCAATTCTCGCACCCACCCTTTCCCATTCGTTACCATTCTTAAGCCCCCCTATTTGATCTCAAATATGTGCCCCCTCCATTTAATAATCCCCGTTTCCTACCTGGCCAGGAAATCCGGCCATTCCAATGGTGGACTAACAAAGGCTTATTTTGCAAAGGACACTTTATGCATCCCTCCGAAAAATTCCGCTTCCAGCAAATACACCATTTCATGACCACTTTGTGGTAGTTCAGAAACAATTTCACAGGCATTACTCCCTACGAAAAATGGTGCTCCAAATTGCAGGACCAAAGGGGAGAATTTCACTGATCTATGCATCACTGACGGAGTACCCAGACAAACCTCCCTATGCAAGTAAATGGGAGAAGCATCTAGATGTTAGCTGGGAGGTAGATAAGTGGAACTCCCTGTTCCAGAGATCCTTCAAAGGGATGGTCAACATAGCTTTGCGGGAGGCCAACCTAAAAGTCTTTACGCATTGGTATTTGGTCCCAACCCGGTTGGCTGCTATGTATCCAAACTCGTCGGGCCTCTGTTTCAGGGGGTGCGGATACCTGGGCTCCTTTATCCATACCTGGTGGGAATGCCCACGTGTCCGGGGATTCTGGAATAGAATATTTTACTTGATCTGAAGGATCTCGGGACAGGCAGTGCCCCAGAACCCAGAAATTGCACTTCTTAACATCAGGCCTGAGGGTCTTTCCAGGTCCCTTTTCAGACTCTCCAACTTCATTTTGCTGGGGGCTAAAATTACAATTGCCAAGCCCTGGAAACAACCCTCAGTGTCCTTTTCTGCTGCCAAACAAAAGGTCTCCTGGATCATGACCCAGGAGAAGCTAGCCAACATTATTTTGGACCCTTCTCCTAAATTTGACTTAATATGGGATCCCTGGAAGACTTATTTAAAATTACCCCTGTGAACCACAGGCTTCCGTTCTCTATTTTAGCTCCCTAGTGCTTCCTACTGTCTCTTCTCTTCTTCCTTAAGGCTTTGCTTGCTCGCAATTTTTTTGCTCTTTCTTCTTTCCTCTTATTCTCTTCTTTTATCTGATCCACATTGGTTGGCGTGATGGTGTCGGATGTAGGTCAACATTGTCCTGCCCCATATTTGGGGTGGGGGTATTAGACGGCACCAACACTAGTGAATCAAGTCCTTTACTTTATAATAATATATATTTTTTTTTAATTAGACCATAGTATTGTTGCAAATGGACCTCTGAGATGTACTAGGCCCTCTTAAAGTTTATAAGGTATATCAGTGGTGCTTCCTGCCTCAATGTACTGGAAGGTCTGCTCCCTTTTCGATACGGGAGTAGTCGGAACCCTCCAGCCCACAGCTTGATCCCACTCAGGGTGGAACTGGGGGTTTGTGACTGCTTCCTACAGAACATGCTTATTTTCATTACTAATGTGAATGTTATAATCACCATGATTCCCTGTACATTTTTGGCCCTGCGTGGCCTAGGTGTACACACTTATACCTCCCAATGTGTTTTGGGATTTTGTTGAAATGTCTGTACCTCTTGTCAAATCTCAATAAAAACCTTTGAAGTATAAAAAATGTCAGTTAGGTGTTCGATCTGTCTGCCGCAATGTCACAGTCCCACTAAAAATCACTGATCACCGCCATTACTTGTAAAAAAACATAAATGATAAAAATTCCATAAATCTATCCCCTATTTTGTAGATGCTATAACTTTTGTGCAAACCAAACAATATACGCTTACTGGGTTGTTGTTTTTTTACCAAAAATATATAGCAGAATACATATTGGTGTAAATTAATGAAGAAATTTGATTTTTTTTAAATTTTGTTTTATAAGAGAAAATAATAAATATTGCTATGGGGGCACTCAGCAGGGGGAGGAGCCAGGAGCACTGGTGGGAGACCTGAGAAGAGGAAAATCGAGGTTGCTCTGTGCAAAACCATCACACAGAGCAGGTAAGTATAGCATGTTTATTATTTTTAAAAATTACCTTTACAATCATTTTATTGCTTTAAAGTCACTGACCTAGCACAAATATGCAGATTAGGCGTGCCAGAAATTCTAATCTGCATTGAAATCAAAGGGTCAGCATCACAGTCAGGAAACTTACATAAGAGCTTTGTTATTGCTCCTATGGCAGTTTCACTTCAAAATATTAAGTATTTCTTATTACCTTAACAAACTGAAGGCACTAGCTATAAAAAAAAACAAGCAATTTTGTTGCCTAATATGTACTGTAGTTTCCTTGTAAACAGTAGTCTGTTTCCTGTAGGGGCACAACTTTATTGTTGCACAGCAGCAAAAGTGCCTAACAGAATATAAAAACAATATAATTTTGAATACAATTTTATTGTTGCATCAGGGACCACACATTCTTTATCAAGCAATAACTGCACATCATGAGGACATCAGGGGTGTGTGGCAGTCTGTATCAACCAGTCATAATCTTGGAGTTTCTGCATAGGTAAAATACATTTTTCAGTTCTGGATAGAGTGAAGTAGGGCATGCACCCCTGTAGGTTTATTTTTCTCTGTGTCCAAACTTTTTTTATTTATTTAATTTTATTTTTAATTTTTATTTTAATACAGCGTTTAGACAGAGGGAATAGCAGCTCAGGAAATTATAATGCAGATAAAAATTTTGTTGGCAATATCTAGCCAATACTAGTTAATTCCTGTAAAATAGTAACCTCTTGAGTACAGATTATTTAAGTAAAATGTATAGAGATACAGTAATGATAAAAACTATGCTTTGTAAGGCATGGGTTACTTGCTCTAAATTTAGACTGATTAAAAAAAATCAACCTGTAGGCTTTACTTTTGTAGGAGTCAGTGAAATGTCAGATTTCCAGGAAGCGATTAACTCATCTCTCGTGATAATGAGTGCTTGCTGGAAAATAAATTGATATGTCACTTGCCTGTGTGAACAGATGTGGGGCTTCCATCCAAGCTGCTGCACAAATGTTCTGCTACGAAAACATGTACCGTGCAAGGGGGAGAGCTTTTTTTTACATACAGAAGCCACATGTAAACAGTGATAAACAGTATCCCATCATTCTTCATTTCATTAAAGCGTTGCTTTTTGTGTGCATTTTCAGACTAATACCAATTTTGCAAATAATATATTTTTAAATAATGGATATCTGTGTTTTTTTTTTCAATCTTTACTTTTCACATTTTTTAGATATAGATGTTTTGCAGAAACTAACTGTTCACCTTACCATGGAATTTTCACTTTGATGGGGAATTTATATTTTGGTATGGTGAAATTTTATTTTGCAAAGAATACCCAATCGTATGCAAGGAACATTTAAAAAAAACAGTAGCTTCCTTGCATGTGGTTGTATCTATGATGGCAGTCACACGTGCTTTACCTTATTGATTAAGCTTTCTGAAAAAGGGTTTGCAAAATGGACAGCCTACTGGCTTTTAATAAATGAACCTCAAAACACTGTTTTTTATTGTTCTTTTACATTTACTGCAATGTCTTAAAGCATTTGTTAACCCCCAAAAAATGCTGCTACTGTCTCTTTAGTGTGCATTTAGCAGCATGGTGTGTTTGCTTTTTATATTATCCTTCTGTATTCCCTAGAATATCTCTGTGATAATGCCAGGTCGTGACTCCCCCCCCCCCTTTGTAAAGACTCCTCTTGTCATATAGTTGATCTTGAGAGCCTGTGGTCTGTGCATGTCTGTGTCACTCCCAGCTCTCATATGCCTGCTTTCAGCTCCCCCTCCTCCCCCCTCCCTCCTCCCTCTTCCTCTCAACATGTAGCTTCTCCTCTCTGCTCTGCTCTCATAATTAACTCTAAAAGCTCCTATTTCCTCTGTGTTAGAAGAATAAGTTCCCAGTGTCAGTGTTATATCATACATATTCTTATCTATATAGATAAAACAACACAGCTCTCTCTGTCCAGCTGAGGTCAGCAGAAGTGCTCAGCCCCTCCCTCAGGAATTCTGAGCTGAGAGAGAAGAGCAGAAAGAAAACAACTGATCATAGTAAGAAGGTGTATTATCAGTACAGATAAGTATATATACAGGTGCTGGTCATATAATTAGAATATCATCAAAAAGTTGATTTATTTCACTAATTCCATTCAAAAAGTGAAACTTGGATATTATATTCATTCATTACACACAGACTGATATATTTCAAATGTTTATTTCTTTTAATTTTGATGATTATAGCTGACAACTAGAGTTGAGCGAACCCGGACTGTAAAATTTGGGTCCGTACCGGACTTTGGGGTGTCCGTGCCCTGAACCCAATCCTGGACATTAAAAAAAAAGTCTGGGATCGAGTTCGGTATCGGGTATTTTTGGCGCCTTTTCTATAGCTGCTGGGCAGCCAATCAACAAGCTTTTCACTAGTTTGCTCTTAGAAGCCATCACAGCCATGCCTACTAATGGCATGGCTGTGATTGGCCAGTGCATCATGTGACTCAGCCTCTATATGGGGCTGGAGTCACATAGCGCCATGTGTCAGATCATCTCAGACTAGAGTAGGGAGAGCTTCATGCCGCTGCTGTGAGAGAAAGATTAGCGTTCACAACCATCTCAGACTGCATTAGTGAGACCTTCATTGCGGTCCTGTGAGGGACACATTAGTGTTCAGAACCATCTTATAGTGCATTAGGGAAACGGGCTACTCAGCCTCTGTTATACAGAGAGCCATTGACATTGTGGACAAAGATTGCTCTTTAATTCAAGTAGTACCAGGCGCAAGACCCCTGTGGCTTATCAATGTCCGTTTTTTTCTACCTCATATAGTTTGGAATTCCAAAAGGTCAGGAACATAATCCTTAAATACACACCCATACTGCACAATGATCCTTTATATGCCTGCATATTGTCACAAGGAGTCAAGGTGGTCCCCCGTAGGGCCCAGTCTTTGGGCTCCATTCTCTCTCCTAGCCTTTTTTCCAGCAGTCATAAGAAGGAACACTGGCTTGATTTTAAAGGGACTTTTTGCTGTGGGAAGAGCGGGTGTCCATGCTGTCCGCAAGTTCGGAGAGGGGATACCGTCTAATCCACCTCTAATAACAAATGTATGAATGTGGCCAGATTCATTAATTGTAATACTAGGTACATAATGTACATTATTACTTGCACACAGTGCCGTGTCCAATATGTTGGACGAACTACACGGAGGCTACGAGATCGTATGAGTGACAACCTTAGAGATATTAATAAGGATCATGCCACAAATGTTTCCCAACATTGGAATGAAGAACATCAAAAGGATGTGTCGAGTTTAATGATTCAGGCAGAAGAGAAAATTGTATCTCCACCCGGGGGGGGGGGGGGGCAAGTTTAACATTTTATGTAGGAGGGAGGTGTTTTGGATATTTTTTTTTGCAACCAGAAGGCCGGAGAGGCTGAATTATGAATGGGATGTTTCCCATTTTTATGATTGAAAAGAAAATATATATATGGACTTTTTTAGTGCTCCTCCAGTCATCTTGTTCACCCAGGACACCTCCAATTCACATAGTGAGCAATTCGGCTGAGATATGGTGAATGGAGATTGATTACCTATCTAGGGACCCTAAAATTCATGTATAATATTTTGAATTCACACTGAAATAGACGTGTCCTCTTTGTGAGGACCCATTGGTAGTAGGGTTGCTTATTGCTTGTGCCTTTGATTGAGGCCAGTAATAACAATTATAGCGTCTTTTTTGATACATTGTGCCATACACTATGTTTAAGCATATCGGGTATTTCTCGATTCTTCGTTATTGGGTTCCTAGATGGTCATAATCTGTAATTCTTTCAATATGGGAATTTATATGTTTTGAGATATGTTGTTTGTTTCCTTGCTACAATATTGATATTATTGTTTTCACTCATTTTAAATTAATGATTATTGAATGTATAATATATTGGGAGGTGTGAGTGGATGGTTTTTTATCTGTCTCTCCCTCTCCCTTTGTAATCATGTAAAAATTTCATTAATAACTTTTTCTTTAGTTGATTTTCATTTGTCTTTTTATATTTACATTATAATTTCTTTGTTTGCATTCTCATTTATTTTATTTTTTGGTTTCTTTATGTATAAGTTTTTGTAATTATGTACATATATTTACATGGAGTTATTTTGTTTTATCTGCAGTCGGGTCGGTCTGGTCAAATCTCACAGGGGAATCTACATTTGTGTTCCTGGAAGATAAATTTAATATCTCTTTTCTTTATTCACATCTAATACCTGGCCCTCTGTTAGACTTCACCACGCTGCACCTGAATGAGTGATTGCAAGATCCAGGAGACCAATTTTGTTAATGAGAATGCATCAGCTGGGGACTGCGATCCCATTGGAGTTTTTTGGAAACGACAATTTGTGAAATTGTATATATATGTATTCTTACCCATGCCATGTTAGCTATGAGTAAGTGCCCTTAGGGGGGCGTGAAACGCGTTAGCCTTTCTCCACCTTGTATCGCATGGATATGTGACCAATAAAGCATTTGAGTGCGAGTGCGGTCGCCCGGACCTTTTCTTCCATTATTCCTGCTGATTGCATATTGAGCCTGCACCCTCTGGGACTGTTTCTTTATACATCAGGACTAGGTATTGTTGAGCGGTTACTTCCTATTTAGGAAAACGTTCCTGTTGTTGCTCTGAGGGAGAGATTCTCATTCTAAAACCATCTACTACTGCATTAGGGAAACGTTCCTGTAGGTGCTCTGAGGGACAGTTTATCGTTCTAAAAACAGCTACAACTGCATTAGGGCCAGGTTCCTGTTGGTGATCTGAGGGACAGTTTATCGTTCTAAAATCAGCTACAACTGCATTAGGGCCAGGTTCCTGTTTGTGCTCTGAGGGACAGTTTACCATTCTAAAAACAACTACAACTGCAATAGGGCCAGGTTCCTGTTGGTGCTCTGAGGGACAGTTTATTGTTCTTAAAACAACTACAACTGCATTAGGGCCAGGTTCCTGTTGGTGCTTTGAGGGAGAGTTTATCGTTCTAAAAAAAACTACAACTGCATTAGTGTCAGGTTCCTGCTGGTGCTATGAGGGACACTTTATCGTTCTAAAAACAACTACAACTGCATTAGGGCCAGGTTCCTGTGAGTGCTCTGAGGGACAGTTTATCTTTCTAAAAACAACTACAACTGCATTAGGGCCAGATTCCTGTTGGTGCTTTGAGGGAGAGTTTATCGTTCTAAAAACAACTACAACTGCATTAGTGCCAGGTTCCTGTTTGTGCTCTGAGGGAGAGTTTATCCATCCCCTACGGCATTAGGGAGAGGTTCCTGTTTGTGCTCTGAGGGAGAGATTATCGTTCTAAAAACAACTACTACTGCATTAGGCCCAGGTTCCTGTTGGTGCTCTGAGGGACAGTTTATCGTTCTAAAAACAACTACAAATGCATTAGGGAAACGTTCCTGTTGGTGCTCTGAGGGAGAGTTTATTGTTTCTAAAAAAAAATACTACTGCATTAGGGCCAGGTTCCTGTTGGTGCTTTGAGGGAGAGTTTATCGTTCTAAGAAAAAATCTACAACTGCATTAGGGCCAGGTTCCTGTTGGTGCTCGAGGGAGAGTATATTGTTCTAAAAACAACTACTACTGCATGAGGGCCCGGTTCCTGTTGGTGCTTTGAGGGAGAGATTATCGTTCTAAAAACAACTACTCCTGCAATAGGGCTAGATTCCTGTTGGTGCTCTGAGAGAGAGTTTAAAGTTATAAAGCCATCTCCTACTGTATTAGGGAGAATTTCCTGTTTGTGCACTGAGGGAGAGATTAACGTTCTAAAAACAACTACTATTGCATTAGGGCCAAAATCCTGTTGGTGCTCTGAGGGACAGTTTATTTTTCTATAAACAACTACAACTGCATTAGGGCCAGGTTCCTGTTGGTGCTTTGAGGGAGAGTTTATCATTCTAAAAACAACTACTACTGCATTAGAGCCAGGTTCCTGTTGGTGCTTTGAGGGAGAGATTATCGGTCTAAAAACAAATACTACTGTAATAGGGTCAAGTTCCTGTTGGTGCTCTGAGGGAGAGTTCATAGTTATAAAGCCATCTCCTACTGCATTAGGGCCAGGTTCATGTTGGTGCTCTGAGGGACAGTTTATCGTTCTAAAAACAACTACAACTGCATTAGGGCCAGGTTCCTGTTGGTGCTTTGAGGGAGAGATTATCATAGTAAAAACAATTACTACTGCAATAGTGCCAAGTTCCTGTTGGTGCTCTGAGGGAGAGTTTATCGTTATAAAGTCATCTCCTACTGCATTAGGGAGAGGTTCCTGTTTGTGCTCTGAGGGACAGTTTTATCGTACTAAAAACAACTACAACTGCATTAGGACCAGGTTCCTGTTGGTGCTTTGAGGGAGAGTTTATCGTTCTAAAAAAAAATCTACAACTGCATTAGGGCCAGGTTCCTGTTGGTGCTTGAGGGAGAGTATATCGTTCTAAGAACAACTACTACTGCATTAGGGCCAGGTTCCTGTTTGTGCTCTGAGGAAGAGATTATCGTTCTAAAAACAACTACTACTGCATTAGGGCCAGGTTCCTGTTGGTGCTCTGAGGGGCAGTTAATCGTTCTAAAAACAACTACTACTGCAATAGGGCCAGGTTCCTGTTTGTGCTCTGAGGGAGAGATTATCATTCTAAAAACAACTACTACTGCATTAGGGCCAGGTTACTGTTGGTGCTTTGAGGGAGAGTTTATCGTTCTAAAAACAACTACAACTGCATTATGGCCATGTTCCCTTTTGTGCTCTGAGGGAGAGAATATTGTTCTAAAAACAACTACTACTGGAATAGGGCCAGGTTCCTGTTGGTGCTCTGAGGGACAGTTTATCGCTCTAAAAACAACTACAAATGCATTAGGGAAATGTTCCTGTTGGTGCTCTGAGGGAGAGTTTATTGTTTCTAAAAAAAGATACTACTGCATTAGGGCCAGGTTCCTGTTTGTGCTCTGAGGGAGAATTTATCCATCCCCTACGGCATTAGGGAGAGGTTCCTGTTTGTGCTCTGAGGGAGAGATTATCGTTCTAAAAACAACTACTACTGCATTAGGCCCAGGTTCCTGTTGGTGCACTGAGGGACAGTTTATCGTTCTAAAAACAACTACAAATGCATTAGGGAAACGTTCCTGTTGGTGCTCTGAGGGAGAGTTTATTGTTTCTAAAAAAAATACTACTGCATTAGGGCCAGGTTCCTGTTGGTGCTTTGAGGGAGAGTTTATCGTTCTAAAAAAAAAACTACTACTGCATTAGGGCCAGGTTCCTGTTGGTGCTTTGAGGGAGAGATCATCATAGTAAAAACAACTACTACTGCAATAGGGCCAAGTTCCTGTTGGTGCTCTGAGGGAAAGTTTATCGTTATAAAGCCATCTCCTACTGCATTAGGGAGAGGTTCCTGTTTGTGCTCTGAGGGACAGTTTATTGTACTAAAAACAACTACAACTGCATTAGGGCCAGGTTCCTGTTGGTGCTTTGAGGGAGAGTTTATCGTTCTAAAAAAAAATCTACAACTGCATTAGGGCCAGGTTCCTGTTGGTGCTCGAGGGAGAGTATATTGTTCTAAAAACAACTACTACTGCATGAGGGCCCGGTTCCTGTTGGTGCTTTGAGGGAGAGATTATCGTTCTAAAAACAACTACTCCTGCAATAGGGCTAGATTCCTGTTGGTGCTCTGAGAGAGAGTTTAAAGTTATGAAGCCATCTCCTACTGTATTAGGGAGAGGTTCCTGTTTGTGCACTGAGGGAGAGATTAACGTTCTAAAAACAACTACTATTGCATTAGGGCCAAAATCCTGTTGGTGCTCTGAGGGACAGTTTATTTTTCTATAAACAACTACAACTGCATTAGGGCCAGGTTCCTGTTGGTGCTTTGAGGGAGAGTTTATCATTCTAAAAACAACTACTACTGCATTAGAGCCAGGTTCCTGTTGGTGCTTTGAGGGAGAGATTATCGGTCTAAAAACAAATACTACTGCAATAGGGTCAAGTTCCTGTTAGTGCTCTGAGGGAGAGTTCATCGTTATAAAGAAATCTCCTACTGCATTAGGGCCAGGTTCCTGTTGGTGCTCTGAGGGACAGTTTATCGTTGTAAAAACAACTACAACTGCATTAGGGTCAGGTTCCTGTTGGTGCTTTGAGGGAGAGATTATCATAGTAAAAACAATTACTACTGCAATAGTGCCAAGTTCCTGTTGGTGCTCTGAGGGAGAGTTTATCGTTATAAAGCCATCTCCTACTGCATTAGGGAGAGGTTCCTGTTGGTGCTTTGAGGGAGAGTTTATCGTTCTAAAAACAACTACAACTGCATTAGGGCCAGGTTCCTGTTTGTGCTCTGAGGGAGAGATTATCGTTCTAAAAACAAGTACTACTGCATTAGAGCCAGGTTCCTGTTGGTTCTTTGAGGGAGAGATTATCGGTCTCAAAACAAATACTACTGCAATAGGGTCAAGTTCCTGTTGGTGCTCTGAGGGAGAGTTCATCGTTATAAAGCCATGTCCTACTGCATTAGGGCCAGGTTCATGTTGGTGCTCTGAGGGACAGTTTATCGTTCTAAAAACAACTACAACTGCATTAGGGCCAGGTTCCTGTTGGTGCTTTGAGGGAGAGATTATCATAGTAAAAACAATTACTACTGCAATAGTGCCAAGTTCCTGTTGGTGCTCTGAGGGAGAGTTTATCGTTATATAGCCATCTCCTACTGCATTAGGGAGAGGTTCCTGTTTGTGCTCTGAGGGAGAGATTATCGTTCTAAAAACAACTACAACTGCATTAGGGCCAGGTTCCTGTTAGTGCTTTGAGGGAGAGTTTATCATTCTAAAAACAACTACTACTGCATTAGATCCAGGTTCCTGTTGGTGCTTTGAGGGAGAGATTATCGGTCTAAAAACAAATACTAGTGCAATAGGGTCAATTTCCTGTTGGTGCTCTGAGGGAGAGTTCATCGTTATAAAGCCATCTCCTACTGCATTAGGGCCAGGTTCCTGTTGGTGCTCTGAGGGACAGTTTATCGTTGTAAAAACAACTACAACTGCATTAGGGCCAGGTGGTTCCTGTTGGTGCTTTGAGGGAGAGATTATCATAGTAAAAACAATTACTACTGCAATAGTGCCAAGTTCCTGTTGGTGCTCTGAGGGAGAGTTTATCGTTATAAAGCCGTCTCCTACTGCATTAGGGAGAGGTTCCTGTTGGTGCTTTGAGGGAGAGTTTATCGTTCTAAAAACAACTACAACTGCATTAGGGCCAGGTACCTGTTTGTGCTCTGAGGGAGAGATTATCTTTCTAAAAACAACTACTACTGCATTAAGGCCAGGTTCCTGTTGGTGCTCTGAGGGACAGTTTATCGTTCTAAAAACAACTACTACTGCAATAGGGCCAGGTTCCTGTTTGTGCTTTGAGGGAGAGATTATCATTCTAAAAACAACTACTACTGCATTAGGACCAGGTTACTGTTGGTGCTTTGAGGGAGAGTTTATCGTTCTAAAAACAACTACAACTGCATTAGGGCCAGGTTCCCTTTTGTGCTCTGAGGGAGAGAATATCGTTCTAAAAACAACTACAACTGGAATATGGCCAGGTTCCTGTTGGTGCTCTGAGGGACAGTTTATCGCTCTAAAAACAACTACAAATGCATTAGGGAAACATTCCTGTTGGTGCTCTGAGGGAGAGTTTATTGTTTCTAAAAAAAAATACTACTGCATTAGGGCCAGGTTCCTGTTTGTGCTCTGAGGGAGAATTTATCCATCCCCTACGGCATTAGGGCCAGGTTCCTGTTGGTGTTTTGAGGGAGAGTTTATCGTTCTAAAAAAAAAATCTACTACTGCATTAGGGCCAGGTTCCTGTTGGTGCTTTGAGGGAGAGATTATCATAGTAAAAACAACTACTACTGCAATAGGGCCAAGTTCCTGTTGGTGCTCTGATGGAGAGTTTATCGTTATAAAGCCATCTCCTACTGCATTAGGGAGAGGTTCCTGTTTGTGCTCTGAGGGACAGTTTATCGTACTAAAAACAACTACAACTGCATTAGGACCAGGTTCCTGTTGGTGCTTTGAGGGAGAGTTTATCGTTCTAAAAAAAAAATCTACAACTGCATTAGGGCCAGGTTCCTGTTGGTGCTTGAGGGAGAGTATATCGTTCTAAGAACAACTACTACTGCATTAGGGCCAGGTTCCTGTTGGTGCTTTGAGGG
>BLSH010483951.1:220938-231357 GCA_018402905.1 Glandirana rugosa | reverse complement strand
GATCCTTGTCTTTTTTAGGGATTATTTTAACCCCTTCCTTACCGGGCACTTAAACCCCCCTCCTGCCCAGACCAATTTTTGGCTTTCAGCGCTGTCGCATTTTGAATGACAATTGCGCGGTCGTGCGACGTTGTACCCAAATAAAATTTGCGTCCTTTTTTTCCCACAAATAGAGCTTTCTTTTGGTGGTATTTGATCACCGCTGCGTCATTTCTGATCGCCGCTATAAACAAAAAATGAGCGACAATTTTGCAAAAAAGAACAATATTTTTTACTTTTTGCTAAAGTACAAATCCATTAAAAAAAATATTCATCAGTTTTGGCCGATATTTATTCTTCTACATATTTTTGGTAAAAAAAAAATCGCAATCGGCGTATATTGATTGGTTTGCGCAAAAGTTATCGCGTCTACAAACTGGGAATTGATTTATGGCGTTTTTATTATTTTTTTTTTTTTTACTATTAATGGCGGCGATCTGCGATTTTTAGCGGGACTGCGATATTGGGGCGGACATGTCGGACATTTTTGACACATTTTTGGGACCAATGACATTTATACAGCGATCAGAAATTTAAATGTCCACTGATTACTGTATAAATGTCATTGGCAGTGAAGGGGTTAACCAGCAGGGGGCAGTGAAGGGGTTAACAAATGTTCCCTGGGTGTGTTCTAACTGTGGGGGGGCAGGGCTGGCCGGGACATAACAGATCTAACTGATCCCAGTGACAGGGATCAGTAGATCTGGTATGTCCCCTGTCACAGAACGGGGAACCGCCGTGTTTACAACGGCGGTTCCCCGTTCTGAGGCTCCTGAAGGAGATCGGCGGGTCCGGGCGGACATCGAGTCCGCCCGAGGCACGGGCACGCGCGCACAGCGTGCGGCGCGCGCGTGCGCGCGCCGCTGCTGCCACTAGGGGGCGCGCGAGGAGCGCGCAAAGGGGGCGACGTCCATGGACGTCGTCCCGGCATTCCAGATCCGCGCTGGAGCCGTACTATGGCAATAGCGCGGATCTGGAGTGGTTAATATGGGCTTGAAATCCCGAAGGGAGATAAGTGCCCCCCTCGAGAATGTATTGATATCGGGAGGTAAGTGTGGGGGAGATCATCTCTTCAGTGGCTTTGTAACACTCTGGTGTATAGTCATCTGGGCCAGGTGCTTTATTGGGGGATAGAGATTTTATTGCCTGTTTCGCTGAGATCGGCACATTTAGCTGTCGTAGGTGAGAAGGGTCAATTTGGGGGAGATGAACTTGTTCAAGAAAGGCCCGAGCATCTGACTTATTTATGGGATCTTCCCCATATAGTTTGGCGTAAAATCTTTCTATAATGTTGTTGATGTCATTAGGGGATGGGTTTAAGGATCCGTTTGGGTTTTTAATGGTGGCAATGTGGGTGGGGGTGTGGGGGCCTTTCAATAGACGGAAGAGCAATTTCCCGGAATTGTTGCCATATTTATGGTACTGCAACCCTAAGTACGTTTGCTGATAGCGCTCTTGAGCGATGGCCGTATGATCAAAATGGTCTTTTGCCTCCTTCCACAGTTTTCTATGTTCTGGGGAATTCTGGTGGTTAAGACGGTCCTGGGCCTCTCGAAGAGAAGTGCTGGCTGATTTGTAATGGTCAACAATTCTCCTGTTGAATCCTGCTGTAAAAGCAATTATTTTGCCACGGAGGACTGTTTTCCCCACTTCCCAGAAGAGATTAGGATTGCTGGCATGGGTTGAGTTCATTGCTGAGTATTCTGCTCATGCTTGCTTAATTGTGGTACGTAGTTCTTGGTTGCATGGGAAGTGCCAGGTCCTATTTAGTTTGGGGGCATCTAAACCTGATAAGAGTAATGAGATAAGAGTGTGGTCTGAAATTGCCATTTCTAAAATTTGCGGGTCAGCCGTGTTTTGGAGGAGTGATGGAGACCAGAAGAAATAATAAATTTGTGAAAGGCTATGATGGTGGTGTGAGTAGAAAGTAAATTGTTTCTCAATAGGGTTGGCGAGTCTCCATATATCAGTTAGATGTAGGGCGTCTGAGAATTGCTTTAGGGGGGAAGCTGGAGGAAGGGAAGAGGATGCCAGATGTGGATTGTCTATGGATCTACAGTATCTTCTAGGAAGCTTATTACTGAATTAAAGTCCCCCCCATAAGCATCGGGAGATGCAGGTAGGGAGCTAATCTGGCCGTAAGGTTTTGGAGGGAGAGTTGGGGGAATAGATGCTTACTACCAATATTTCCTTAGTAGTGACTTTTAGCTTAAGGATAATGACTCGCCCATCATCATCACTTTCCTCTGCCAGGATCTCACATTGGATATTCCTGTGAATGAGAAGGATAACTCTGGCTTTGCCATTCAGTGATGACTAACCAAAAACCTGACCCACCCACATTTTTTGCTTTCGGGTAAAATCAGTAGATGTTAGGTGGGTTTCTTGGAACATGGCTATATCTGTCTTTATGCGTTTTCGGTGGTGCAAGACTGCCATTCTCTTGTGGGGAGACCGTAACCCCTTAATATTCCAAGAGACTATTTTCATGGGGGATGTTTATTAAGAAGTGGATCAAGGTGCAGGATAATGATATGTGAAGGGAGGGATTGAGGTGACGCCAGGGTGTAATGATTGAAGAGGGGAAAGACGCCAGGTTTGCAGGTGTGCCTTTTTAAGTAAGGTGTGGAGGGATACTTATTCCAACTATGGTTAACATAGAAAGAAAAGAAAACTAAACATACAATAAACCGGAGATGCTACAGGAGGCCCTGTTCATAGGGTGGAGATGGTGGACCTTGACATAGATGGGTGGGAGGATCTCAGGTAAGGCTGTGGAATTGGAACAAAGAGAAAGAAGGAAAAAAAAACATTTGAACTATCTCAAGTAGAATAGGTTAACAACTTGAAGCAATCTAGTCCTCAACATTGGTTGTAATATTACAGTGCGAGATTAATGAATACCTGCAGACAGTAGGTTCAATCTGAGAAGGGTTAAGTGAGCACTACATTGTTGGTATATAAGGCGGATATTTCAAGGAAGCTCTTTTTGGAGAATCCTTCCTTGGGCTGTGAAGATCTCTGTTGTTCGGTGAAGATGTATGGGTGGTAGGTGCTTGGGTTTCCATGGGGATGTGGAGGTACGCCTGGAGGTAATTGACAGCTTCTTCTGGGTGAGTAAATGATTTGCAGTCACCTGAGGAATCTGCAAAGTGCAGTGTGGTTGGATAGGAGAGAGTAAACGTAATGCCTTTCTGGTAGAGCACTGAACAAACTGGTTGAAAGGCCTTGCGGCGGCAGGACACTTCCTGGGAGTGGTCCGCAAAAATTAGAAGCTCATGTCTGTCTATTTATAGAACTTTGGCGTTCCTGAATGACCTAATTATGGCCAATCTGTCCGTATAATTCAGGCAGCGCACTATTACCGGATGAGGAGAGCGCCGTTCGTTTGATGGGGAGCCCAGGCAGTGGACCCTTTCCACTGTACAAGTATTTGTTATGCCCAGGGCATGAGACAGACGGCCCGCACATAGCTCATGTAGAGAACCGGAGTTGTATGACTCTGGAAGGCCCAGATTCTCATATTGTTCCTGCGTGAAAAATTTTCGAGGTTGTCGATTTTATCAAGCAGGTATTGTTGCGTGTGGTGGAATTGTTGTTCACTTGCCTGGGACATTTGGATTTTGTCTTCCATGTTGGAGAGGCGGTTCTCTAGTTCTCTTGTGCATTTTGTATGGTCACTCCGTCCATTCTTAGCTGCACTATGTCAGTTGCAACTGCTCTCTCCACAGCTGCGGTGATGGTAGGGGAGAGGAGGGCAGATACTCCCTGAGCAATTCTACTGTACTGTTCTTCTGTCATCTCTGTGAAGCAGGGGGGCTGACTCTGTAATGCTGACGGTTCTCCCATAGTCTGACTGTCAGCCATTTTGGCCGCGTGTGCACCTGTGAACAGGGGTCCGGGCGGGGAGCCACTAGAGTGTTAGACCCGCCATGCACCACATATCGATCCATGCCTGGGGAGGATCCTGGTGCTGTGCTGGAGGATAGGAGCATGAGGGGGAACCTGTTGGCGGTGTGAAGCAGAATTAATAAGCAGGTAGCTCCTGAGGCACCGTCCTTTACTCAATCCTCATGTGGATCCAGTTTTTGACAAGTCCTTTATTATAAAATAAAAAAACAATGCTGTACCGCCGGACCAGAAAAAAGAAAATTACGCTTCACAAAGGCTAGCCACTGACTGACTGCTCCTCCGTCGGACAGTTCTTAAATAGGTAAGGAGTGGGGCCACCTGGTTATGTCACCTGACGGTACTGTCCCCTTGTGACATCACCAACCGGTACATGCTATGTCAGTGACATCACAAGGGGGCGGTGCCCCTTCCCTATTTCAGAACTGGCGGAGCAGGCATTCTGTGTTTAGCCTTTGTCGTGGGCGGAGATTTTTTTTCTTTTTTTGGATCTACTGGTGTGATGGGCATCGTGATTGACAATAGAAGTACATCGGGGGGGGGGGGAATCACTTTTTATTTTTAAGGACTTGTCAAAAACTGTCTCCTGTTTTTTTTACACTACACTTTTTTTTGGGGTGAATGGGTAGGGGTACCCACTACCCATTCACATAGGGGGTGGGATCTGGGGCCCCCCTTGTTAAAGGGGGCTACAAGATCCTGATAAGCCCCCTGCCTGACCCCCACAACCACTGCCCAGGGTTGTGGGGAGAAGGCCCATGTGCCCATCAACATGGAGCCCCCCTCCCCAAAGCAGCCCCCCATTTTGAGGGCATATGGCCTGGTATGGTTCAGGAGGGGGGCACTCACTCACCCCCCCTTTCCTGGCCTGCCAGGCTGCATGCTCGGATAAGGGTCTCATATGACACCCCATGTCAACAAGCACAATCGACACTATCCTTATTCAAAACTGCTACTATAAACAAGGTTGCTAAACTCCTTTCTAACGTCCACCTAACCACCTGTCCACTGGACCCTATTCCCTCTCAAATACTACGCTCACCCTCTGACTCTATCCTGCACTCTCTAACTCACATCTTCAATCTCTCCCTCTCTTCTGGCATCTTCCCCAATGCTCTAAAACATGCATTGGTCACCCCCATACTCAAAAAGCCATCCCTGGACCCTACCGATCTAAACAATCTGCGCCCTATCTCCTTGCTCCCCTTTTCTTCCAAACTCCTAGAACGCCTAGTCTACAACCAACTGAGTGACCACCTTGTTAAGAGTAACCTTCTGGACCCCCTTCAATCTGGATTTCGCCCTCAACACTCCACAGAAACTGCCCTTCTTAAACTCACAAATGACCTACTAACTGCAAAAATGAATGGACACTTCTCTATACTCCTACTCCTGGATCTTTCGGCTGTCTTTGATACTGTCAACCACCCCCTCCTCCTCAAAAAACTTTACTCCCTCGGTCTTCGTGACTGTGCTCTTCAGTGGCTCTCGTCCTACCTATCCCATCACACTTTCAGCGTAACCTACAATTCTACCTCCTGCTCTCCTCTTCCCTTCTTTGTTGGGGTCCCCCAAGGTTCTGTTCTTGGACCCCTCTTATTTTCAATATACACCTCTTCCCTGGGTTGGCTGATAGCCTCCCATGGCTTTCAATATCATTTCTACGCTGACGATACCCAAATCTACCTCTCCACCCCCCAACTCACCCCATCAGTCTCCTCACGTATCACTAGCTTATTAACAGACATATCTGCCTGGATGTCACACCACTTTCTTAAGCTCAACTTGTCCAAAACTGAACTCATAATATTTCCTCCCCCACGTTCCATTTCCCCCGACTTCTCTGCCAAGAGCAATGGCACAACCATCCACCCATCCCCACATGTCAGGGTGCTTGGTGTTATCCTGGACACTGAACTCTCCTTTTGGCCCCACATCCAATCACTTTCTAAGGCTTGCCGCCTCAATCTCCGCAACATCTCTAAAATACGTCCCTTCCTAACCAATGAAACCACAAAGCTCCTGATTCACTCCCTGGTCATCTCTCGTCTCGACTACTACAACTCCCTCCTCACTGGTCTACCTTTAAATAGACTAGCCCCTCTCCAGTCCATCATGAATGCCGCTGCCAGACTCATCCACCTTACAAACCGTTCAACGTCTGCCACCCCCCTCTGCCAATCCCTCCATTGGCTGCCACTCGCCCAACGAATTAAATTCAAAATACTAACAATCAGCTACAAAGCCATCCACAACTCTGCTCCCAGCTACATCACCAACCTTGTCTCAAAATACCAACCTAACCATCCTCTTTGCTCCTCCCAATACCTCCGGCTCTCCAGCTCCCTCATCACCTCCTCTCATACTCGCCTCCAAGACTTCTCCCGAGCCTCTCCCATCCTCTGGAACTCCCTACCCCAATCGGTCAGAATGTCCCCAAATCTATCCACCTTCAAGCGATCCCTGAAAACTTTTCTCTTCAGGGAAGCCTATCCTGCCACCACCTAACAACTACACTCCTTATTTTCAATCAGCTCATCCCCCGCAGTTTACTGCCCTTTTGTATCATTCAACGATCCCTCTTAGATTGTAAGCTCTAACGAGCAGGGCCCTCTGATTCCTCCTGTATTGAATTGTATTGTAATTGTACTGTCTGCCCTAATATTGTAAAGCGCTGCGCAAACTGTCGGCGCTATATAAATCCTGTATAATAATAATATAGATTTTGGGTGACCCACGCCATTTTTTCCCTTCATTTTGATATGGGGTTCACCTTAAAATCATACCAGACCCATAGGGCCTGGCATAGATTGGGGGGCCCCACGCCATTTTTTAAAAAGTTTTCTATTGCCGGCTAATTCTCCATTTTATTTTTTTCATTCAGCTGTCAGCGGGGAAGCTGCTTCCTGGCCCCGCTCCTTAACATCCTATTGCACAGAAAATTAGAGTGTTCTGCAAACACCCGAACGGGCGATGTTCAGGCCGAGCATAAGTTCGTAAATACAAAATTAAGCGCCCTTCCCACTGTATGTGTATATGATAAAAATTATTGTGAATATGGTCATTAAACGGTGCTCACAAGAAACAAAATAGCAAAAAGTGTCTAAAAACAAAAAGTCCATCTAGTGCTCACACTTAAAATATAGACAGAGTGTGTATGCTACAAAGACCATCCAATGTTACTACTAGGGATGGGTTAAACATCCCCCTGGTTCGGTTCACATTAGAACATGTAAACAGGAAAAACATTTGTGTGAACATTCAAACACTGTTAAAGTCTATGGGACCCGAACATGAAAAATCAAAAGTGCTAATTTTAAAGGCTTATATGCAAGTTATTACCATAAAAAATGTATGGGGACCCGGGTCCTGTCCTAGGGGACATGTCTCAATGCAAAAAAAGTTTTTAAATCGATCGTTACCCTCAGCTTCTTTAGCAAGGCAATGGCTGTCTTGGAGGTGTGTTTGGGATTGTTATCATGTTGGAATACTGCCCCATGGCCCAGTCTCCGAAGGGAGGGGATCATGCTCTGCTTCAGTATGTCACAGTACATGTTGGCATTCATGGTTCCCTCAATGAGCTGTAGTTCCCCAGTGCCAGCAGCACTCATGCAGCCCCAGACCATGACACTCCCACCACCATGCTTGACTGTAGGCAAGACACACTTGTCTTTGTACTTCTCACCTGGTTGCCACCATACACGATGACACCATCTGAACCAAATAAGTTTATCTTGGTCTCTTCAGACCACTGGACATGGTTCCAGCAATCCATGTACTTAGTCTGCTTGTCTTTAGCAAACTGTTTGCAGGCTTTCTTGTGCATCATCTTAAGAAGAGGCCTTCTTTTGGGACAACAGCCATGCAGACCAATTTAATGCAGTGTGCGGCGTATGGTCTGAGCATTGACAGGCTGACCCCCCCACCCCTTCAACCTCTGCACCAATGCTGGCAGTACTCATACATCTATTTCCCAAAGACAATCTCTGGATATGACACTGAGCACATGCACTCAACTACTTTGGTTGACCATGGTGAGGCCTCTTCTGAGTGGAGCCTGTCCTGTTAAACTGCTGTATGGTCTTGGCCATCGTGCTGCAGCTCAGTTTCAGGGTCTTGGCATACTTCTTATAGCCTAGGCCATCTTTATGTAGAGGAACAATTCTTTTTTTCAGAGAGATCTGTGCCATGAGGTGCCATGTTGAACTTTCAGTGACCAGTATGAGAGAGTGAGAGCGATAACACCAAATCAAACACACCTGCTCCCCATTCACACCTGAGACCACCTGACACTAACGAGTCACATGACACAGGGGAGATAAAATGGCTAATTGGGCCCAATTTGGACATTTTCACTTAGGGGTGTACTCACTTTTGTTGCCAGCAGTTTAGGCATTAATGGCTGTTTGTTGAGCTATTTTGAGGGGACAACAAATTTACACTGTTATACAAACTGTACACTCACTAATTTACATTGTAGCAAAATGTAATTTCTTCAGTGTTGTCACATGAAAAGATAGAATAAAATATTTACAAAAATGTGAGGGGTGTACTCACTTTTGTGAGATACTGTACGTTCGACTCAAACCGCGGGCCCATCTCTAGTTACTACTTGTCTCTATTATTGACACAATGCATATGAAAAGAATGCCTCTGCAAAGTCCATCAATTATTTCTAATGGTTTGCGAGGTGCATGACACAATACATTCATCCAATGTTTCTGTTATAAGGTAATCTGCTCCGCTTACCAGAAATGTTGGATCTCAAGTTATAGAGATCATACGCATTCAGCCAGATAACACCTGACACAGCAATCTTCTCCTTAACCTCTCCCCAATGAAGGTTCCTCCTTATTGCTGCGGGCTGTATTTCATCAGCAGAGGGTCTGAAAGACATGAATCCTCTTATTCAACATGAGTCTCAAGATCATAGGATAAAGAACAAAGGCTTCATGGTGCAGCATAAACAAAACAATTTATTAAAAAAATAGGATCACAGGGCGGAATCTGGCCGCGATCTGGCATGGCTGTTTGTTCCGTGCTCTCTGCTTGTAAGGGAGACATAGCAGAGCCCGAGAGTCAGCTACAGCGACGTGGATAACAGCATTCAGCACCGCACAGCACAGAGACACAGCAGATATTTCCCGGTGGAGAAATCACAAGCTGCCTGAGCCCCGTAGGCTCACTGACTTGTTTGGAGGCTGAGGATAGAGGGGGAACCAAGATGGCGAAGGACAAGAGGACAGGGAAACTACACACGCTGTCTCACCGCTCCCTGCACACAGTGACACCGAACACATGGACAGCACCACATCGCATGAAACCCCTGCTAAAGACAGAAACAAAAGGGCTGTATCCTCTCCATTCACATCTCCAAGTCACACGGTAAGAAAGAAACCATTACAACAAGAAGCACACTGCTAAGACAGACACATACGTTGATGATGATGACGAAGG
Organism: Glandirana rugosa; assembly: GCA_018402905.1. Classification (NCBI taxonomy): domain Eukaryota; kingdom Metazoa; phylum Chordata; class Amphibia; order Anura; family Ranidae; genus Glandirana; species Glandirana rugosa. The sequence goes on along the minus strand of BLSH010483951.1, from coordinate 221,952 downwards.
GGACATGGGAGACTCTTTGGCACAAATACCTGCAACTGACAATGAAGTGTCTGAGCACACACTTAAGCAGATGCTCATGACGCTGCAGAGAGGCATTCAGAAAGACCTCGTCAGATCAGTTTCCCATGTCCAGCAAAAAGTGGACGACTTAGGAGACCACACTGACAAGATTAAGAGGCAGCTCACAGAGTTTACAGCAGCATACAACGAGCTTGTCGATGCTCACCGCGAGCAAACTAATGAACTCAAACGGGTCCAATCCAAACTCTCAGATTTAGAAGATCGTTCCCGCAGGAACAATATAAAGATCAGGGGAATCCCTGAATCCACCCCACCCCCCAAGATTTGAATCATTACTTGTTATCCCTCTTCAGCACTATTGTTCCTTTGCTAACACCACAGGATCTCCTTATTGATAGAGTACACAGAATTTTCAAGCCCCCACACATAGTGATGGATAAACCTAGAGATGTCCTCCTCAGGATCCATTTCTTCCAAACAAAAGAGAAAATCCTGAAAGCAGCCAGGAATGTCTCTCCACTCCTAGAACCGTATTCCCACCTCACCATTTACTCAGATATTTCCGCAGCCACAGCGCAAAAAAGAAAGGAGCTTGCACCTATCCCCAAAGTATTACAGCAACAGAGTATCCTATACAAATGGGGATTTCCAACAAAATTGATGGTCACGCACCTGGGGAAAAACACAGTCATCTCCCTATCCACGTTCGAGGAAAGAAAAAACGCGACACCGACGCCTTTATAGACTCATTTACCACTCCACCCTTATGCCAAGATCCTCACCTCTCTGTAAGGACCGACGAAAGTCCTAAAAGAGAAAACAAACCTTCTTTACCTAGGACTCCTCCTGTAGAGATCCAAATAGGTAGTGATACACACCCCCGAACTTTTAAGACACATGAGATAGTTATTCCTCTAGGACACCACAATCGTTTCCTTGTTATCACGACTTCTCCCTATTGTTCATTACTAAGTTTAGAACCCCCCACCCCAC
>BLSH010483951.1:210727-220928 GCA_018402905.1 Glandirana rugosa | reverse complement strand
GCATTATTGCGTAGAGCCTGCGGCTTTGTCTTCTGTTAATTTTGGTTTGAATGTACTGTCGGATGGACGGTATTAATTAAATCTTTGTTCAGCATTTGTGCCCACCCGGGTGTGTCTGGCGAGTTATTTCCCACACGTATGCTGCCATGGAGTCTGTCAGGAAAATGGAAAATTTACTATCAAATACTTACCGTAATTTTCCTTTCCTGATGGACTCCATGGCAGCAGGAGTCCCTCCCAGTGGTCTACGAGTAAAGCTAGTTACGGAACACGGCATGCTGCTCGGAGCAAAGATTTATGGGAGAGGAGTCCTATAGGGTAGTAGAGGCGGGGCTTAACCCACACGTATGCTGCCATGGAGTCCATCAGGAAAGGAAAATTACGGTAAGTATTTGATAGTAAATTTTCCATTTTTTTTTTTTTTTAGGGCAATGAACTTGCATACAACTGCAAGTTCAATCCCAGCCAGCATCAACACATAACCTGAGAGGCATCTTCACAGGCAAATAGAGCTCGCATGTGTGCTATTTTACTCGAGTGGGTGAGAGCTGAAGTTGTAATTGCCTTTAACTGGGAGTTATTTTAAGGCACTGCTGGAGTAGATTTGGGAGGTATAGTAAATCAGGGCCAATATATTCATCCAATGTTTCTGTTATAAGGTAATCTGCGCCGCTTACCAGAAATGTTGGATCTCAAGTTATAGAGATCATACGCATTCAGCCAGATAACACCTGACACAGCAATCTTCTCCTTAACCTCTCCCCAATGAAGGTTCCTCCTTATTGCTGCGGGCTGTATTTCATCAGCAGAGGGTCTCAAAGACATGAATCCTCTTATTCAACATGAGTCTCAAGATCATAGGATAAAGAACAAAGGCTTCATGGTGCAGCATATACAAAACAATTTATTAAAAAAATAGGATCACAGGGGTGGAATCTGGCCGCGATCTGGCATGGCTGCTTGTTCCGTGCTCTCTGCTTGTAAGGGAGACATAGCAGAGCCCGAGAGCCAGCTACAGCGACGTGGATAACAGCATTCAGCACCGCACAGCACAGAGACACAGCAGATATTTCCCAGCGGAGAAATAACAAGCTGCCTGAGCCCCATAGGCTCACCAACTTCTTTGGAGGCTGAGGACAGAGGGGGAACCAAGATGGCGAAGGACAAGAGGACGGGGAAACTACACACGCTGCACAGCGACACCGAACACATGGACAGCACCATATCGCATGAAACCCCTGCTAAAGACAGAAACAAAAGGTCTGTATCCTCTCCATTCACATCTCCAAGTCACACGGTAAGAAAGAAACCATTGCATAACAAGAAGCACACTGCTGAGACAGACACATACCTTGATGATGACGACGAAGGGGACATGGGAGACTCTTTGGCACAAATACCTGCAACTGACAATGAAGTGTCTGAGCACACACTTAACAGATGCTCATGACGCTGCAGAGAGGCATTCAGAAAGACCTCGTCAGATCAGTTTCCCATGTCCAGCAACAAGTGGACGACTTAGGAGACCACACTGACAAGATTAAGAGGCAGCTCACAGAGTTTACAGCAGCATACAAGGAGCTTGTCGATGCTCACCGCGAGCAAACAAATGAACTCAAACGGGTCCAATCCAAACTCTCAGATTTAGAAGATCGTTCCCACAGGAACAATTTAAAGATCAGGGGAATCCCTGAATCCACCCCCCCCCCCCCCCAAGATTTGAATCATTACTTGTTATCCCTCTTCAGCACTATTGTTCCTTTGCTAACACCACAGGATCTCCTTATTGGTAGAGTACACAGAATTTTCAAACCCCCACACATAGCGATGGCTAAACCTAGAGATGTCCTCCTCAGGATCCATTTCTACCAAACAAAAGAGAAAATCCTGAAAGCAGCCAGGAATGTCTCTCCACTCCCAGAACCGTATTCCCACCTCACCATTTACTCAGATATTTCCACAGCCACAGCGCAAAAAAGAAAGGAGCTTGCACCTATCCCCAAAGTATTACAGCAACAGAGTATCCTATACAAATGGGGATTTCCAACAAAATTGATGGTCACGCACCTGGGGAAAAACACAGTCATCTCGGAGTTAAAGCAGGGCATCAAACAGCTCCACAACTGGGGATTTCATCCCCCTCCAGCAGATGGAGCCCCCACCCGCAACATCTCATCCCACGTGGAAGGTGACTGGCGCAATGTCACTAACAAGTGACTAAGTGCATAAAGACTCTCGGGTTCACTTGCAAAAATCTATTGAAGTAATCTGAATGTTTACTCCCATATTTGCAATCTAAATTGTTTGTTACTATCTCTTTTGCTTATTTTCTCAGTGACATACGCTGGGGCCTTCCTTTTCTCTTCCTGCTAGTTGCAGGGATTTACCCTACTCCTCCCAAATGAAGCGTACTAAGTACGTGACAATTTTTCTTTGTTTTCTCACCCTCCTGTTTTCCTTTCCCCCACCTCCTTGCATTCCATTCCCTGGGGATGACACCCAACTGACATGTATGCAAACTTATGCAGGATCTTCTAGAGTCATAAGGTTTAACTGTGATTATATGGATGACAAGAGGCTGAAGTATCTCTCGTTGCCTAGCTGCACAGACACATTATAGCTGATCCTTCCACCCGACCCTCATGTCTATAAAACTTCTGTCGCTTAATGCCAAAGGACCCAAATTCCCATACATCTTCCATTCGAACACAGATAGTAAAAAAAGAGGGGTAATGATAGCAGTAAAAAATACAATTTCTTTCCAGCTCAACTCCCTGGAAACCGACCCCAAAGGTCGCTTTCTCATTATGCATGCCATTTTCAATGACTCACCATTCATTTGGTCAACTTATACGCCCCTAACACCCCGTCACCCAAATTCTACCATGGTATTTCTAACAAATTACAATCATACAAATCAATTCCTGTACTAGTTTGCAGAGATTTCAATGAAACCTTGGAACATATTGACTCAACCAACCCCACACGCAAAAAAGCCTCAACCCTCTCATCCTTCATTACTTCACAAGACCTCTATGACACCTGGCGCTGCACACACGGCAACGAGAGAGACTTTACCTTTTATTCACCTGCCCATCAGGTGTACTCCAGAATTGATCTCTTCCTGACTGATAAATACACACTGCAGAAAGTCCTGAACTCCTCAATAGGAGTTATAACATGGTCAGACCATGCCCCTATCACATTAGAGCTGGCTCTGTCCAAGATCCACACCTCCCCAACACCTTGGAGGATAAACTCCAACTTGTTAGCTATCCCAGAATATAAACAACAGTTAAAAGAAGAAATCTATTTTTTCTTTGCATCCAACAACACTCCAGACATCAATCCAATCCTCTTGTGGAATGCACACAAAGCATTTCTCAGAGGTATACTGATTAAACTTTTGGCCCAGGAGAGAAAGCACCGGGTGCAACAAATCACCAACTTAACGGATAAGTTTAATACCCTGGAATCCCAAAATAAAGTCACTCACAATCCCAAATTAATCAAGGAAGTCTACGCATGCCGCAATCAGCTTAGCTCTATCTTACAGAAAAACTATGATTTCTTTATCAGACGCCTTAAAGCAACTACCTACAGCTCAAGTAACAAACCGGGAGCATTTCTAGCTAAACAATATAAAAGAAAAGCAGCAACCTCAAAGATCCCTTTTTAAAAAAATAAACAAGGCAATAAAGTCTCCAATACAGCAGACATAGCGGAACAGTTCCGCATATACTATGCAACGCTATATAACCTAAAAGACTCTGACAATACTCCGGACCCACATCCCTCACATGTTAAATCTTTTTTGGAATCTATAACACTTCCTAAATTAATGGAAAGTCAACTCCAGCTATTATCAGACCCCTTTACAGAAGATGAATTAGAAAGAGTTATCAAATCCTTGCCACTCCACAAATCCCCAGGTCCAGACGACTACTCCAATGACTACTACAAAACATTCTCAAAACCTCTATCACCCTACTTAACCAATGCTCTTAATCGTATCGCAGACAAAGGCCCTCTGAATTTTTGGAATCAATTATTGTCACGATCCCCAAACCAGGAAAACCCACAGACAACCCAGCCCACTTTCGACCCATCTCCCTTCTAAATTCGGACACCAAAATATATGCACAATTAATATCCCTAAGACTCGCACGCATCACACCGCACTTGGCCCAGACCAAGTGGGATTCGTACATGGGAGACAAACGGCTGACGGAACAAGGCGTTTTTTAACCACTTCAGCCCTGGAAGGATTTCCAGCTTTAGGACCGGAGCCCTTTTTGCGATTCGGCGCTGCGTCGCTTTAACTGAAAATTGCGCGGTCGTGTGGCGTTGTACCCAAACGAAATTTGCGTCCTTTTTTTCCCACAAATAGAGCTTTCTTTTGGTGGTATTTGATCACCTCTGCGTCATTTCTGATCGCCGCTATAAACAAAAGAAGAGCGACAATTTTGCAAAAAAACCCAAATTTCTAACTTTTTGCTAAAATACAAATCCAAAAAAAAAATATAAAAAAAAATTTTTTTCACCGTTTTTGGCCGATTTATATTCTTCCTCATATTTGCGATAAAAAAAAATCACAATCGGCGTTTATTGATTGGTTTGCGCAAAAGTGGTCACGTTTACGGATGATGAGAATTCATTTTTGGGGTTTTTATTTTTTTTTATGTTTTACTAGTAATGGCGGCGATCTGCGATTTTTAGCGGTACTGCGATATTGGGGCGGACATGTCGGAACATTTTGACACTTTTTTGGGACCATTGGCATTTATACAGCGATCAGTGCTATAAAAATGCACTGATTACTGTGTAAATGCCATTGGCAGTGAAGGGGTTAACCTGCAGGGGGCGCGCTAAGGGTTAAGTATGTTCCCTGGGCGTGTTCTAACTGTATGGGGGCTTGCCTAGCTGGGGAAGGGAAGTGGTCACAGCCTTCATGTACAGGAAGGCTGTGATCACAGCCCTTCCCCCTCACACAGAGCGGAGGTCCGTGTTTACTTACACGGACCTCCGCTCCTTCACTCCGGGGGGGCATCGCGGGTGGCCGGCGGCAATCGAAGCCGCCGCACCCGCTCCCTGGCCCCCCCCCGAATACAGTGAGTCGTATGACGGCGATTTGCGTTACAGAGCCACTTTGTCGCCGTCAATTGCCGATCAGCTGTCTGCAAGCGGTTAAACCTCCTACAATGGGCAGAACGTCATAATACTCCATCCATTCTCATATCATTAGATGCCGAAAAGGCCTTTGATAGGGTACACTGGTCCTATATACAGGCAGTCCTTTCTCTGGTTTCTCTGGAAGGATACACAATCAGTTCATTATATACCAACCCATCAGCCAAAGTCTAGACCTCGGGATTTATGTCTCGCCCCTTCCCCATCTCGAATGGTACCCGCCAAGGGTGCCCATTATCCCCTATAATTTTCTCCTTAATCATGGAGCCGCTAGCGCAACACATTAGGACCAACTCTGCTACCACGGGCCGTACAGTTGATAAGGTTCAACATAAAATTGGGTTATACGCGGATGACATTCTAATCTGACTCTCGAACCCAGACAAATCACTCCCACTACTGTGAACTATAAAACAACTTCAGCTCTATATCTCTATATAAAATTAACCATTCCAAATTGCATATGTTACCCATCTGCCTCCCACAACATCTTAAACAAAAAGTCTCGGACAGTGCCCCCTTCTCCTGGGCCCCACAGGGAAAGCTAACTTACTTAGTTGTGCATCTAGCAACACCGACCTACAAAATTAAAAATATAAATCTAAATACTTTAACTGATACCTTAAATAGAGTCAGCAACTCACTGCAATCTGGAGTCACCTCTTGGGCAGGGTGCATATCATTAACTAAAATGTTTCTTCTGCCACATATACTGCACCTCTTCCGTACCCTACCAGTGCCAATCTCTCTCACACAGCTGAAGAAAATACAACTGATTCTGCAGAAATGTATATGGAAATATAATAAACCCCTCATTAAAAAGGAAATCCTTTGCAGATCAGCCAGAACAGCGGGTATGGGGGCTCCTAACATAAAGGCTTATTACAGAGCCACTCTTAAATCACAAGCACGATCATGGTGGATCCCAGCCAACTCACTTCCTTGGACTCAAATCGAATCTGCAGCTGCGAATTCCACCCTAAAATCACTCCTAGCAGTGAATTGGATTAAAAAACGTACAGAGCATTATTTCCTAGACAGTATGAAGGCAACCATAAAAGCTTGGTCCTCCATCCCACACCCGAAGACTGGTATCTCATTCCAAACACTATTAAATCCCCCACTGAAGTCTTTAGAAACCATTATACCTAACTTGTCCTTAACAGACTGGGACAATGCAGGCATCCACACCATAGGACATCTCTATGATGATAACTGTCTATGCTCCTTCCAAGAACTCAGCAGGAACCATTCCCTACCGTCTAATACTTTCTTTAAATACCTACAAGTGAGACATGTGCTTCAAAAGATCAAAACACACAATGGAAATGATATATCCTCAAGCATCCAAGCACTTATGGATACCTCGCCACACCTAAGCTTGAAGCTCACCCCGTTCTATTGGATCCTTAATGCGGGAAACCCCAAAGAAAAACTAGATACAATGCGATACTGGGAAAAGTCTTTCCAATTTTCAGCTGGCATATCCCAATGGCATGCAGCCACCAACTCAACCTTATTCCATTCCAAATGCCTATCCCACTGGGAAGCTGCTCAAAAGCTTCTCCACAACTGGTACCAAACACTGGACAAGCTAGCACGAATCTATCCAAATTATCCCACACAATGCTGGCGGAAATGTGGACATACTGGATCCCCTCTACATATCTGGTGGTACTGCCCTAAACTATCGACCTACTGGATTGCAATCTTTAAATTGCTTTCTACGGTAACTGGAACCACAGTTACCCTGGACCCAAAACTAGCCCTATTTGGCATAGGTCTAGACACTAGGCCAGCAGGAACTCAAACTGTCATAACCCATATCTTAATAGCAGCAAGGCTAAACATCACCAGAACTTGAAAACTAGCAACACCTCCCGATATAGCAAAGATTATTCAAACTGTAAATGAGCAAGTGAATATGGAATACCTATTTGCTAATGCAAACCTCGCAACTGGAAAATTCCTCTCCAACTGGTCCATGTGGATCTCGAAACCTTTCAGTAACTGGTCCCCCTGAACTCTTGGACAAAAAGTGTCCCACGACGTTAAAGCAGACAACGTTTTATAAGCTAACACCTCATAGTTAATTACATGTGCTTAAACACTGCACATTATTTACTCTTCGTTAAGGTGTCACCCCCCTCTCCCTCCCTCTCCTTCACCCCCCCTTCATCTCCCCCCTCTTCTGCCTTTTACTTTATCTTCCCTTACTTGCTTCCCCACTTTTCCCAACTATATCATTTTTGGTATAGTCAAATACTCACGTAATTTTGTAGCACCTTTGTCAATTTATTGCACTTCATGTAATATTTTAATATGTCTCTGCACGGATACCCGAAAAGGTTTTTATAACTTGTTGCTTTATTCTTTCTTGTTAAGACTACAAAATCTAATAAAACTTGTTGAAAACTAAAAAAACAGGATCACTTACACTTAAGAACACAGTAAAAGGTGAGTTTCAAACAGCCAGGGCTTCTGGCCAGGTGGCTGATGCGTGGTGACATCTAGAGGTGCTGCTCCATCCTATGCGTTTCCCCATACAAGGCATCAACTGGGACCAGAGATTGATCATAAGACTGCCTGAGTGTAAGTTCGACCCGAGGGACCGCCTAGGGAACACAGTTAACCCCTAGATCGCCCCCCCAAGTTAACCCCTTCACTGCCAATGACATTTATACATTAATTAGTGGATATTTACATTTCTGATCACTGTATAAATGCCATTGGTCCCAAAATAGTGTCAAAAATGTCCGACATGTCTGCCCCAATATCAAAGTCCCGATAAAAATCGCAGATTGTCACATTTACTAAAAAAAAAAAAAATGTAAAAAACACCAGAAATTAATTCTCATGGTTTGTAAACTTTTGCGCAAACCAATCAATAAACTCCGATTGTGATTTTTTTAAACCAAAAATATGAGGAAGAATATAAATTGGCCAAAACCGATGAATACATTTGTTGTTTTATATATTTTTTTTTATTTGTATTTTAGCAAAAAGTAAGAAATATTGTTTTTTTGCAAAATCGACGCTCTTTTTTTGTTTATAGCGGTGATCAGAAATGACGCAGAGGTGACCAAATACCAACAAAAGAAAGCTCTATCTGTGGGAAAAAAAGGACGCAAAATTAGTTTAGGTACAACGTCACATGACCGCGCAATTGTCAGCTAAAGCAACACAGTGCCGAAACACAAAAAGTGCTCTGGTCCTACAGTGGGAAATCCTTTCGGGGTGAAGTGGTTAAATCATGGCTCTATGAGGTTAACACAGTTTTAATAAGTTGGATGGTGGGGTCAACCATTGAGATCCTTATTATTTTGGGGTTGTGGGGATCTTAGATGTCTTGGGTTTCAATATGTGTTATGGCACTTGATATTGAGGGTGTTTTGGGGTTCAGGAGGTCAAGTCTGCAGATTGTGTCAGTCATTTTAGGGGCTGATCCTGTGTTGGGTTGATCTTTCATCCCTTTGTCATGTAATTAAGTGTTTTATCCTGGGGCTGGTGTTCAATGGTGCAAAATGGTTAAGGGTTTATGGGTTTAATTATGCTGTAGATGGGAGTGGGGACAGTAGTGAGTGTGGTCACATCAAGGTGAGTTGGTTTCCTTATGTAAAGTTTATGTTTGTTGGAAGCTTGAGGTTCAGTAAGTGAGGAAGTCTCCGTAGGAGGGAGGGAGGGTAGAGGGTACAAAGTGGTTGAAAGAAAGCAGGTATAAGGCAGGGGAAAGGTGGATGTGGGAAGGTGAAGCCTAGGGATCGGAGGCAGGAGGGGAAGGGTTCCATCTCTCTCTCCTATCCCTAGGATTAGAAGGGGGGTTGAATGGGGGTGAAAACTTGTATTTCCTGGGTGAGGTATGATAATTCCATAAAGAGGAAAAGCATAATTAAGTGTTAAGGTTAACGTTTGTCATGATGTGGAAATGGGATGGAAGTGGATTAGATATTGTGTTTAGTAAGGTTTAAGTATTCTGCAGACGTCTAGAAATTTAGTCCAGCAAGCCCATTTGGTTGGAATTTATTTGGTGTATTTCGAGCTATGCTGATTCTGCATTCCATTTCTGCTATCTTAGAGAGTCTCAGTAGCCAGTCTTTGATCGAGGGGGTCTGTGGGGTACCCCAGTGGAGTGGTATACATTGTTTTGCGGCATTCACCATGTGCATGGTGAGTGATTAAAAAAATTGCCCTGTGATAGGGAGGAGTGGTACAAAAAAAATTGCGTTGGAGATAAGTCTAATTTATATGTGGTCACTTTAGTGATAAGGTGGTGCACTTTAGACCAAAAGGTTTGTATGTAGGGACAGGCCCACCAGATGTGGAGGAGGATACCTTGTTCTAATTGGCATCTCCAACAAGTGTCAGGGAGGCTTGGGTAGAATTTGGATTGGATTTTATATCCTCTCCCCTGGATAAAAATATTAATATATTCCTTGTGAATATTTAGGTGTATTTGGTCCCAATCGTTACATGATAGGGATATGGAAATATCCTTTTCCCATGCTGTGCATGCTAACCCTGTATTGGGGAGGGTGTATGCGAATAGTAGAGAGTGCATTGAGGAGATCATGTGACATTGGGGGGTCTGCTTTATGCACAGAGTTTCAAAAGGTGTTAGAGATCTGGAGACGTTATATTTTTTGCCTATGGAGCAAATATAGTGTACCAGCATTGTGTATTTCCAGGGGGAGATAGAGGGTTCATCCTTATCAGATGATAGAATTTCGCATTTTAGGAGTCTGCCTTGTGAGAAGAATTGGTGTATCAACACATTTCTGTGTGGCCAGTTATCTCTCAGAAAGTTGTGGTGCATTCCAGGAGGGAAGTCCGGGTTCGGGCACAAAGGTGTGAGCGGGCCGGGTATGGAAGATAAAGATGTTGAATTGCAAATGTCACTAAAGCATCGAAGAGTTGGGCCAATTAGTGGGTGTCTGCGTATTTCAGATGGGATATGTTTCAGAAGTATCCAAGGCAGAGAGTGTAGGGGCGGGGGGGGGGGGGTTAGGCAAAA
>BLSH010483951.1:197515-210717 GCA_018402905.1 Glandirana rugosa | reverse complement strand
GCTTTATGCACAGAGTTTCAAAAGGTGTTAGAGATCTGGAGACGTTATATTTTTTGCCTATGGAGCAAATATAGTGTACCAGCATTGTGTATTTCCAGGGGGAGATAGAGGGTTCATCCTTATCAGATGATAGAATTTCGCATTTTAGGAGTCTGCCTTGTGAGAAGAATTGGTGTATCAACACATTTCTGTGTGGCCAGTTATCTCTCAGAAAGTTGTGGTGCATTCCAGGAGGGAAGTCCGGGTTCGGGCACAAAGGTGTGAGCGGGCCGGGTATGGAAGATAAAGATGTTGAATTGCAAATGTCACTAAAGCATCGAAGAGTTGGGCCAATTAGTGGGTGTCTGCGTATTTCAGATGGGATATGTTTCAGAAGTATCCAAGGCAGAGAGTGTAGGGGCGGGGGGGGGGGGGGTTAGGCAAAAGAAGCTTCAAGGTTAACCCAGTCTTTGGATTTACTATGTATATTCCAATCTAAGATACTGGATAGGTGACAAGCACGATAGTAATTATTTAAGTCCGAAAGGCCTATTCCACCTTTGCTTTTGGGTAGGGAGAGTTGGGAGTAGCTGATCCTAGGTCTTTGATTACACCTGAGAATTTTCTTGCATAAGCTTTCATAGTTTCAGAAGAAGGATGCAGGAACTTGAATTGGAGTGGTTTGTAGAAAATAAAGTAGGCAGGAAAGAATGTTCATTTTTAAGGCTGCTCTGCCGTACCATGAGAAAATGTTTTTTTTTCAGCATTCAAGGTTGTTTGTGAGGTTTTTGTATGATAGGTAGGTCATTTTCGAGGTACATGTCTCTTAGATGAAGGGGGAGTTGGATGCCTAGATAGGTTATTGAATCTTCTTTCCATTGGAAGGGAAAGTTATCTGTGCATTGCATTACTGTCCGGTGAGGGAGGGAAATGTTTAGGGCATAAGATTTGGAGAAATTTATTTTGAGTTTGGAAAGTAAGCGATATTGACGAAATTCAGATAAAAGATTAGGCAGTGATGTCGTGTGTGGGCTTGTAAGGAATAAAAGGAAGAAAAGAGACAAAAAAAAATAAGAAAAAGGAAAGTAGAATGGCTAATAGAAGAGTCCGGGATGAAAATAGTCCAGCTAACTCACCCTAGGGAATTGAGATTGAGATAGGGTCAGCAGAAACTTCCAGAGTTCACTGGTTGTGGTAGTGGTAGGTGGAGGTCGTGAGATGGGAAAAAAATTATCCTAGACCCGTGAGGTCGGAGGTGCTAATGTAGAGGCAAATTAGGGGTGAAGTAAAGCTAAGGGTGAGATTTGCCAGGTAATAACTTCTTGTGTAGTGATGGATGCGGAACTGTAATTAGAAGTGACTAATGTCGAGGTGGAGGGATCGAAGGGCCAGGGGGATCAGGTTAGATTTGGAGTCTTCGGTGTTTAGGTGTTAGATTTTTAGAGGCAGCCACATGATGATACAATATTGTGTTTGGATTATTGGTGAGAGAGGAAGAGTCATCGGTGGTATGTCGGTTAGCTTTGTACTACTGGGGGATTGAGGAGCTTTCAGCAGTGTCCCGCCGTAAGTGTCTGGTTTGGGGAAGTAGGGTGTCACAGTAGGTTTACTCTTATTTGTGAAGACAGGAGTGAAATTGGGGGGGGTTGTAATTCAATACACATGTTGTCGTCCATGTTACAGTGTGGTCTATTTTTGTGGCAGAAGCAGGTGTGTATAAAAGGGTAAATCAGGAATCTATTAGACTACATGAAGCTTTATAAAACTCAATAAAGCATATTTATCATAAAAAATGAGAGAGAGCAGGAGGGAGAATATAGTAAGTCTGGTATCATTAGGGATATATTTCCCTTAGAGAGGTTTCAGTTCTTTGTTCTTTTGGACTGAGTGGAGTGAGGAGTGTAGAAGCAGTCCTATTCACCGATGGAGTTCCTGGGGGTTCTTCGGGAGTAGTGGTGTAAAGGAGAAGAGAAGTCTGGTTATGGGACAGGGTGTCCAAGCATGATGAAGTGGGATCTGGGTGTCTCTTGGTTGAGTGAGCAAACTAAAGCGTTCCAAAAGGTGTGGGCATCAGTCTCCTTAATTTTGTGAGGAGGCAGTGTGGTAAAAATAGCGATCTGTCTTGAAATATGTGCCAGGGTGAATAAGGTCTTAAAAATAGTTTGGGGAAGTGTGGCTACAGAGAGGTGTTACTACAGTGTAAAGTCTTAAGGTGGTCTTGGAATGGATGTAGATTTTCTAGAAAGACTGCAGGGCAAGAGCTTTCACCAAGAATGCCTCTGCTTGAGTCTTATGTTGGTCAGAGATCGATTGTATGGTGCAGGGTGGTCACTGCCTGAAACTGGTCCGGGGATTGTGTGGCTGGTTTTAGTGATGCAAGCTATTTTGTAGCAGGAGCATTATAGTTTAGAACAGGGATAGACGTGTTTCAGCAAGTTCACTGAAGTAGCTTATATAGGCAGCAAGAGGAAGGGGGAAAGTGGGCCTGCCATCATGAGAGTGTGGAATGACAAGTAACATAGCAGGTGTACAGACCTTGAGCTGTGTCATTTAATCTGGAGTTATTTGATCTTGTCTTTAGGCGGAAAGGAGAGCCCAGTGATTAGCTGGGGATGCCGTAGGGCTGCCATTCCTTGGTGTGTCTTGAGCTGCTGATGGAGGGAATTGAGGTGTCAAAGAGCTATGTCCTGCTTCCTGAATATCTTCCGTTGATTCTGTGTTCCTTGGAGGTAGGAGGAAATCACTGTACCAGTCAGGCAAATTGATTACTGGTATATCCAGAGTATTAAAGAAGCGTTATAGTTTTTCAGGGACTCTCAAGTTAGCTGTACAACCCTGGGTGGATGTGGAGAGACGGAAAGGACATTTCCAGTGATAAGGGATAGACCTTGAAGGCAGGAGGTCTAAAAGCGGTCTCAATTCCTGTCTGAGCTGCAGGGTAATGTTAGACAAATCCTGGTATTTTTGATTTCTGAGCCTTGGTATAATAAGCAATCTCAGTTGTGGGCCTTGCATAGTATGTCTTCTTTTTGAGGGGGAGGTCTCTTGGGAGGTCTGTATTTCTGTCCCTGGGTCTGAGCACCCTATGCATGCATTCAAACTCTATTGGCATGTCCTGGGGTCTCTCCAGTAGTTTGTTGAAAATTGCCATGGTAGTTTAGGCTAATCGATTGGGTTCAATGGTCTCAGGGAGTCCTCTCACCCTCAGATTTTTGCACCTGCCTCGATTGTTGAGGTCTTCCAGGTGGCGATGTAGTTCTCTGAGATGTATGATGTGTGACTCTGTGACATGTTGGACTTGGCAGAGAGAGGTGTCATGGTGGGCTGCTACTTTCTCCACCACTCCCACTCTGGAAGAGATAGTGTGTATGTCTGCTCTTAGGTCTGATATAGCCGCTGACAAGGTGTTTTTAATTTCAGCGACAATCTAGTGGAGATCATGCAGGCTAGGGGCTGTTGCTGCTCATGTGCTCTAGAAATCAGAGCTTTTGTCCTGGGAGCGGGTGGGACTTCTGCTCTCCGAGCGTGATCTCTGGGAAGGAGCCTGAGTGGAGGCTATAGCTTCTCTCTGGCATTGAGAGCGGAATAGCTCCTGTATTCTCATGCTGATCTGGTTACCTTGGTCTCTGGGTGATCGGGACCAGGTTGCTGAAGCACTGTGGTGAGATCCCACCATAATGTTGCGCGGGTTGCCTTTGGAAAGAAGAGAACCGGACCTCAAGGCGACGGAGCTTGGGAGCTAGGCAGCCAACTCGGACCACGACCAGACAAGACCCCCCCACACTTTCTATCTTTTTTTTATATGTATCAATCTGGGGACAGATTATAGTGTTGGCAGATTCTTAGTTTTGATATTGGATTATCGGGCAGTGCATAAGTGGCTTTGTCTTTTCATACACATACTGTATGTAGCTATTAAGGTTCCAAATAACCCTATACCAGTCCACAACATGAATTAGTTTGATTGACTGAAACAAAATGGTAACTCCCTACAAATTTATGTTCAGTCAATTTTGTCTTAGGGTTCCTTCTATCTCTCACACAGTTTCTTGATTTTTAATTTCATGTTGATCCAATACTGTTTTAAATATTCTCAAAAAAGTTGGCATATCAAATCTTTCAATAGAACTAAACCATTAAACCATATATTGTGAATGTTAGATATGAAATCTAAAATGAATGTGTAACAAAATACTGTATGCTTAATTTATTAGGTAGTTATACATTTTTCATTTGTTAATCCTTATAGAAGTTGCCTTTTACCTGCACCATCATAAAAATATCCCTTTAAACTCTGCAGCACTTTCTACAACATTTTTTTACAATGATGGAGTAAAGATGTTTTGTGGTTGCAAGAGAAATCCATCCTCTCACCGCATGGTGCTAATGATAAGTTGATACAATAAATTGTAGTCATTACTTTGGTTTGTCTATTTCTTTAAAGGTGAATTGGAGGACTTGGTGTCTTTTCTATACACCCTGATGTAGGAAGTGTGAAGAAAAAATATAAGAGATGTATGGCTATGATGCATCTATTGTAAAGTTCAAAAGGGAAGCACTACATAAATTGACCCATAATACACAGAATGTATGAACCGTATCCTACCTGTAATTACTAAACCAATTTTATTTGCCCTTACTCAGCTGTGAAAAATTAACTTCTGGTTAGTTCCTCTAAGTTACCGTGCAGTCACCAAATCACAAAAATTTGGCTGCAGTTGTATAATAATCTACTTGTATATGAAATAAAAATTATCAGAGCAAATGCTTGATTGGGTGAGCTAGATCAATTCAACCATTTTTCTAGTTTTGTGCTAATGGTTCAAACCTAAGACATCTTTTTGTGCTAGTGGTTCATTACCACAAAATATAATTGACCTCTTGTCAGGGCCAGAATAAAGTATGGGCTATTGGAGCTGCAGCTCCAGGCCCCTATCTTAATATAAGCCAAGGCTGACCAGATTCACTGTCATTGCTCTTTACTGTCACATATATACAGGTACAGTATTGGCAAAAAAAGGAAAAGGTGTGGGGAGCTGGGCACTGCCATTGAGGATGTATACATATGTTAAAACATTATTTTAAAATACTGTGTGGGAGTAGAATTTATTTTTCATGTAGCTTTACGTTCCTTTAGATTAGATGCTGGAGGGATGCTGCACATGGTGTTACAGAACAGTACAATTTTCATGGACAACCAGTGCTGGGACAAGGTCATCCAGTGCCCAGGACAAAGATGTCACACTGAACTCTCCCCCAGATGGAGTGGGGGGGGTGCAGTTTGAGGTGACAAACGCAGCATTCCTCATAAAAACATATATAACATATTAGTTTGATAGCAGTACACATTCTATCCTGCAGTAAAATATTAGGCTAACGGTGATCTAGAAAGAAATGCATCAGGGAAAATGTCTGCATGTTGTCACTAGAAGGAAAAGATGCCCATACATCGGTGGTGTGAGTCTAAACCTGATTATGCATGGATAGCTTTTGTTTTTGCTTTGTTCAATTCCTTTAAATACAATGCCTGGGGGGTCCCCTTAGTCTGCCTGTAAAAGGGCGCACCTCTGTGATGTTTAGAACATAGCCAGAGCAAAATGACATTTCCAAAGGAAAAATTGTCATTTATTATCAGGGCTGTAATGTATTGCCGGTTCCCGGCAATATATACGTAAAATCACTGTAAAAGTATTGTGTTGCCCACCCCCCCAGTCTATACTAGGCCTTCAGGTCTGGTATAGATTCAAGGGGATCCCCGCTCTGAAATTTAGAAAAAAAAATTGCGTAGGGTTCCCCCACAAAGTCCGTAACAGACCCTTTAGGTCTGGTATGGATTTTAAGGGAAACCCCGTGCCAAAATGTAAAAAAAAAAAAATGATGTGGGGTCTCCCCCAAAGTCCATACCAGGCCCTTCGGGTCTAGTATGGATTTTAAGGGGAACCCTGTGCCAATTTTTTTTTAAAAATGGCATGGGGTCCCCCCAAAATCCAAACCAGACCCTTATCTGAGCACGCAGCCCTGGCATGGCAGGAGGGGGTGGGGACAAGCGAGCGCCCCCCTCCTCCAAACCATACCAGGCCACATGCCCTCAACATGGGGAGGATGCTTTGAGGTCGCCCCAAAACACCTTGTCCCTATGTTGATGGGGAGAAGGGCCTCATCCCCACAACTCTTGCCGGTGGTTGTGGGGGTCTGGGGGTGGGGGGCTTATCGGAATCTAGAAGCCCCCTTTAATTAATGTTGCCCCAGATCCCAACCCCCCATGTGAATAGGTATGGGGTATATTGTACCCCTACCTATTCACCAAAAAATGAGTAATGTGTTAAAAAATCAAGAGGCAGTCCTATATTGGGTAAAATAGCTCTTCTTCTCACTTCTTTTTTCCTCCATCTTCTTCTGCCCCGGTCCTTCTTCTGGTCTTCTGCTTCTTCTTTTGGTCTTCTTGCTTCCTCTCTTCATCTTCAATCTTCAGCTTCTTCTAACCTCTTCTTTCACCACTGTCGCTCTCCCGCTGCCTCGCTGTCCACTCCAGAAGCGTCTGCCAAAATGGGTGGTCTTCAGTTTGACATTTCTTTTATAAGAAGTGGCGGGGCCACCCGGTAACGTAAATGGGTGACTCACCCCCTCTGACGACGAATGACGTCAGAAGGGGCGGGGTCTCTCAATTACATTACTGGTGGCCCCGCCCTTACCTATAAAATAACTGTCTGACTGCAGACCGCCCATTCTGGGAGACGCCTCCAGACGGCACAGCTGTGGCAGCAGGCACGGCAAAATAAGAAGGAATAAGATGAAGACTGAGAGATGAAGAGAGGAAGCAAGAAGACCGAAAGAAGAAGCAGAAGACCAGAAGGACCGGGGCAGAAGAAGATGGAGGAAGAAAGAAGAAGAGCTATTTTACACATGTTCCGGCCAGTGGTTTATCCTCAAGACCCAGTAACTCAGTGGATGCTCAGTTGAAAAGGTCTCCAAGTCTGCTCTTGTCCCTATATATTCCTGCACCTTATAATGCAGATGCTGACAATGGTTGCTTGAACCTATCCGGCCTGGGTGCTGAGGACTGAAAAATGCATCGTTCAGCCGGCCACCTTCTCCACCGCTCTGCCTCTAAACAACCAAAGCTTCAGAAACACGTTGTCCAGCACCAGGACATGGTAGCCTCCCAGAGTCAGGAAAGGCATTGCACAATTTTTTCTTCAAGGTATCATAGAAACATAGAAACATAGAAAAGTGACGGCAGAAAAAGACTGAGTAGTCCATCGAGTCTGCCCCTTTTTATTTATTTATTTATTTATTTTTATTTTTTTTATTTATTTATTTATTTTTTTTTTATTTTTTTACATTAACCTTGTTGTTTGACTATGGATTTATGTTTATCCCAAGCATGTTTGAAGATGTTTCATCCTCTGCTCCCTCTGCACAGGCAGGATGAGCTCTGCAACTTTACCCTTGTAATGTGGATCAAAAAGGGTTGCCAGCCAGTAATGATCCCTCTCCTTGATACCTAGGGTCTTTTTGCAGGCTTTTCAGAATCAGAGAGGCCATGCAGTGTAAGTTTGAGGAGGCATGAGTGTCCTCTGGGTCACTGAGGATGACAGGAACTACCTCCTCCCAGCCACGTACAGCTCCTTGGGTTTCTGGGGACAGAAAACCATGATCCCTTGAAGACTGCTGCGTGTTATCTTCCACATCCATTCTGACACAATAATCCTCCTCCACCTCCTCCTCCTGTGTGTTTGGCAGCTATGCAGGAATGCTCTCTGCGTAAAGGGGGCCTTGAGAGGAAAGGAAGCCAAGCTCCCCTGAGCCTGTCCTGGTGCTATGCTCACAGAGGTTCTCATTGATGGCCCTCTGCTGTGCATGCAGCCACTGCAGCATTGCCAATAGGGATGAGCCAAACACCCCCCAGTTCGGTTTGCACCAGAACATGTGAACTGACAAAAAGTTTGGGCGAACATTCGAACACCATTAAAGTCTCTGGGACCCGAACATGAAAAATCAAAAGTTCTCATTTAAAGGCTTATATGCAATATTATTGCCCTAATAAGTGTATGGGGACCCGGGTCCTGCCCTAAGGGACATGTATCATTGAAAAAAAAAAGTTTTAAAAAGTGATTTAATAATGCTTAAAGTGAAAAAAAATTAAACATTCCTATAATTTTGTGCCTGGGGGTGTCTGTGTGTAAAAGGGCACATCTCTTTGGGGTGTAGAATATAGCCAGAGCAAAATGACATTTCCGTAGGAAAAATTGTCATTTAAAATCGCGGATGTAATGTATTACCGGTTCCCGGCAATATACAAAAAAATCACTGAAAAAAAGTGCGTGGGGTTCCCTCCCAGTCCAAACCAGGCTCTTCGGGTCTGGTTTGGATATAAAGGGGAACCCCATGCCGAATTAAAAAAAAAGTTGATGTGGGGTTCCCCCTAAAATCCAGACCCTTATCCGAGTATGCAGACCTGGCCAGTTAGGATGGGAGCAGACTGAAGAGCGCCCCCCCGAACCATACCAGGCTACATGCCCTCAACATGGGGAGTATGGGGGGTTTGGGGGAAGGGGCTCTGCCCCCTACCTCAAAGCACCTTGTCCCCATGTTGATGGGGACAAGAGCCTCTTCCCCACAAGCCTGGCCAGTGCTTGTAGGGGTCTGCGGGCGGGGGGGCTTATCGGAATCTGGAAGCCCCCTTTAATAAGGGGGACCCCAGATCCCGGCCCCCCTATGTGAATAGGTATGGGGTACATTGTACCCCTACCCATTCACCAAAGAAGGAGTGTAGTGTTACAAAAAACAAGAGGCAGTTTTTGACAAGTTTATTGTGTAAAATAGCTCTTTTCTTCTTTCTTATTTTTTCTTTCTTCCTCCATCTTCTCCTGGCCCAGTCCTTCTTCTGGTCTTCTGCTTCTTCTTTTAGTCTTCTTGCTTCCTCTCTTCATCTTCAATCTTCATCTTCTTATTCTTTCACCGCCGTCGCACTCCCCGCTGCTGCAGCCTGGTCTCTGCGTATCTCCCAGAATGGGCAGTCTTCAAAAAGACAGTTCTTTGTAAAGCCAGAAGCCATTGCTCCTATGCATAGGTGTGTTGGAGTTGATGTTCCCAATTCAACATAGCATAGGATATATTGGCGGATGGGTCGCTGTTCAACGGTTTATAATAGTAAGGTATGCCCTTCTCTGTAGAGTTGGTATTGCAATAAAAACAAAGTGCGTGCCACAACAGGGGGTTCTTTGACCAGGTAGATTTCGAAAGAACAGAGCGAACTCTAAAGTACTTGAACAGGTCCTTAGCTGGTATCTGAAATGTATTCCTCAGTTGTTGGAAGGAAAGGAGTGTGGCATTGTCATATAAGTGATCCAGTGAGGTGATTCCGGCTTGTGACCAATTAGTCAACGAGATGTCAGGCAGGATAGATTGCCACGTTAGCAGAGGGAGAACTTTCAGTATGATAGGTGATATTCCCCCCGATGCTTGTGGAATAGAATGCCACGTTCTGAGTGTAGCGTTGACAGTATAAAGAAAGGTGTGTTGCTTATGGTTCTGTACCAGCAGTGCTGAGAGAGTTAGTTTAGGATTGGTCGCTAGGATTGATTGCTCTATTTGTAGCCATGGGAAATGAGTCACTGGAGTCCACCAACTTTTAGCTTGCTCAAGAATCGTTGCTTTATAGTAGGCAGTGATGTTGGGTGCACCCACGCCTCCGGAGGCAATTGAAGAACATAGGGTTGCTCTCTTAAGCCTAAAATGCTTACCATACCATATAAAGGAGGATACCGTCACTTGTAATTTGACTAACTGAGAGCGGAGGAACGGTATAGATAGTGTCTGAAAGTAATAAAGGATATGTGGCAATAGATACATTTTGGAAAGTGCGATGCAACCTGCCCAAGAGGCCTGAACATGTTTTAGGTCTTGTATAGTCTTTTGCAGTTTGCTCAATAGTTCAGCATAGTTTTGTGGTAGCAAATGGGAGGAAGGTGAGGTCAGAGAGATACCCAGGTAGGGAAGTGTGGAGTTTGGGGACCAGGAAAAGGACGTCAATTTAGCGAGGCTATGTTTAGATTTAGTGTCTAAATTAACACTAGAGTTGAGCGGACACCTGGATGTTCGGGTTCGAGGAAAAGTTCGGGTTCAGTACCGAACTTGACCCGAACTTTCCCCTGGACCCCGAACCCCATTGAAGTCAATGGGGACCCGAACTTTTCGGCACAAAAATGGCTGTAAAAAAGTCCTGGAAAGTGCTAGAGGGCTGCAAAAGGAAATAAAATGGGGGTAAGAGTAGGACAAGTGCACTACAAAAAAATAGGGATAGGGAAAATAACTTAAAATCAAATAAAACAAATAAAAATGGGAAGGGGGTGGATGTGGAATAGGAGTCTAGAGGTTGACTAAGCTGTGACTGTGGCAGTGTAGGTGGAAGTGAAGGTGGTGGAGGAGGAGGAGGTAGCCAACACTTTTTGTTGTTTGTTTGTTTGTTTTTTCTAATTGGGGTAGCCCTCAAAATATTGAGGCATATTCAAAAAAACAAGTATACTAATGGCTGTGTGAGGCCGGTCTAAATGTCTATTCTGCCTCTCCCTATAGAGCTAGGAGACAATTTTAGAACAGTACTCTGTCCCTTACAGCACCAGCAGGAACCTCTCCCTATAAAACTAGGAGATGATTATAGAAAAATAATCTGTCCCTTACAGCAACAGCAGGAACCTGACCCTATAACAGTAGGTGATGATTTTAGAACAATAATCTGTCCCTTACAGCACCAGCAGGAACCTCTCCCTATAGCACTATGAGATGATTTTAGAACAATAATCTGTCCCTCACAGCAGCAGCAGGAAGCTCTCCCTATAGCACTAGGAGATGATTTTAGAACAATAATCTATCCCTCACAGCAGCAGCAGGAATCTCTTGCTATAGCAGTATGAGATGATTTTAGAACAGTAATCTGTCCCTCCCAGCAGCAGCAGGAACCTCTACCTATAGCACTATGAGATGATTTTAGAACAATAATCTGACCCTCACAGCAGTGTCTGGAACCTCTCCCTATAGCAGTATGAGATGATTTTAGAACAGTAATCTGTCCCTCCCAGCAGCAGCAGGATCCTCTCCCTATAGCACTATGAGATGATTTTAGAACAATAATCTGTCATTCACAGCAGCAGAAGGAAACTTTCCCTATAGCAGTATGAGATGATTTTAGAACAATAATCTGTCCCTCACAGCAGCAGCAGGAAGCCCTCCCTATAGCACTAGTAGATGATTTTAGAACAATAATCTATCCCTCATAGCAGCAGCAGGAACCTCTCCCTATAGCAGTATGAGATGATTTTAGAACAGTAATCTGTCCCTCCTAGCAGCAGCAGGAACCTCTACCTATAGCACTATGGGATGATTTTAGAACAATAATCTGTCCTTCACAGCAGTATCTGGAATCTCTCCCTATAGCAGTATGAGATGATTTTAGAACAGTAATCTGTCCCTCCCAGCAGCAGCAGGATCCTCTCCCTATAGCACTAGGAGATGATTTTAGAAAAAATAATCTGTCCCTCACACCAGCAGCAGGAATTTCTCACTTTAGCACTATGAAATGATTTTAGAAGAGTAATCTGTCCCTCACAGCAGCAGAAGGAACCTTTCCCTATACCATTATGAGATTATTTTAGAACAAGAATCTGTCCCTCACAGCAGCAGCAGGAACCTCTCCCTATAGCAGTATCAGATGATTTTAGAACAATAATCTGTACCTCACAGCAGCAGCAAGAACCTCTCCCTATAGCACTAGGAGCTGATTTTAGAACAATCATCTGTCCCTCACAACAGCATCTGGAACCTCTCCCTATAACACTATGAGATGATTTTAGAATAATAATCTGTCCTCCACAGCAGCATCAGGAACCTCTCACTATAGCACTAGTAGATGATTTTGGAACAATAATCTGTCCCTCACAGCAGCAGCAGGAACCTCTCAATATAGCATTAGGAGATGATTTTAGAACAATAATCTGTCCCTCACAGCCGCAGCAGCAGACACCTCTCCCTATAGCACTAGGAGATGGTTTTAGAACAATAATCTGTCCCTCACACCAGCAGCAGGAACCTCTCCCTATAGCACTAGGAGATGATTTTAGAACAGTAATCTGTCCCTCCCAGCAGCAGCAGGAACCTCTCCCTATAGCACTATGAGATGCTTTTAGAACAATAATCCGTCCCTCACAAAAGCATCTGGCACCTCTCCCTATAGCAGTATGAGATGATTATAGAACAGTAATCTGTCCCTCACAGCAGCAGCAGGAACCTCTCCCTATAGCAGTATGAGATGATTTTAGAACAGTAATCTGTCCCTCACAGCAGCAGCAGGAACCTCTCCCTATAGCAGTATGAGATGATTTTAGAACAATAATCTATCACTCAAAGCAGCAGCAGGAACCTCTCCCTATAGCACTATGAGATAATTTTAGAACAATAATCTGTTCCTCACAGCAGCAGCAGGAACCTCTCCCTATAGCACTAGTAGATGATTTTAGAACAATAATCTGTCCCTCACAGCAGCAGCAGGAACCTCTCCCTATAGCACTATGACATGATTTTAGAACAATAATCTGTCCCTCACAGCAGCAGCAGGAACCTTTCCCTATAGCACTAGGAGATGGTTTTAGAAAAATAATCTGTCCCTCACACCAGCAGCAGGAAACTCTCCCTATAGCACTAGGAGATGATTTAAGAACAGTAATCTGTCCCTCCCTGCAGCAGCAGGAACCTCTCCATATAGCACTAGTAGATGATTTTAGAACAATAATCTGTCCCTCACAAAAGCATCTGGAACCTCTCCCCATTTCAGTATGAGATGATTTTAGAACAGTAATCTGTCCCTCACAGCAGCAGCAGGAACCTCTCCTTATAGCAGTATGAGATGATTTTAGAACAGTAATCTGTACCTCCTAGCAGCAGCAGGAACCTCTACCTATACCACTATGAGATGATTTTAGAACAATAATCTGTCCCTCACGGCAGTATCTGGAACCTTACCCTATAGCAGTATGAGATGATTTTAGAACAGTAATCTGTCCCTCCCAGCAGCAGCAGGATCCTCTCCCTATAGCACTAGGAGATGATTTTAGAAAAAATAATCTGTCCCTATTTTAGTAAAGTATCACGATTTCACTCTTTAAGGACGACGACCACACTCCCTGTCTAATAAAAAAGATTTTAGTAGAGGATCACGATATCCCTCT
>BLSH010483951.1:163462-182243 GCA_018402905.1 Glandirana rugosa | reverse complement strand
GCAGCAGCAAGAACCTCTCCCTGTAGCACTATGAGATGATTTTAGAACAATAATCTGTCCCTCGCAGCAGCAGCAGGAACCTCTCCCTACAGCACTAGGAGATGATTTTAGAACAATAATCTGTCCCTCACCGCAGCAGCAGGAACCTCTCCCTATAGCACTAGGAGATGGTTTTAGAACAATAATCTGTCCCTCACAAAAGCATCTGGAACCTCTCCCTATAGCAGTATGAGATGATTTTAGAACAATAATCTATCCCTCACAGCAGCAGCAGGAACCTCTCCCTATTGCACTAGGAAATGATTTTAGAACAATATTCTGTCCCTCACAGCAGCATCTGGAACCTCTCCCTATAGCAGTGTATGATAATTTTAAAACAGTAATCTGTCCCTCACAGCAGCAGCAGAAACCTCTCCCTATAGCAGTATGAGATGATTTTAGAACAGTAATTTGTCCCTCACAGCAGCAACAAGAACCTCTCATTATAGCACTAGGAGAAGATTTTAGAACAAAAATCTGTCCCTCACAGCAGAAGCCTGAACCTCACCCTATAGCAGTATGAGATGATTTTAGAACAGTAATCTGTCCCTCACAGCAGCAGCAGGAACCTCTCCCTATAGCAGTATGGGATAATTTTAGAGCAGTAATCTGTCTCTCACAGCAGCAGCAGGAACCTTTCCCTATAGCACTATGAGATGATTTTAGAACAATAATCTGTCCCTAGCACCAGCAGCAGGAACCTCTACCTATAGCAGTATGAGATGATTTTAGAAAACAAATCTGTCTCTCACACCAGCAGCAGGAACCTCTCCCTTTAGCACTATCAGATGATTTTAGAACAGTAATCTGTCCCTCACAGCAGCAGCAGGAACCTCTCCCTATAGCAGTATGTGATGATTTTAGAACAGTAATCTGTCCCTGACACCAGCAGCAGGAACCTCTCCCTATAGCACTATGATATGTTTTAGAACAATAATCTGTCCCTCACAGCAGAAGCAGGAACCTCTCCATTTAGCAGCATGAGAATTTTTTAGAACAGTAATCTGTCCCTGCCAGCAGCAGCAAGAACCTCTCCCTGTAGCACTATGAGATGATTTTAGAACAATAATCTGTCCCTCGCAGCAGCAGCAGGAACCTCTCCCTACAGCACTAGGAGATGATTTTAGAACAATAATCTGTCCCTCACAAAAGCATCTGGAACCTCTCCCTATAGCAGTATGAGATGATTTTAGAACAATAATCTATCCCTCACAGCAGCAGCAGGAACCTCTCCCTATTGCACTAGGAAATGATTTTAGAACAATATTCTGTCCCTCACAGCAGCAGCAGGAAATTCTCACTATAGCAGTATATGATAATTTTAAAACAGTAATCTGTCCCTCACAGCAGCAGCAGAAACCTCTCCCTATAGCAGTATGAGATGATTTTAGAACAGTAATTTGTCCCTCACAGCAGCAACAAGAACCTCTCATTATAGCACTAGGAGATGATTTTAGAACAAAAATCTGTCCCTCACAGCAGAAGCCTGAACCTCACCCTATAGCAGTATGAGATGATTTTAGAACAGTAATCTGTCCCTCACATCAGCAGCAGGAACCTCTCCCTATAGCAGTATGGGATAATTTTAGAGCAGTAATCTGTCTCTCACAGCAGCAGCAGGAACCTCTCCCTATAGCACTAGGAGATGATTTTAGAACAATAATCTGTCCCTCACACCAGCAGCAGGAACCTCTACCTATAGCAGTATGAGATGATTTTAGAAAACAAATCTGTCTCTCACACCAGCAGCAGGAACCTCTCCCTTTAGCACTATCAGATGATTTTAGAACAGTAATCTGTCCCTCACAGCAGCAGCAGGAACCTCTCCCTATAGCAGTATGTGATGATTTTAGAACAGTAATCTGTCCCTGACACCAGCAACAGGAACCTCTCCCTATAGCACTATGATATGTTTTAGAACAATAATCTGCCCCTCACAGCAGAAGCAGGAACCTCTCCATTTAGCAGTATCAGATGATTTTAGAACAGTAATCTGTCCCTCACAGCAGCAGCAGGAACCTCTCCCTATAGCACTATGAGATGATTTTAGAACAATAATCTGTCCCTCACACCAGCAGCCGGAACCTCTCACTATAGCACTAGAAGATTGTTTTAGAACAATAATATGTCCCTCACACCAGCAGCAGGAACCTCTCCCTATAGCAGCATGAGAATTTTTTAGAACAGTAATCTGTCCCTGCCAGCAGCAGCAAGAACATCTCCCTATAGCTCTATGAGATGATTTTAGAACAATAATCTATCCCTCACAGCAGCAGCAGTAACCTCTCTCTATAACACTATGAGATGATTTTAGAACAGTAATCTGTCACTCACAGCAGCGGCAGGAACCTCTCCCTATAGCACTATGACATGATTTTAGAACAGTAATCTGTCCCTCACAGCAGCAGCATGAACCTCTCCCTATAGCACTAGGAGTTGATTTTAGAACAATATTCTGTCCCTCACAGCAGCAGCAGGAAATTCTCCCTATAGCAGTATGAGATGATTTTAGAACAGTAATTTGTCCTTCATAGCAGCAACAAGAACCTCTCCCTATAGCACTAGGAGATGATTTTAGAACAATAATCTGTCCCTCACAGCAGAAGACTGTAAATCTCCCTATAGCAGTATGAGATGATTTTAGAACAGTAATCTGTCCCTCACAGCAGCAGCAGGAACCTCTCCCTTTAGCAGTATGAGATGTTTTTAGAGCAGTAAACTGTCCCTCACAGCAGCAGCAGGAACTTCTCTCTATAGCACTAGGAGATGATTTTAGAAAAATAATCTGTCCCACACACCATGAGCAGGAACCTCTCCCTTTAGCACTATGAGATGATTTTAGAACAGTAATCTGTCAATCACAGCAGCAGCAGGAACCTCTCACTATAGCAGTATGAGATGATTTTAGAACAATAATCTGTCCCTCACAGCAGCAGCAGGAACCTCTCCCTATAGCACTAGGAGATGCTTTTAGAAGAATAATCTGTTCCTCGCAGCAGCAGCAGGAAGCTCTCCCTATTGCACTAGTTGATGATTTTAGAACAATAATCTGCCCCTCACAGCAGCAGCAGGAACCTATCCCTATAGTACTAGGAGATGATTTTAGAACAATAATCTGTCCCTCACAGCAGCCACAGGAACCTCTCACTATAGCACTAGGAGATTGTTTTAGAACAATAAAATGTCCCTCACACCAGCAGCAGGAACCTCTCCCTATAGTAGTATGAGATTATTTTAGAACAGTAATCTGTCCCTGCCAGCAGCAGCAAGAACCTCTCTCTATAGCACTATGAGATGATTTTAGAACAATAATCTATCCCTCACAGCAGCAGCAGGAACCTCTCCCTATAGCACCATGAGATGGTTTTGGAACAGTGATCTGCCACTCACAGCAGCAGCAGGAACCTCTCACTATAGCACTATGACATGATTTTAGAACAGTAATCTGTCCCTCACAGCAGCAGCAGTAACCTCTCCCTATAGCACTAGGAGATGATTTTAGAACAATATTCTGTCCCTTACAGCAGCAGCAGCAAATTCTCCCTATAGCAGTATGTGATAATTTTAGAACAGTAATCTGTCCCTCACAGCAGCAGCAGGAATCCCTCCCTATACCAATATGAGATGATTTTAGAACAGTAATTTGTCCCTCACAGCAGCAACAAGAACCTCTCCCTATAGCAGTATGAGATCATTTTAGAACAGTAATCTGTCACTCACAGCAGCAGCAGGAACCTCTCCCTATAGCAGTATGAGATGATTTTAGAGCAGTAATCTGTCCCTCACAGCAGCAACAGAAACCTCTCTCTATAGCAGTATGAGATGATTTTAGAAAAATAATCTGTCTTCACACCAGCAGCAGGAACCTCTCACTTTAGCACTATGAGATGATTTAAGAACAGTAATCTGTCCCTCACACCAGCATCAGGAACCTCTCCCTATAGCACTATGAGATGATTTTAGAACAATAATCTGTCCCTCACAGCAGCAGCAGGAACCTCTTCATTTAGCAGTATGAGATGATTTTAGAACAGTAATCTGTCCCTCACAGCAGCAGCAGGAACCTCTCCCTATAGCACTATGAGAGGATTTTAGAACAATAATCTGTCTCTCTCAGCAGCAGCAGGAACCTCTCCCTATAGCACTATGAGATGATTTTAGAACAGTAATCTGTCCCTCACACCAGCAGCAGGAACCTCTCCCTATAGCACTATGAGATGATTTTAGAACAATAATCTGTCCCGCACAGCAGCAGCAGGAACCTCTCCATTTAGCAGTATGAGATGATTTTGGAACAGTCATCTGTCCCTCACAGCAGCAGCACAAACCTCTCCCTATAGCACTATGAGATGATTTTAGAACAATAATCTGTCCCTCACATCAACATCAGGAACCTCTCCCTATAGCACTTGTAAATGATTTTAGAACAATAATCTGTCCCTCACAGCAGCAGCAGGAACCTCTCCCTATAGCACTATGAGATGATTTTAGAACAATAATCTGCTGCTCACAGCAGCAGCAGGAAGCTCTCCCTATAGCACTAGTAGATGATTTTAGAACAATAATCTATCCCTCACAGCAGAAGCAGCAACCTCTCCCTATAGCACTAGTTGATGATTTTAGAACAATAATCTATCCCTCACAGCAGAAGCAGGAACCTCTCCCTATAGCAGTATGAGATGATTTTAGAACAGTAATCTGTCCCCCCCAGCAGCAGCAGGAACCTCTACCTATAGCACTCTAAGATGTTTTTAGAACAATAATCTATCCCTCAAAGCAGTATCTGGAACCTCTCCCTATAGCAGTATGAGATGATTTTAGAACAATAATCTGTCCCTCGCAGCAGCAAAAAGAACCTCTCCCTATAGCACTAGGAGATGATTTTAGAACAATAATCTGTCCCTCACAGCAGAAGCCTGTACCTCTCCCTATAGCAGTATGAGATGATTTTAGAACAGTAATCTGTCCCTCACAGCAGCAGCAGGAACCTCTCCCTATAGCAGTATGAGATGATTTTAGAGCAGTAATCTGTCCCTCACAGCAGCAGCAGGAACTTCTCTCTATAGCACTAGGAGATGATTTTAGAAAAATAATCTGTCCCTCACACCATCAGCAGGAACCTCTCCCTTTAGCACTATGAGATGCTTTTAAAACAGTAATCTGTCCCTCAGAGCAGCAGCAGGAACCTTTCACTATAGCAGTATGAGATGATTTTAGAACAATAATCTGTCCCTCACAGCAGCAGCAGGAACCTCTCCCTATAGCACTAGGAGATGATTTTAGAACAATAATCTGTTCCTCACAGCAGCAGCAGGAAGCTCTCCCTATTGCACTAGTAGATGATTTTAGAACAATAATCTGTCCCTCACAGCAGCAGCAGGAACCTATCCCTATAGCACTAGGAGATGATTTTATAACAATATTCTGTCCCTCACAGCAGCAGCAGGAAATTCTCCCTATAGCAGTATGTGATAATTTTAGAACACTAATCTGTCGTTCACAGCAGCATCAGGAACCTCTCCCTATAGCAGTATGAGATGATTTTAGAACAGTAATTTGTCCTTCATAGCACCAGCAGGAACCTTTCCCTATAGCACTAGTAGATGATTTTAGAACAATAATCTGTTCCTTACAGCAATAGCAGGAACCGCTCCCTATAGCACTATGAGATGATTTTAGAACAATAATCTGTCCCTCACAGCACAATTAAACTGTACCTAGTCCAGTATCAGATGTTTTTAGAATGCTAAGCTTTCCACTCACAGCACCGCAGGAACCTGTCTGTAATGCAGGATGAGATGATATTAGAACAGTAATCTATCCCTCACAGCACTAGGAAACTGTACCTAGTCCAGTATCAGATGGCTTTAGAACGCTAATCTTTCACCTCACAGCACTGCCTGGAACCTGTCTGTAATGCAGGATGAGATGATATTAGAACGGTAATATATCCCTCACAACACTAGGAAACTGTACCTAGTCCAGTATCAGATGGTTATAGAGCGCTCATTTTTCGCCTCACAGCACCGCCAGGAACCTGTCTGTAATGCAGGATGTGATAATATTAGAATGGTAATCTATCCCTCACAGCGCCGGCAGCATCCTCTCCCTACACTAGCCTGAGAGCATGTGACATGCGGCACTACGTGACTCCAGCTTATATAGAGGCTGGGTCATATGATGCATTAGCCAATCACAGCTATGCCATTAGTATTCATGGCTGTGATGGCTTCTAAGGCAAACAAGTGAAACGCTTGTTGATTGGCTGCCCTGCAGCTATAGAAAAGGCGCAAAAAAAACCTGAATACCGAACCCAAACCCGGACTTTTTTTCCAATGTCCGGGTTCGGAGCATGGACACCCCAAAGTCCGGTACTAACCCGAACTCTACAGTCCGGGTTCGCTCAACTCTACAGGGGACGCCATTGTTTGTGCCCCAGTTGGAGGAAAACACTGACACAGAGAAAACTAACAGCAACAACCGGTTTTGATTTCTGTAATGGAAATCATATACATCTGGTGAGTAGGGTGTGCCACTTGGTGCTTGGTGAAGGAATTTGCTCTATTGCAGTGGTTCTCAACACCTGTCCCCAGGACCCACCAACAGGCCAGATTTTAAGTATTACCTTGGGGAGATGCAGACTAGAATACTGCAATCACCGAGCAGCAAATTATATCACCTGTGATGTATTTCAGTTATCCCGCAAACCTGGCCTGTTAGTGGGTCCTGAGGGGGTCCGAGTGGGGTCCGAGAGTTGAGAACCACTGCTCTATTGGAATCGGTTTTCTTGAGAATTAATTATTGGACCTATTGAACTTATACTATTTTGATTTTAATTTTTGCTGCAACGTTCAAATGACAATGGCACTTTTTTATCACTATTACAGAGTACCGTGGATAGATATTATCACACATTTTTTGCACTTTACATATATCATTTAGCACTGTATCAATTTTATGAATTTATTAACACTTAGTAATGGCATACTAATCATGTGGTAGTGTGGTTTAAATTTTGTTCTATCAATCTGCGACACGGAGATTGATAAAAATCATATATACTGTATATTGGCCAATATCTTGCACTTTATGTACCTATGCCATTTAGCACTGTATTTATTTTATTGACCTTCAGTAATGGTATATTAATCATGTGGTAACATGTTATGCACTTTTGCAATTTAGCACTGCACTAATTTTAATTTTATTAATCTTTATTAATGGTATACTAATCATGTGGTAGCGCGGTTTAATTTTGTTCCATAAATTTACAGCACTTCTTAGTCTGAGAGACGGGCAGCTCCACATATAATTATTTCCTATTGTGCTGGTTCTATAATTTTTGATTCCCAAAGAAAAAATAATATAGCGTGTACAGTTGCGATACAAGTCATATTGTAATTGAGTGTTATTAAAAATTTCCTTTCCTTTTCAATCTGAAGCCACTGTAATTTTCTGAGAATGCATTGCAATATGGTTACCTGGAGTTGTTCTGTACACAAAGTGTGTACTGACCACTCCCCAGAAACATAATTACCTGCTTGTGTAATTGGCTCACTAGTTTTCCCGGAAGTCTGCCTAAGATACAAGTCAGATTTCAGGCATCCCATGTAACACAAATGTCAATTTTGGGGAGATACTTTTAATAGGAGCATTGGTGCAATGTCAGGCATCTGCAAACTCTAATCCCAGCTTTCTGCCCATATTAAAACATTGAAAGCCATCTGTTGGGGTGATAGATGTGACTTGCAGTTTTCTCATTCACTGGCTAATATGAATTAATGACAAGGCTGTGGCAATGAAGCCCCGCCATGCCAATTTTAATTGTGACAGAGGCTGAGAGGGGAGAGGATCTACTGCCTGCTGTCCCAAGGGAAGGGAGTCAAGGGAAGTGAGGGAACAGGAACTGAAACATGTTTCCCCCTAAATACAGGTGAACTTAGCCTGTATGTTTAGAATTGTTTTGCCAAAGATAGTAAGTACAATGAATGAAAAGTGTCCCTTGTGCTAGTGACTGCCATGTTCATTGAGACTTGTCTCAGGCACTGGTCAAAAGTGTTGACTTTTCCCACCCTTTTCACCCCCTGCTGCATTCATACAAGTTGTATTATGTCTTCCCGCTCATGCAAAGAAATAAAGGTTTCAACTAACATGGCAACTACAAGCACAAGTAACACTTTTCATTCATTGTACGTACCATCCCTGGTGCTGATTTAAAAAAATATATATTTCACTAAACGTAATCTTTAGCACATAGAGCCATGTTTATTGTCCTATACAACTATGCATTCATTTTTATGATGCATGGACAGCAGTGCACATTGGAGCAGTATTTACAAAATTAGCGATGTCTATGCTAGACAAATTGTGTGGTCACATATTTTTTTATATTAGGGATTCCACTTGATTCAGCAAAGATTTACTTTCGGTGAATGGTTTTATTGTCAGGTTTTTCCGTTGAAAGTTGGAGATGGGACTGATTAATTAAAATGATGCTGGTTCTTCTTTAGCATCTTTCAGAGCTGACAAAAGCAAGAAATCTTGTTCTCAGCATGATAATTAAAGCACTTTGTGGGTAATACTGAGCTCCTATTGAGGTATTCAGCTTTCTGCACAATGGAGACAAACACCAACCCACAGGTATTCATGAACAAGATGCTCTAGTTGAAGTTATATCTTGGCAAAGAATAATGTGTAAAATCACGTAATATGCTGGCAGAGAGAGAAGGTTTAAGGTTGTACTGACACAGGATAATGAGAGGAAGACAGTGTGGTTCTGTGTCTGTGACAGAATGAGAATGAAAACAAGCATAGAAGCTAGAACAGAAGGAACAGCCTACAGAGAGACAAGAAATCTACAACAATCTGTAGTACAGACACTAATAAATTAATGAACTGAACATTACATCCAATGTATAATGTCTGCCTCATACCACATTGACCATGCTCCTTTATTCACAACATCCCCTCATACTACAACATGATTTGCTTATTTTCATTTGAATATTGTTTTCCTTACTACTAAAATAAATATACTGTTAAATTACTATTACAGTTTTTCAACAGAAGGCTTTTTTTTTACTACAGGAGTAATTTTACCATAACCTATATTTACTTTAGATATTCATTTACATTATATGTTTTTTGTTACACACACACACATATATATATATATATATATATATATATATATATATATATAGTAGGAAGTTAGCTCAATGGGGATCACCTTCCTTGGGAAAAAGGTAGTCCAAACGCAGGTTTTTCCTGGCCAAGAGCAATTTCCAGCTCCAGTCCTGCTTTAAATATATCACCTGCTGGTGGACACAAGTGGATTGCAAAATCTGGTCCTTAATCAACCCTGCTAAGGTGGCTGGTAGAACCTGGACCGGATTTTACCTTAGTTCCCTGCAAATGAATGCATGTGAGGTAAAACATAACCTTCATCAATCACCTTGCATTTCATATTGTCACTATATATATATATATATATATATATATATATATATATATATATATATATATATGCCTTGTACCTGCTCGGCATCGGAAGTGAGCACAGTAAAATTTCCTCTTTAAAAACGTACTGCAGGTAGATGAGCAAATGCTCAATTGTAATACAGCATAAATAAAGATTTATGATCCTGTTTAGTTAGTCACCTACAATATGACTAAGACTTGTTCGGGCAAAAACGTAAAAATATGCTTGTATTTACGTGCCGTCTATTATTTTTCATGAAATATATTTCAGAAAACTTGATTGTGTTCCAGTATTCTTTTGCTTTGCATTGGATCAGTTCAGTTCAGTACAGACAGGTCCTGGACCTCTTTGTTTTGTAGACTAAATTAAAGTGAATGTAAACCTGATTCTTGAAATTTGAGCTGGGCACATATATATCTGTAGTGTTTTCTTAGCTCTCTTCAAAGCACTATGTCCCATAGCTGTCTCTTGCTCCATAGCACTTTTATCAGCCTGATAACTTCTCACACATTCTCTGAGGTGGAGATAGAAGTATGTGTTGGGGGAGGTTGTTGTAAATAGATTAGCAGTCCGCTTGCCATCTAAGAGCAGATCTATGCACATTCCTTTCTTCCTTTGCCTATGATGAGAGGGGGTGTGTGCCTTTCCTCCAATCGGCTGTCTTGGCTGTATGCCAATAATCCACTACCAGTGGTAACCAGGAACAGAAAAACTTTAACACAAAGAGCACTTTCTAAAGGATATATACAGACAAAGACAGCAGATATACATGTAACACTTATATAGGGAGATTTGTTTCATTTCTGTATATCATCTGAGGCTGTTCACTTCACTAGGTATATGTGGGGGTTTACATCCACTTTAAGTTAAGTCATACCGGGGTACATTTACTAAAACAAAAGTGTGCAAAATATGGTGCTGCTGTGCATGGTAGCCAATCAGCTTCTAATTTCAGCTTGTTCAAATAACCTTTGACAATAAAACCTGGAAGCTGATTGGCTTTTATGCAGAGCTGCACCAAATCTTACACTCTCCAGTCTTAATAAATCAACTCCACCATCTAAACCAGAATCCAATCCATCCTCTGAATGGATAATTAAGAATTAAAAACACACTGAATAGGTCATCACTGTGTTCTTCCTTTTTATAAGCAAGTTCTGACTGCAACTTGAAAAAATCAGTCTTGACTTGTAAAGAGTATTGCCCCTCTCTCTACCAGCTGCTGTGTAAGACATTACAGAAGGCTGTTATCCTGACATATTTAGGTGCTGCAACATTTAGCTTGAACCTTCACCATTTTATTTTTGTTATACAGCCAAGGACTCTGCACTACACACCTGCTGTAATCAAGAAAGCATAAGTAGCCTGCTGGAAATCCAGCAATTCCTTATCATGGCCTCAATTCAGCTCTACTCTTGTTTGAACTGTGCTTTCACTTTGCATGTCTGTGCATATCCTGACCATCTTCCTTATACCACTGCAGTTGTAAATTTCTGCTCTGTTTTTCCAGAACTCTGTATAGGATCAGTTCGTCTGCACCTTCTTTGACCACCAGCCTACTGGTATTGTCTGCAGTTTCCTCTGACCATCTGTTTGAGGACTCTGCTGACACTGGGTCTGCCAAACTGGGTGAAAGGTGTTTATACTATGTTATTATATTATGTTAAATAAAAAAAAATAATTAGAAGGTATTTATCAGATTAGTTGTATCCATTGATGTGCTACAGTTTGTTAATCTGCCACAAACTTGGAAATGGTTTATCATAGTGTTGCATTTCATGTAATAAATGTGTTGGATTGCTTTGCATTCATTGTTTAATTGCATTCTATTAAAGTGTGGCAGATTTGCCACAGATTATCCAGCTTGTCTCAATTTGCATAAAAGATAAATAAAAAAAGACCACGTAGCAGATTGGTGTGTTAATTCTTCTGCTCTCTAGTTCATAGCATGTGTGACTAAATGTATTAACCGCTTGCTTACTGGGCAATTAAAACCCCCTCCTGCTAGGGTTGCCACATCATCCCTTTAACCACTTACCAACCGGGCCACTTTTTACATTTGGTGGTCACAAGCTAAAAACATTTTTTTTTGCTAGAGAATTACTTAGAACCCCCAAACATTATATATTTTTTTTTCAAACACCCTAGAGAATAAAGTGGCGATTGTTTCAATACTTTTTGTCACACGGTATTTGCGCAGCGGTCTTTCAAGCGCGATTTTTTTGGAACAATTTTACTTTTTTGAGTTAAAAAATAAGACAACAGTAAAGTTAGCCCAATTTTTTTCCATATTGTGAAAGAGGATGTTACGCCGAGTAAATAGATACCATATATGACCTGGTTGAAAATTGCGCGCACTCACGGAATGGTGACAAAGTCCGGTATTTAAAAAGTTCCATAGGCGACGCTTTAAAATTTTTTAACGGTTACCAGGTTAGAGTTACAGAGGAGGTTTTTTGCTAGAATTATTGCTCACACTCTGGCAATCGCGGCGATACCTCACATGTGTAGTTTGAACACCGTTTTCATATGTGGGCGCGACTTACGTATGCGTTTTCTTTGCTGCGCGAGCTCGCGGGGACGGTGGCGATTTAAATCTTTTTTTTTTTTTTTATTTCATTTATTTATTCATTTTTAGCACTGTTCCTTTAAAAAAAAAATCTGATCACTTTTATTGCTATCACAAGGAATGTAAACATCCCTTGTGATAGTAATATATGGTGACAGGTACTCTTTTTGGAGGGCCGGGGGGTCTAAAAGACCCCCCATCCCTCCTTTACACTTCACAGTATTCAGATCGCCAAAAACGGCGATTCTGAATACTGTCGTTTTTTTAAATTTGGCGCCGTTAGCCGCCGTGTAAACCGGAAGTGACGTTGTGACGTCGCTTCCGGAATTTGCCGAAGGAGACCCGATCGGAGCCGATTACGGCTTTTGTCAG
The DNA here is from genome assembly GCA_018402905.1 of Glandirana rugosa. Taxonomy (NCBI): domain Eukaryota; kingdom Metazoa; phylum Chordata; class Amphibia; order Anura; family Ranidae; genus Glandirana; species Glandirana rugosa. The sequence goes on along the minus strand of BLSH010483951.1, from coordinate 169,782 downwards.
ATCTCCTTCCAGCCGGTGGACGCGCCGGATCGTCGCTCCGGTCTCCCGGTGGGACGGGAGGCCGGAGAAGAGCGGCGGAAGGCGGCGGGAGGGGGGGTGTCCCCTCCCGCCCCCTGGGGTAACGACCGAGCGGCTCCCGAGCCGGATCGGTCATTACCCCTGGATAGCCGACCGCCAGCTCTAAAAAATGATACCGGGATATAGCCTGCAGGTGCAGGCTATGTCCCGGTACAGCCGCTCAATCCCGACCGCCGCCTATTTACGGCGCTGGTCGGGAAGTAGTTAATCCAGGACAAACATTAATTACACAGGTTCTGGGGCTGATTAAGGTGGTAATTAAACTCACTCATTGCCTTATTTGCATTAAATTAGCCTCAGAACCTGTGTAATTAATGTGTGTCCTGGATTAAAGGGATGGTGTGGCAACCCTACCTCCTGCCCAGACCAATTTTCAGCTTTCAGCACTGTCGCATTTTGAATGACAATTGCACGGTCATGCAACACTGTACCCATATGAAATTGTTAGAACTTTTTCCCCACAAATAGAGCTTTATTTTGGTGGTATTTCATCACTGCTGGGTTTTTTATTTTTTGCTGAAAAAAGAACGAACGGTTTGAAAAAACAAAAACAAAAAAAAACATATCTTTTTTTATACAATTTTGAAAACAGGTAATTTTTTTCCTTCACTGATGTGCGCTGATGAGGCTGCACTGATGGGCACTGATAGGCTGCACTTATGAGAAAACACAAGAGAGGGGTGCACCGACCTAGTGCAATACCATTAAAATGTTTATTAAAAATAGCATAAAATACATATACTCACAAACGGAGCAAATTAAAGGCATTAAAAGTGAATACGCCTCCAAAGGATTTGACGATCACCACCTCAGCAGAGGGACCGGACAATGTTCGTATGGCCAGGCTGACGCGTTTCCGGGGCGAACCCTCTTCATCAGAGCCAGGCGTATTCACCTTTGATGCCTTTAATTTGCTCCATTTGTGAGTATATGTATTTTATCCTATTTTTAATAAACATTTTAATGGTATTGCACTAGGTCGGTGCGCCCCTCTCTTGTGTTTTCTCTTTAGTATCTGTGGATTCCCATGATCCTGAGGAGGGCAGGAAGACCACTAAGTACTAAGTGATCAAATACGTCCAGAGAGACTTTGTATTCGATTTTATGTCCTTTGCCACATGGTTTGACACTTAGTAGATGAATCCGATCGCAGGAGATTATTGTTTTTTTCTAGGCTGCACTGATGGGCAATAATAGGCTGCAATAATAAGGTGGCACTAATGGGCACTGATAAGTGGCACTGATAAGCACTGATGGTGGTACTGATGGTTGGCACTGAAGGGCTCTGATAGGTGGCACTGATAAGCAATATTTATAGGTGGGACTGATGGGCACTGGTGGGTGGCACTGATGGGCACTAGTAGGTATTGTGGATAGGCCGCAGTGATCGGTGGCAATGATGATGCGGCACTGATGGGCATTGATTGGCAGAACTGGTGGGAAAAGGTAGGTGGCACTGGTGGGCAAAGATAGGTGGCACTGTGGGCACTGGTAGATGGCACTGGTGGGTACTGGCAGGTGGCACTGGTGGGTAATGATAGGTGGCACTGTCAGGGGGCACTGGTGGACACAGACAGTCATCTGCAGCTCTCTGTACGAGGGACCAATGTCCCTCTGACAGAAGCCAGTGATCAGCTTCTTTTTCCCCTCACACTAACAGCGTGAAGGAAAAAAATACTGATCACCAATCCTCTGTTTACATCACGTGATCAGCTGTCATTGGCTGACAGCTGATCACGTGGTAAGGAGCGGGACCGCCCCCTTACTCCGATCTGTGATCAGCCGAGCCTCATGGACTCAGTGATCAGAGAGCGTGGTGCATGCGACCTGCAGGGACGCTCTGACATCGCATGCTCGGGAGGACGTACATGGACACCCTCCCAGCAATTCAAGTCCGCGCTGTAGCCGTCTTATGTTTGAGAATGCCAAGCGCTGGATCATGGTAAGAGTCCAACTGAGAGTCAAGGGAGTCACTGTGTTCCTAAGCATGAGGTGGAATATGTGGGAATTACAGACACCTGTCAGCGTATTCTATCATTAACACTTGTGGACTTGTTACCTTCTCTCACTGCTACTGGGACTTGTGGAAGTGTTTAAGACATTCACGTGGAGGATTCTCAACATTGAAACTTTTGGACACTCTAGAAAGCATTTAGCGCTGCTGTATTTGTTAATTGTATTATTGACTTATGGTTATTTGATTTTTAGTTTTAACAGCAGCAGCTTGCTACAGATATATGGTATCTTAATATAACCTTTATATATGCTTAACCAGCTATGGCGCAGGTTTAGAGGTTCTATAGGTGAGGGCCCCTTCTTTCTTTGTTCGGATCTCTAGTTTATGTAATATAAATAGCCTTTGCAATAAGGTGCACATAGAAGGGCAAAGTACATCACAAATAACAATTTCCCAGCCCACTTACCAGCTAGCCTGTAAAATAGCAATAAAAACAAAAAACAAATTGATCCTGTCTAACAATTCATGTTAAAAAAGTTAGGGCCGCAGTACACTGAGGAGCCTTGAAATAGTCATTGCAGCTTACACCTATATTTTCAAATGTTTTTAACATGAATTGTTAGACAGGGTCAATTTGTTTTTTTTTTGCAGGCTATATGGTAAGTGTGCTAGGAAATCCTTGTTAGGAAAACAAGTACACGCTTTTTATTAAAAAGGAAAACCTAGCAGAAGGGTGTTACTCCTTAACTCAGGTCAGCTTTTAAATATGTCCTTAGGTAGCTTTCCCTCCTCTGAAAAAACTCTAATAAGATGTTTAATATCACATAGAGAAAAATACTTACCTGATTCTTAGCTTCTGCATGCTTCCTTCCCATCAAATTACTTTTCCCACAAAGATGCTAACCTGATTGGTCATGCTACCACCCCTTTGCAACTTATCACATATATTGCAGTCCAGCAGTCATGCAATGTATATGAGGACATCAAGGCCCTGCTTACACAGCATGAGAAGAGGAGAGTGGCAGAATAAGGTAGATATTATTTTCTGTTCTAACCCTCTACACTCAAGGGAGGGAGGAATCAAATGAATGAATGTTTTACCAGTTCAGCATTAAAGTGGTTGTATGCTCAGGGAAAAAAAAAACTGTAAGGCAAAGGCATAATGAGCTAGCTCATTATGAAATACTTACCTCAGAACGAAGCTCCGACAGGTCTGCCCATTCCCTACAGACATTTTCCCTTGGGGGATCCTTCCGGGTTTGCGGCAAGCTCGCGGGAGCTCTTCTTTCCAGCAAGGTTTCTGGCATGGTCCGGCGCTATACGCTGGGCCTTCACCGGGACTTCAATGAGCATGCGGCGAATACGTCAGCGGCTGCATGCAAGGTGAATATCTCCTAAACCGTACAGGTTTGGGAGATATTCATTTTACCTACAGGTAAGTCTTATCATAGGCTTACCTGTAGGTAAAAATCACAAATTAGGAGATACAACCTGACATGGACTTTCACTGTATTGTTCATTTAAGCACTAGAGACTCCATTTTGTTCACGCTGTTGTAATGTGTTCTGTGACCTTCACTTATCCCACAGATACAACTTCTGCTAGAAGATCTCTCTCTGTCTCTACTCCCCCCTCCCCTCTCTATGTTTTACTTTTGCAATTGTTCTATTTGCTAATTTTTAATAATATATTTCTATTTGTTAGTTTTTAAATAACATCTCACACCACACCTTTCTTATCTATGTATAAAATATCATGTAATCATAAATCTTGTCCAAAAGGACATTTTAAACACAGAGATTGTGTCCTGTGGATCTGTTCCTGCAATTGCAAAACTAACTTTTATTTTTAGAGTCAAAACCAGAAATTTCCCATAACAGTTTGGCGAGCCAGCCAGGAGTTGGCACAGTCTCCAGAAGGAACCGTGCTTTGATCTGGATCATCGGGAATGCAGACCTCTAAATGACAGCTAGGTAAGCTGTCCTTAAACTTACTATATTCTCTGCCTTTCCTGTTTAAAGATTTTTATTAGTTTTTTTAAACATTACAAGTATATCGATAAGTCCATGGGTACCTTGAGGAAAAAATGGAAAATCAGCCTCGCAGGGCCGGTCTAGTACATACAAAAAATCAGAACTTTAACAGAAACAAACAAGAGTTCCAAAAAAGTGTTCCACAGAATGCTTCTATAAAGGAAACTTTAAGAAGAAGACGTCTGCTCCCCCAACTCCACCCCCAAATGGGTACAAGCTGTGGACCGGGAGGAACAGACTTCCTTAGGTTCCATGGAGCCAAAATATAGTTAACATGATGTGCTGAGTTACACTTCTATTGTAACACTAGAAATTACATATGGTCTTAGTTCAATACAATTTTAAGTTTGGACCCAAATCAAGGATCTAATAACCTGGAACATAACTGTAAACTTGGTTGACTATGAGTGGTGCTGTCGCCAGCCTGCGGGACCAAGAAAAAATGCCAGGTTGTGTTACCAGCAACCTAAGGCACCTTCTCACCCCGAAAGGTACCAGAAATCATGAGGAGAGCAGAGAACGTTAGGACAGGAGAACAGGAAGGAAAGAAGAACGGAAGAGGAAAAGAGAGTATGGCACCAGGGAACCTCGACCCTAAAAAGGCCAAAAAGGATAAAGCAGATAAATGGCTGATAATTGTCACCTGGGTAGTTTCTTCCAAGGGTCCCAGATCAGGTCAAATTTAGGAGATGATCCCAGAATGATGTTAGCGAGCTTTTCCTTGGTCATGATCCAGGAAACTTTTTTAATGGCCGTGGAAAAAGACACCATGGGACTTTTCCAGGCCCTGGCAATTGAAATTTTGGCACCCAACAGGATGAAGTGGGTGAGTTTGAAGAGGGATTTGGAGATAATGCCAGGCCTATCGTTAAGAAGAGCTATTTCTGGATTTTTGGGGACGGGCTGACCTGTGATCTTATATATCAGATGTAATATCCTATTCCAGAAGCCCTGGATCCGTGGACACTCCCACCAAACATGGAGAAAGGAGCAAACATGACCGCAACCTCTAAAGCACAGGCCTGAAGAGTTAGGGAACATGGCCGCCAACCTAGTTGGAACCCAGTACCAGTGGGTGAAGACCTTTAAGTTGGCTTCCCTCAATGCTGTATTGACTATCCCTTTGCACGACCTTTGGAACAGGGAATTCCACCTTTCTGTATCCCAGACTACATCCAGGTCCCTTTCCCATCTCCTCACGTAGGAAGGTTTATCTGGACTCTCCATCAGCGATGCATAGATCAAGGAAATACCTCCTCTTTGAACTTCTAATTCAGAGCACCATTTTTTGTAGGGGGTAATGTCTGTGGAGTAGTTTCTGAGCTTCCACTGGGAGGACAGGTAATGATGTATTTGTTGGAACCTAAATGTCTCAGAGGGGGGCATTCCTAATTTGTTAATGCAGTGGCTATTGAGTGGGACAGGGTAGGGGCCAGGATAAGGGACCTCTGCTTATGAGGAGCCTCTACCAGGAAATCAATAGTGTTTAATGGAACTGCCTGCCTTTCCATTGTTATCCAGTCTGGTTTTTCTCCTCTGGCATAAATGGCTGAAAACTGGGCAAGCTGAGCATCTTTAAAATATTTAACCACTTCAATACAGGACGTTTATACCCCCTTCCTGCCCAGACCAATTTTCAGCTTTCAGCGCTCTCACATTTTGAATCTCAATTACTCTCTCATGTTACACTGCACCCAAACAAAATCATCTTTTTTTTCTCACAAATAGAGCTTTCTTTTGGTGGTATTTAATCGACGCTGGGTTTTTTATTTTTTGCAATATAAGCAAAAAAAGAGCGAAATTTAAAAAAAAAAAAACACTTTTTTTTAGTTTCTATTTAACAATTTTGCAAAAAAAAATTTTTCTTCATAAATTTGGCCCAAAATTTATACTGCTACCTATCTTTGGTAAAAATAACAATACTTCTTTTTAAAAAAAAACGTTTTAACAATTTATCTTTGATTTTTTTTCACAAAAAAAAAAAAATTTAAAGCGAGAAAAAAACGAATATAACGTTTTTTATTTTTTGGGTCGCAGCTAATTTATGGTGGTTTTCTTTCGAGATAAACACTCTTTTTTTTCTACTAAAACAAACCCACGTCACATTGTACTCTCTCATTAACTCTAAGTTTTACACTCTCGCGACTTTCGACTTTTAACCAGACCCGTCCTTCCCCCATATTTGCAGGACATAACTTCACCAATTTATAAAATTTCTACGAGTCGAACGGGTCAAAAGTCGGTAAATACGG
>BLSH010483951.1:129828-140334 GCA_018402905.1 Glandirana rugosa | reverse complement strand
CCTCCCCTTTTGCTCGCGCCGGGCGCGCTCTCGTCACCGCCGGCGGAGCATGTGCACGCTGACTCATGACGCATGAGCATGCCCGCGGGTTGGGTGGACCCGATGTCCACCGAAGACCCACGATCCTGCACAGAGAGCCAGAACGGGGAACCACTGATGTAAACACGGTGGTTCCCTGCTCACAGGGATCAGTAGATCTGTCATGCCCCCCGCATGACAGATCTACTGATCCCTGTGATCGGGATCAGTTAGATCTGTTATGTCCCTGTGAGCCCCGCCCCCACACAGTTAGAACACACACAGGGAACACTTTTAACCCCTTCACTGTCCCCTTAGTGTTAACCCCTTCCCTGCCAATGACATTTATATAGTAATCAGTGTCTATTTTTAGATCTGATCGCTGTATAAATGTCATTGGTCCCAAAAAAGTGTCAAAAACGTCAGACATGTCCGCCGCAATATCACAGTCCCGATAAAAATCGCAGATCGCCGCCATTACCAGTAATGTCCATAGTTTACAGGCGCTATAACTTTTGCGCAACCCAATCAAAATACGCTTATTGCAATTTTTTGGCCAAAAATATGTAGAAGAATATATATCGGCCTAAACTGATGAATACGTTTGTTTTTTTTTATTTTTGGATATTTATTATAGCAAAAAGTAAAAAATATTTGTTCTTTTTTCAAAATCATCACTCTTTGTTTGTTTATAGCGGAAAAATAAAAACCGCCGAGGTGACCAAATACCACCAAAGGAAAGCTCTACTGGTACAATGCTGCTGTCAGAAAACTGGTGTGACCAGAAATGTGTGGACTGCACAGAAATACCAAACAAAAGCGTAACTAAAATAAGAGGATTTATTATAAGGTGTGACAGAGAACTACAACGCACAACCAAAATAGAAATAATGCAGCCAACCAAAAGCATATAACTAGAGCAGTAAGGAAAGTCCAAACCATAAACTTCAAGCCAGGCCAGGGTCATCCACGGGAGATCAGTCAGAGGGAACTGGGGAGCAGGACAAAGCAGGGATTCAGGGTAAGGATGCAGGTTTCCGGATGCAGGTTTCGGGGTGCAGGTGTCGGGATACAGAGGCACGAGGAACAATACCATGGCGAGCTAGCACAACACTCCCAGGTTTAAATACACTTCCTGCAAACAGTCTCAGGTGATGCTTGATTGCAGGAGATGATATCAGGTCCTGACTGCGAAGAGACACCTGCTGGTGGACACTGGAACTGCAGCCCCTAGGTCTGGGGGCTACAGCGCCACCAACTGGTGAAAGCATTCCTTACAGTACCCCCCCATCGAAGGAGCGACCTCCGGATGCTCCAACCAGCCATAGCAACAAGAGTCCTGAATGACAGTGTCTTAGGAGTCCAAAGAATGCCAGGTTCCAGATCAGAGGCCCTGCTCCCGGGATCCAAAAAGATTCCAGGAATTCCACCACCTGGGTCTGGTAACAGGTTAGGTACCTCAATACTGGGGTACCATGGGTCATTCACAAACTTGGGCACATCCGGCTGGCCAGCGGGTACAGGATCAGCAGACTGAACAGCGGGCACAGGATCAGCAGGTTGGAAAGCAGGCACCAGAACAGCAGGCTGGGAATCAGGAACCAGATCAGACTGGACAGCGGGCACCGGTACACCAGGCTGGACAGCGGGCATCAGAACACCAAGCTGGACTGCAGGCACCCGAACATCAGGCTGGACAGCAGGCACCAAAACAGCAGGCTGGACTACGGACACAGGATCAGCAGACATCGGGTCATCGGGCACAGGATATGCAGGCACCGGGTCATCGGGCACAGGATCAGCAGGCACCGGGTCATCGGGCACAGGATCAGCAGGCACCGGGTCATCGGGCACAGGATCAGCGGGCACAGGATCAGCAGGCACAAGATCAGCAGGCACCAGGTCAGCGGACACCAGGTCAGCAGACACCAGGTCAACAAGCACAGGATCAGCGGGCACTGGGTCATCAGGCACAGGGTCATCAGGCACAGGATCAGGGGGCACCGGGTCATCAAGCACAGGATCAGGGGGGCACAGGATCAGCGGGCACCAGGACATCGGGCACAGGATCATCAGGCACAGGATCAGAGGGCACCGGGTCATCAGGCACAGGATCAGCGGGCACTGGGTCAGAGGGCACAGGATCAGCGGTCACAGGATGAGCGGGCACCAGGACATCGGGCACAGGATCAGCGGGCACCGGGTCATTAGGGACAGGATCAGTGGGCACCGGGTCATCAGGCACAGGATCAGCGGGCACTGGGTCATCAGGCACAGGATCAGCGGGCACTGGGTCATCAGGCACAGGATCGTCAGACATAGGATCAGCGGGCACCAGGTCATCGGGTACAGGATAAACGGGCACCAGGTCATCCGGGACAGGATCATCAGGCACAGGATCAGCGGGCACAAGGTCATCAGGAACAGGATCAGCGGGCACAAGGTCATCGGGCACAGGATCAGACAGGTACAGATTGGCTGTTGTGGAGGCAGATTGGAACGGATTGGCTGATGTGGAGGCAGACTGGAACGGATCAGCTGGTGTGGAGGCAGACTGGAATGGATCGGCTGGTGTGGAGGCAGACTGGAATGGATTGGCTGGTGTGGAGGCAGACTGGAACGGATCAGCTGGTGCGGAGGCAGACTGGAACGGATCGGCTAGTGTGGAGGCAGACGGGAACGGATCGGCTGGTGTGGAGGCAGACTTGAATGGATCGGCTGGTGTGGAGGCAGACTGGAAGGGATCGGCTGGTGTGGAGGCAGACTGGAACGGACCGGCTGGTGTGGAGGCAGACTGGAATGGATCGGCTGGTGTGGAGGCAGACTGGAACGGATCGGCTGGTGTGGAGGCAGACTGGAACGGATCGGCTTGTGTGGAGGCAGACTGGAACGGATCGGCTGGTGTGGAGGCAGACTGGAACGGATCGGCTAATGTGGAGGCAGACTGGAACGGATCGGCTGGTGTGGAGGCAGACTTGAACGGATCGGCTGGTGTGGAGGCAGACTGGAACGGATTGGCTGGTGTGGAGGCAGACTGGAACGGATCGGCTGGTGTGGAGGCAGATTGGAACGGATCGGCTGGTGTGGAAGCAGACTGGAACAGATCGGCTGGTGTGGAAGCAGACTGGAACGGATAGGCTGGTGTGGAAGAAGACTGGAACAGATCGGCTGGTGTGGAAGCAGGACTGGATATTGGCTGAATTGTGCGGGTTGGAAAAAACTTCTGTTTCTTTTTAGGTTTAACCATTGAATTTCTGTATGTGTCTGCAGGGCTGTAAGTAGGGGGTGCAGCTGATGGGAGAGTATGGTAAGAAAGAGGGAGCGGTCGCTAAGGTGGATCTTTGTGAACTGGTGTAAGCAGCGAAGAAGAGGTAGGTGGGTTAAAAGCAGGGTAGGTGCAGCAGGTGAAAGTGGGGTACTGATATTTGGTTGGTAGCAGAGTATATTGGGCTGTGACTGTGGTTGCTGTAGGTGAAGGAGAGAGAGACCTCTGGACAAACTGGTGGCTAATGGATGGATGCATGTCAACAGATACTGAGGAAGACAGATCCGACCAGGCTTGAAGTAGAGGCTGAACAAATGTCAATTTACACTCTCCTCGTCTGTCCAAGGAGTTTATTGCGTTGATACAGTCTAACAGAGCCTTTTGTGAAAACGCAGAGTAATGTTCAACAAAATAACTTCTATCGTCTTCCAGGAGCCAGATAAGCGACGCCACCTGACAGACATCGAAGGGCGGTTTATAATCATCGCCGCCGGTAGGCGTATTTGATAAAGCAAACTCTGCACACAGCTGAATCAAAGGCTGAACCTCTCCAAATGTCACACTGCCCTGATCAACCAGGGAATGAGCAAGACGCATACTCTCCATTAGCTGGTCACTGGTCCACTCTTTTATTGCCTAGCAGCAATGGTCACGATCCTCTCTCAGCAGCAGAGAAAAATAACCTCTTCCAAACGCATATTGTCACAACCAGCCAAAACAAGATTGCTTTCTGTGCAGCCACTTCTGGTCAGGAAGGGCCTTGGTATTATGTCAGAAAACTGGTGTGACCAGAAATGTGTGGACTGCACAGAAAATACCAAACAAAAGCATAACTAAAATAAGAGGATTTATTATAAGGTGTTACAGAGAACTAAAACGCACAACCAAAATAGAAATAGTGAAGCCAACCAAAAGCATATAACTAGAGCAGTAAGGAAAGTCCAAACCATAAACTTCAAGCCAGGCCAAGGTCATCCATGGGAGATCAGTCAGAGGGAACTGGGGAGCAGGACAAAGCAGGCATTCAGGGTAAGGATGCAGGTTTCCGGATGCAGGTTTCGGGGTGCAGGTGTCGGGATACAGAGGCACGAGGAACAATACCATGGCGAGCTAGCACAGCACTCCCAGGTTTAAATACACTTCCTGCAGTGTCAGGTGATGCTTGATTTCAGGAGATGATATCAGGTCCTGACTGCGAAGAGACACCTGCTGGTGGACACTGGAACTGCAGCCCCTAGGTCTGGGGGCTACAGTGCCACCAACTGGTTAAAGCATTCCTAACAGCCACATGACCGCGCAATTGTCATTCAAAGAGTGACAGCGCTGAAAACTGAAAATTGGTCCGGGCAGGAGGGGGGTTTAAGTGCCCAGTAAGCAAGTGGTTAAGAGATCCATCAATATAAACACAAGAATCAGATTACATGAAACACACAAAAGATGGCCTTGGCAATATAGTAGCGAGCAGAGGTTTAACAGCCCCATATCAACCTACAAAGAGGGATTTGGCTTGTATTTTAGAAACAGATGATTGGCATAAATCAAAATGCACATATGCAAAATGAGATCTCTCTGAACTTAAGGCTTTGGCCAGAGAAAGAGAGATACAGTCTGAACTGCCGGGGAAAACCATAATTTCCCAGTTGTGGCAGCAATATGAAGAGAGAAGGAAGGGAGAGTCCATCCCTTCTGCCCCTGTTACTGAGCAATCTGTTGCAGTTTATCCTTTCAGAACCCAATTCATTTTTGAAGGTAATGCTGTTGACATTAAGTCCCAAATTAAATGGCATGTACCTTTTAGTCCCCAAGAAATGAGAGCCATATTAGAGGGACTGGGAGATCCTTGAAAGAATCCAATTGGGTTTGCAAACAAACTTAGTGCTGCACAGGAAGCATACGAGGCTTCGGCTACTGACATTCCTCAGCTTCTTATTAAAGCAGTGGGAAGCAACATGTCAGGGTATGTACTTAAAGAATGTGAAGCAGATGTCACAAAGCTTGCTAAAATGGTTAGTGGAAGGCAGGTTTGTGAAAAAATGAAGGAAAAATTGCCCCAAATATATGGACAAACCAGACATGCTGAATTCATGATTGCTAAGCAAGGGAAGGAGGAAGTCACAGGGGCTTATTAGAGACGGTTAAGTGATATGGCAGAGGAAACAGGACTTAAAATAGAGGAAGAAAAGAAGGGAGAAACTCCAAGTCCATCTACACAACTGGCGAAACAAAGGTTTATTGATGGTTTAATACCCCAGTTGAAAGAAACGTTGTTCACGGCAAGGCCTGAGGCAAGGAGTATGTCTATTCAAGACCCCCTGCCTATCCTGTTATCCATAGAGAACAGGATTAACCAGAAAGACAACAAACCCAAAGTTATGTACATGGGGAAGCAGAGGGGAAGAAGCAAAGGCAATTTCAAAAATCATGGCAATCGGGGACCAATTATATGCTACAATTGTAAAGGGGAAGGACACATAGCCAAATCCTGCCATCTTCCTGACTGTAGACTGGAATGGAGCTTAGAGGCACCTCACGCATGCCAGCATCACTCATGTTAAATAGGGGAGACAATGGTCCCGAGGCCAGAGTAAAAATAAGAACTCCCCTATCCTGGAGGAGAAACAGAATTAACCTGTTTAATTGATACTGGTGCAAGCTGGAGCGTGTTTAATATAGAGGACTGTGGAGCGCTGACAACAGGTGGTATCTACCCAGGAGTTTGTACCCAGTTTTAGCACAACTGGCACATGCTTCAGTCATCTTCCTAAGGGTGTGATGGTGGCACTTACTGACTGTTAGTGGATAGCACCTGGATTTAGTGCATTTGCAGCCAGGTTTTGTGCTTCATGTCTCACTTGTGCTCTGTACAATGCAGGGAGGCCTGTCCATGTTCCCCAAAAGCATTCTCCTAAGCCAGAATTCCCTTTTCAAAGAATACAAATAGACTACATTCAGATGCCCAGAATAGGCACCTATGAGTACGCTCTAGTGTGCGTTGACATGTTTTCAAGTTGGCCTGAATGTTGGCCGGTAGCCAAATCAAATGCAAAAACAACAGCAAATAAAATTTTGAATTAAATAGTTTGTAGATATGGAGTTCCTGAAACTATTGAGACTGACAGAGGAACCCATTTTATCGGAGAAGTGATGAAAGAGGTAATGGAAACACTTACAGCAAGCTTTCTATACACCTTATCATCCACAAAGCAGTAGTAAATTTGAGAGACTTAATGGAATTTTGAAGAACAGATGTGCAAAAATTAAAGCAGATACAGGAAAAGGATGGGTGGAAGCTTTGCCAATAGCCCTATATTCTATACGAACTATCCCTAAACAACCACATTGGCTGTCCCCCTATGAGATTTTATTTGGAGGGCCACCCAAAACAGGACTATATTTTCCTCAACAGTTGCAAGCTTCTCACTCTAGTCTGTTAGAATATGTTCAGATTTTGCAAAGAATATTGAATAAAGTACATGAAGGTGTTTACAACTCTATCCCCGACCCAGATTCTGTTCCAGGTATTCACAGAATCCAACCAGGTGACTGGGTGGTGGTCAAGCGACACATCAGAAAGCCGCTAGAACCAAAATTTGACGGACCACATTTGATGCTTTTGACAACCGGTTCTGCTGTCAAGGTGGAAGGGAAGCTCACTTGGAATCACACAAGCAGGAAATTACATTTCTGAGGGGGCGTTCTGCACACCTTCTGTGTAAAGAATGCCTCCAGGGTGCCATATTACTTTGAATTTTACAGAAAAGTATACCATTGCAGATCAAAAAGGAAAATTAATGTTGAATAACATTCAATTACAGTATGACATTGTTGTAATTGCATTTGCAATATTATTTGCTTGGTATTTTTTTTCCCACAAGAATGAAGTTACCCTTTAATGCTTAATATCTTGTGCATTGTTAACCATTGCCAAAACCAGTTAAAGTATCATTAAAGTAAAGAATGTAATAAGTGTAATTTTCCTAAAAAATTATATCTTTGATGACAAACTTAGACTTTTGTAAGTCCGCCACATTATATAATACCTGGTTGATCCTGCTATTTCTCCTCCCTGCCTCATCATTGGTGTCCATGGGATAGCAGCCAATTTCCAGGCTGTACCATTGCCACCTCCACTGTGCATGCTAAGCCAGTGAATTTAGAAGATGCTCTTCCCCTCCTTCACTTAAGGACTGAGCCTCTTTCTGAGATCTGGTGTTTACAGGTTAAAATCTGTTATTTTTGCTAGAAAATTACTTAGAACCCCCAAACATTTTTTTTCAAACACCCTAGAGAAGAAATGGCGGTCATTGCAATACTTTATGTCACCCCGTATTTGCGCTGCATTTTTACAAGCACAATTTTTTGGGAAAAAATTCCCTTTTTTTAATTAAAAATTAAGACAACAGTAAAGTTAACCCAATTTATTGTGAAAGATAATATTACACTGAGTAAATTGATACCCAACATGTCATGCTTCAAAATTGCGGCCGCTCGTGGAATGGCGACTTAAAAATCTCCATTGGCAACATTTAAAAATTTCTACAAGTTACCAGTTTAGAGTTACAGAGGAGGTCTAGTGCTAGAATTATTGCTCTTGTTCTAACAATCACGGCGATACCTCCCATGTGTCGTCTTCATATGTGGGTGGGATTACATATGTGTTTGCTGCGGCAGGACGGGGCACTCTAAATGTTTTATTTGTTTTCTCATTTATTGTACTTTTTATTTTTACACTGTCCTTTAAAATAAAAATGGGTCACTTTTATTCCTATTACAAGGAATGTTTACATTCCTTGTAACAGAAAAAAAGCATGACAGGACCTCTTAAATGTGACATCTGGGGTCAAAAAGACCTCAGATCTCATATTTACACCAAAATGCAATAAAAGAAAAAAAAATTAAAGTCATTTGAAAAAAAAATTCCCCTTTAAGAGCATACCAGTTTAGAGTTACAGAGGAGGTCTAGTGCTAGAATTATTGTTCTTGTTCTAACAATTGTGGCGATACCTCTCATGTGTGGTTTGAACACCGTTTTCATATGCGGGCGGGACCTACGTATGTGTTCGCTTCTTCGCGGAAGCTCAGCGGGACGGGCACTTTAAATTTTTTAATTTATTTTTCTTATTTATTTTATTTTTTATTTTTACCCTGTCCTTTTAAAAAAAATTGGGCCAGTTTTATTCCTATCACAAGGAATGTAAACATTCCTTGTAATAGAAAAAAAGCATGGAAGGACCTCTTAAATGTGATATCTGGGGTCAAAAAGACCTCAGATCTCATATTTACACCAAAATGCAATAAAAAAAAATTAAAGTCATTTGAAAAAAAAAAAAATTCCCTCTAAGAGCATTGGGTGGAAGTGACATTTGACGTTGCTTCCGCCATGCAATGTTATGGAGCCAAGTGGGGGCAATCTTTCCCTCACTCGGCTCCATACCTCAGAGGGGAGTGGCAGGGGAGACCGGAAAGCGGCTGAGATGACCGGAAAGTGGTGGGGGCCACTCTCCCGCCCCTGATAAAAGTGATCTTGCGGCCATTCACAGAGACCATTATTATCCGAAAGAGGACCGCCCACCCATTAAAACAATATTGGGTTATGGCAGCTATCTGCTGCCATAACAATGGTATTCAATGGCAAAGTACCACCGTATAATGACGGCAGGCAGTCGTTAAATGGTTAAAGCCACCCTGCATGATTCTCTGCATCAGTCTGCATCAGCTCCAGCATGTAGATGCATGTTCTTCCCCATCTTAATCGCTTCATCCAGATCATTGAGGTGGGCAGATCTAGCAGGGATGATCGATATATTCTTCTCCATGCTAGCCAGCCCACCTGAAATATATTAAAATAGCTTGAGGATAGTGTTACACACTGGCAGAAGCTCCTTCAGAGAGACTCGCTGCCAGTGTTTTATTACATATTTATTTTTCTTTTTTAAATTTTTAATGTTTTATTAAGGTTTTGAAATACAGAACATACACAGTACAGCTTCCGAGTTTTGATTAATGCGAGTAGAAATATTTATATATAACAGTTGCTTTGTTATTTAAGACCGACATAGAGTTGTACATGGAGGTAGTGCCCGTTTGCGGACCAACAAGCCATATAGATAGGCCTTGGTAGATATGGTTGAAAAGCATTTATTTTCCTAGGGGGGAAACGAGCACCTCCAGACTACTCCACCACCCCATATGGGAGCAAACTGTGGTGGGGTAGGGGCACGTCCCTCCCTATTTTCATACAGGTTGGATATTAAGGCACATTCTTTGAGAATCTGAGCCTGATACATTTTTTCCGATTTGAGGCTTGCTGATCCGCTTCAGAGCCACCTCTGCAGTCTTTCCATTTAATGGTCTATCATATTCTACAATTTGCACAGGCTCACCAAAAATGGACAATAGAAGATTGGAAAAAAGTTGCCTGGTCTGATGAGTGTCAATTTCATTTACCACATTCAGATGGTAGAGTCAAAATTTGGCCTAAACAACATGAAAGCATGGATCCATCCTGCCTCGTATCAATGGCAGCGTAAAAACACTACATTTATATGGGCCAATTTTGCTAAACTGCGATCATTGCTACATGACATAAATTGGGAACAAATCCTGGAAGCGTTGAAGACAGAAGAGAAATGGGAATGCTTTAAAAGAATATTAGACAAAGGTATAACACAGTGCATTCCAATGGGCAATTAATATAGAAGAGCTAAGAATAAGTCTGGGTGGCTAAACTGTAATGCAAAAAAAACCTCATTAAGGAGAAAACTATAGCCTATAAAAATTGTAATGATAACAATAATGATAATAATAATAGCAATGATGTTAAAATAAAAATAATAGCAAATAATGTTAAAATAAATCACTGTAAATCACAGTTTTTGCCAGCTTTTTAATCTCTGTTGTTGCTGCTGTAGCCCATATGTAAACTTAATGCTCAATTGCAAACCACTATGACATTAATAACATGCTTTACAGTTGCTGTTTTTTCAAAGTGCTTATTATAGTGCTCACAGGTGCTCCTTATAGTGCATACATATTACAAGCCATAATATGTATGCACTATAGTGAGCACTATAATTATTATTATCATTATTGTTATCATTACTTTATTTTATCATCAATACTCGAACACACTTGTGCACATGGGCTACAGCAGCAATAATATAAAATTGTAATAGAAGGAGGAGTTGTAGTAACGATAATAATAATAGTAATAACAATAGTAA
>BLSH010483951.1:53407-108812 GCA_018402905.1 Glandirana rugosa | reverse complement strand
AATAATAGCATTTCTGGTGTCGTCAGACAGCTCCTTTGTCTTTACCATTGTCACACATGAAGAGGGAATAACAGGTGGCTTTTTATAAAACCAAAATGTTCATTTATTGGCTAATTTGGGTCACATGGGTGGAGGCAATTCATCACAGGTGATCCTCATTTGAGATCTGCAACAGGTGAGCCAAATTGGGTTTCCATACTGATTTGCAGCAAAGGGTGCCAATACCACTGACAAGGCAAGCATTATGGTTTTCTCTGTTTTCCTCATAATGTTTATCTTTTTAAATGTTATTTATCATTTACAGTTTTTTGTCAAACACAAGCTATCTGTAGTAATATGTTGGTTAATTTGATACATTTCCTTCAGTAGATATTCCACAATATGTACATAAACTTCATGGGTGCCAATAATGGTGAGCAGGACTGTATATATATATATATATATATATATATATACATATAACAGCATGTAGAATGATGTAGGAGCATTTCTAACAATCTAATAGACCAGGGGTACCTCTCGACACGAAGATTAAAATGTCAAGGGGATTGTATAATACCATGATGACTACTTTAAATGAAATCTAAGACTAATAAAATCTTTTTAACTGACCAAAAATAAAATAAACAAAATGAATACTAGATTAATTGAAAAGTAGACAACATTCCAAAACCTTATAATGTATAATCTACATATCTCAAAGGAAACTTGGGGAGCTCAGTAGAAGACCTGGGGCACATGCCCTTGGTGCCAGGGTCTAGCAACATCTCAGTGAGTATTTTCAGATGTATATTGTGTGATTATAGGCACACTTGTGATGTGGGTTCACATAAGTTTGTATATGTTTTGTGTAATCAGTGAACAAGAACCCTTAATGTATCTGTTAAAGCAAACACGAAAAATTGTAATATGAAAATCCCATGATTACTAACTAAGGTAGTAAGGTATGGAAGAAACACATGCCAATAAAGAAGCAGGTTTAAAAAAAACACCTTCATTCTGAAGTAAGTCAATGTACATTGGGATATTCATAGTTATAGAATGCATTCATAAAGAGAAAGTCAGTGAAATCTTATACGTGTGCTTGCTGTGACCAAAGAATGCATGCAATGCATATGAGCATTTTGATACCCCAGCAAAGTAAGTTCTTTTTTGTAATTGCAGTAGATTACCACATACACATGTACATGTGTTATATTACACATGAATGTGTCTGGGGTAAGGCAGCCCATTCATTTTGAAGGGGTAACCAACACACCACAACTGACTTTTAAAAGCATGCAACTTTTTCCCCAGTGCATTTTAATGCATCATTGGGTAAAATCTGTGCATCATGATGTACTAATATGAAGAATATAAAAGAAGATGAATCCAGTGCCAGTATTTTTTGATAGCTGCACTTCATGCTATACTGAACCTGCAAGAAGTGAAAATGCAAAATAACTAAGGCCTTGTACACACGGTGTGATGATCGTACGACTGGACGTCCAAAATCGTATGATGGCCGTTGTGTCTTGCATACTGATGTGCACTAAGCGATCGTACGACCAAGCCTAACACGGTGACATGCTACGAGCGTATAAAGAGGATGTTCAGGTGAATGGGATTTTTGAATTAGGAATGTAGGTTTACACGAATGGACACTTCCGGGTGTTCCTCACTTCTGAGCATGCGTGCTTTGCATGTACAACTTTGTTGGCCCAACTTCTCTGTACACACGAGTCAACAGTCTTACAACAACTTGTTGCACAACAAAGGATTTCTAGTCTGCTCATCCAACTTCTGTTGTACGACCGCCGCACGTCGACTGTTGTAATTGCGCGTACTAACGGTCGGATGATCGTACTAGAAGTTGTTGTACGACTGTTGTACCGTGTGTACGGCCTTAACAGATGTGAGGTAGCCCCAAAACATCTAATATAATTTTTGTTTTATGTACAGCAATATTAAAAGCAGATTCACACCCGTGCCCTGCAGTTTGCGTGCAGTGCGATTTATGTGTTTTTTACATGGAGGTTTAGGTGCGTTCCCATTTCTTTCTTTTAAACCGTGCATTTTCATAAAAGTACATCAAAGTCCTGCATGATGTATCTTTGATATGCTTCAGAAAATGTACAGTCTAATAGAAATCAATGAGAGTGCACCTAAAACTATGTGTAAAATGCAGATGCAATCAGTCTGCACACAAACCACTGCACAGTGGTGTAACCCCCATGCCTTGACTTGTGCATATTCAGGCTCTGCAGCTTGTGCTGCTTATTTGTGAACGACAAAACAATGTGCCTGTGTTTCAGCGCAACTCAATGGAATGCACGGTAATGCACTGCCATGCATTGTTGTGTGTAGCTGCTAGCAGAAATATAGTAAGAGCAATTTTTGGTCTGTTGCTGTGTGCTATGAATGGACTTCCTTAACGCAACACAGGTTAACATGGGTTAAGATGTGAGCGTTAAATGTCCCACCATGTTATGATGGCTCTTAAAACCATGCATTTTCTAATGCAAGTTAGTTGAACAGAATATGAGTACAGTCTTGTCAATGAGGACACAGAAATAAAACTCAATAATTGAATGGTGAAGGCTTAAATTGCTGTGTAAGTCGCTATTGGGGAAATAATTGTCACTTTCTGGGACAGGAAATTAGGATATATCTTTTATAAGCAGACAAAAGTGGCAGAAGAAACCTAACAAAGAATCCAACCCTTACCTGCTCTACCCAAAAAGAATAGTTGTCAGGGAATTGTAACTAAATAAAGTATGTTAACAATTATGCTATATCCACTAAAATATGCTTGCTAATTAGCATTTATTACCAACAGGAATTCTCAGTTTGCACATATAGAAATTAATGTTTAAAATCACTAATTGCATCAAATGTAATCCTCGCAGTAGCCCCTTGGTCACAGCCAACTAGAAAATACCTTGATCAAAACTTGTTCTCAACTGTCAGGGACTAAACACCAATGCTTGCACTACTGCAGTTTCAATCAAAAATATATACCAAGGCTCACATAAGACAATTTTACTTTAATTCTCACCTTAGATACAAAGGAAGGAAGAGAAGTATTGTTTCATCGGTAGCAAGCCTTAGCTTTAATCAATGTGCCTCACTTTCTATATTATTCTATATTATTTGTCTAAAGCCAATATTCTTGTTAATATTGGGCACTAGACATAGCCCTGATCTGGGTAACAGTCACTCCTGTTGTCATGGAACTACATTAAAATGGCAGTGATTCTGCCACTTCAATAACAGAGCACCACTTCATCTCTCCATTGACCCTAACAGGCTCATTTACAGCAATATACCTCCCTGTGTTTAAAGATATGACCTGGGAAGCATGGAAGAAAGTGTAACAGACAGCTAGGTGAGCAATTTGGACCACCGTTCTTCCTTCTTAGTAATGTAGTCAATAAGAAATGGGCAACTGAGATATGGGAAGCTGGTGGGTTCTTCATGGTGCCAAAAAGTAAGATCATTTGCAACCTTTGGGCTGGGGGTTTAACCTTAAAGTGGTACTAAACGCTCCTTAACAAATTGTATATGTAGCATCATAGCTCATACCCTTCAGTTGTTGCTGTCCCCTTTGACTTTGCAGCCTGTGTTTGGAGCACACATTTATCACAAAATCTAAGCTCCCAGTACAGCTGGGACTACAACGGGTTGGGAAAAGGGACTGCAAATTGGGTGATAATTCATGCACAATTTGTGCTTTGCAGAGGATCCAGGAGGCCCCCCTAGATAGAGCAGACACACATGCGTGGTATGTGCTGGGTATAAGTAATCATGGAATATTTAGTCTCAAAACAGAATAATACCTGACGCTGCAGTGAGTGCTCCCTGTTCACTCAATTCAAGTAGGGACTGCAATAAATAAACTGGCCAGAAAAATTTTCAGTGGGAAAGCATAAATCTTTGAGCTACAAAACTGCTACTGGTACCTTTTAAAAGTAAAATAGACTAAAAAGGAAAATGCTTTCTGTAGTGGGGTTTATTATTGGTCTAATGATTACAAATATGTGTGATTATGTGACATTTATGAAGGTTCATTCTGGGTCAACAATGGTGTACAATGACTGATGTGTACTCACCTAGTGGTTTGTGATTGGCAGGTGGCCAGTAAGGGTTTACAGTGGATCATGACATTGGGTGGTGCTTATAGAGCTGGAGCATATCAGAATTGCTTAGCATGTTCCTGTGCAATTCCTATGTATTCCCGTGCAGTGCAATTTGGAAGCCCAATCATTTGAATTGGCTGCAAATGGCACAGGAATACACATGAAGTAGTACATGCACTACTTTTGAAAAACTCTCCACACCAAATTGATCGTTACAGTGGTACCATGGAATCTGGTGCCCCCAAACGCATGGCGTTTGCAATCTGTATTTGGGGTGAAGCTAATTTATTTGTGTCCACAGCAGATCGCAAATACAGTGCATTTTGAACACTGTGCCGAGAGTGTGCACAGAATGCACCTTTCCCACACCATGTTTTGGTGTGAACCAACCCTTAAGCGCGTGGCTTTATTGGTTGTTTTCTTGCACATTTCAAAAATTAGTTTTAACATTATATTATTATTATTTTTTTATTGTTATTTTGTAATTTTTTTTGTTATTTAAGCACTTCTGGACGGCCCAACGTCATTATACGGCGGTACTTTTTCCGTTGAATACCGTTGCTATGGTAGCAGACAGCTACCATAACCCCAGTCATTTTTTAAACAGCAGGTGGCCGGCTTTCAGATAAAAGTGGTCTCTGCAGCAGACTCGCAGCAAAATCACTTTTATCGGGGGTGGGAGAGGTGCCCACCCCTCTCCCACCACTTTCCAATCGTCTCTGCCACATACCTGACCCACCGGTAGCAGACAATCAGGTCCTCTCTCCTCCTGCACTGGATGCCAAGTGAGTAGAAGATGCTGCCCACTCGGCTCCATAGCATTGACTGGCGGAAGCGATGTCAAACGTCACTTCCGCCCAATGCTCTTAACCTCTACAGGTCCGCGCTATTGACAAAAGACGTCAACAGCGCGGACCTGAAAATCCGGGGGGACGTCCATGGACGTCCGCCCCTTTACACGCCCTCTGCGCGCTCTGGGCGGCGGCGGCGGCGATGTCCGCTCCTGACCCGCGATCGCCGTACAGAGCAGTAGAACGGGGAACCGCCGATGTAAACACGGCGGTTCCCCGTTCTGTGACAGGGGACAAACAGATCTACTGATCCCTGTCACTGGGATCAGTTAGATCTGTTATGTCCCGACCAGCCCATCCCCCCCACAGTTAGAACACACCCAGGGAACATTGTTAACCCCTTCACTGCCCCCTGCTGGTTAACCCCTTCACTGCCAATGACATTTATACAGTAATCAGTGGACATTTAAATTTCTGATCGCTGAATAAATGTCATTGGTCCCAAAAAAGTGTCAAAAATGACCGACATGTCCGCCCGGATATCAAAGTCCCGATAAAAATCGCAGATCGCCGCCATTACTAGTAAAAAAAATAATAATAATAAAAACGCCATAAATCAATTCCCATAGTTTGTAGACGCGATAACTTTTGCGCAAACCAATCAATAAACGCCGATTGCGATTTTTTTTACCAAAAATATGTAGAAGAATATAAATCGGCCAAACCCAATAAATAATTTTTTTTTTTTTTTTTATTTTGGGATATTTATTAGAGCAAAAAGTAAAAAATATTGTTTTTTTTTCAAAATTGTCGCTCTTGGTTTTGTTCATAGCGCAAAAAATAAAAACCGCAGAGGTGATCAAATACCACCAAAAGAAAGCTCTATTTGTGGGGAAAAAAGGACATCAATTTTATTTGGGTACAACGTCGCACGACCGCGCAATTGTCATTCAAAATGCGACAGCGCTGAAACCTGAAAATTGGTCTGGGCAGGAGGGGGGTTTAAGTGCCCAGTAAGGAAGTGGTTAAAGGGGACTTTTTTTTCAAATTTTTTTTTTTGTATTGCATTTAAGTGTAAATATGATATCTGAGGTCTTTTTGACCCCAGATCTCATATTTAAGAGGTCCTGGCATGCTTTTTTCTATTACAAGGAATGTTTACATTCCTTGCAATAGGAATAAAAGTGATCATTTTTTTTTCAAAAGGGCGGTGTAAAAATAAAAAGTAAAATAAATAATTTAAAAAAATTTAAAGCGCCCCATCCCGCCGAACTCACACACAGAAGCAAGCGCATACGTAAGTCAAGCCTGCATATGAAAACGGTGTTCAAAACCACACATGTGAGGTATCGCCACGATCGTTAGAGTGAGAGCAATAATTTTACCTCTAGACCTACTCTGTAACTCAAAACTGGTGACCTGTAGAAATGTTTGAATGTCACCGATGGAGATTTTTAAGTGCCAAACTTTGCTGCCATTCCACAAGTGGGAGCAATTTTGAAGCATGACATGTTGGGTATCAATTTACTCTGCGTAACATTATCTATCACAATATAGAAAAAAATTGGGTTAACTTTACTGTTAATTGCACGGTCATGCAACGGTGTACACAAATGAAATTTGTATAATTTATTTTACACATACAGAGCTTTATTTTGGTATTGTGTTTGATCACCACTGTTTGTTTTTTTTGCAAAATTTTTGAAAAAAAACAATATTTTTTACTTTCTGCCATAAAACATATCTAATAAAAAAATGTAAAAAAAATCAAATTTCTTCATAAATTTTGGCCAAAATGTATTATGCTACATGTTTTTGATAAAAAAAAATCCCAATACCAGGGTCCCCACATGGTGGATACTTCTCCGCCCTGCACCCCTGCACATCCCACAATCAAACACATGACAGTCCTTGGTAGCATGGGAGGCACCGATCCAGCAATGCTGCCACCCCTCTCTACAGGCAAGCTACCAGTAGACCTGCTGATGAGGGGACAATGAGAAGAGGGTTTAGGATCTGGAAACTTCAGGAGCTGGCTCTCTCTGGCTCTTGATCCCTCTGTGGAGGGGTGCAATCCCTCTGTTGTGGGACCCTGATCAGCACCTGGCCCCCTTTATAGGACCTTGAGGGTCATGCCTACACAACCAACACTTTACCTTTCAACTATGTCCAATTGCGGGTAGGAACCTATAGTGACCGTTGAACTCAACCCACTCTTGGTGATCACAGACCATTTTCTCACCACTGTGCCTAAGACCCCGAACTGATCTGGCCACATTACTCTAGCATACACCTTTAGGAGAAACTCTGAAGTGTCCTGATAACCCACAATGCACTGGATAGCCACTATTCTGCAGCTCCCTCCTGATGAATTATAAGGCCACAGCGGGGGTCTCCCCAGAGGGACCTGACTTACCTACAAAATGGTCCATTGACTTGGACACATTGGGCGAACATGTAAATCCATGGTGCTATTGGGTGTGCCCCTCCGAACAGGACCCAGATCAGGGACTATGTTTGCCTGAGGCCCTTCTGGACCTTGCCTCCATGGTGTTTCACCCCCTCCCCTTTTCAATGATTTGTTGGACAAACTGTCTGTTCATTTAAGCATGTCTTGCCTCCATGATATCTGGTGATCTGGTATACTGAGGACAGTGGCTCCGGCCATATGGACCGCTTAGTTAAAAGTGCTTCATAGCTATACAGAGCAGTACCATTCCATACCCCCCATCGAGGTCCCGTTCCCACAGCGCGGGAGGTGATGGCCCTTCAATTTCTGATAGTCCCCTGGCAGGGGAAGGGGGCTGGAGGGGTACGGTGGACACAGGGGTGCAACCTTTGTCAGGATGTGTGCTCTGCTTGCCTGCCTGCCTGCTGTATTGTGGGGGGTGGGCGGAGCACATCCTCGATGGCCAAGGTCACTGTTGTCCGGCATGTTAATGTTGAAGTTAATGCTAACTTTATTTTAATATACTATCAGGAGATGCCCTTGGTCCCTGTCCCCCCCTTCCTGGGGAATGTACACCCCGGGTTCCTGCAGATTGTTCTCTTTTCTCCCCTGCTGTTACTTCAAATCTGCCTCATGTACAATCTCTACCTCCCTTATTCCCTGCCGCTGGGAAGCTGAGGGATCTCCCTGCTTGCTGTATCCTAACACTTCCCCCCATTAGGCCCGCATTCCCTGACGGAGCTGTGCTCCACAGTGAATGCCCGTATAGACAATAGTCTTCAGACTCTGGCCTTTGAGACCGGAGTCAGCTCACTCCCCTTACAACTTTCTTACTGCTTTCAACGACTCTTTGGTTACCCTCTTTCTGTTCTTTCCTTCTGAGATCAGCTCTATTTTTTTTTCTCTTTTCTTCCCCTCCTATCAACCCCCCCCACCCCATTCTCACAAACCCACAAGATGGACTCCATAAGCATCCTATCCCTCAATGCAAAGGGATTGAACATTCCCGAAAAAATACATACTCTTCTACAGGACCTGAAATGCTCCCGTCTTGATGGTTTTAATACAAGAGACCCACTTCAGGGCGGACAAGCTCCCATACTTGCACAATAGATCATTCCCTTTCGCTTATCATGCACCCAAAAGATCAGCAAAATCTAAGGGGGTCTCTATACTGATCTCCAGCCATGTCCCCTGGTCCCTACAGGAAATAAGGGAAAATGAAGAGGGCAGATGGTATCATGCGTGAGTTCCGGGCGAGGTAATGATACCAGGCCCAAAGCGACACTGACTCCATCTTGGCAGGGAAGTTACGTAAATAGTTAAGTTTTTTTCTCTCTCTCTCCTTCTGACATGGCAGTTTGAAAGGCTTGTCACCCCCCCCCCCCCCGCGTGTGTCAAGGCCAATTTAAAAGGAGGCCTTTGATTATGGTTTATAGTGGCCAGGAAGAAGGTCTGTCCACTTATCTTGAACAAACATACAACACACTGCTGTTGGCCCATAAATTACCCTGGCAGATCTGACCTAGGGATGACTCTCCCTTTCTGCCTTAAACTTACATGAAAACTTACATACAGTCATAACTTCCGCTATAGGTATGCCATAGTGATGAACATTACATTTTTGAATTTAGAATTTCTGCCCGGATAATTCAAGTATAAACATTCACCCCTTGTTACCCAAGGAGGGATAGAATTAGTCCATTCCCTCCCCAGGGTCTTATAAGGTTTTAGAATTCTCATGTTTGGAGTCATATGAAAGCTTATTGCAAGCTGAAATTAAATTTTGTACTGTAAAATATGTAAGATGATCCAGTAACAAGTTATGATCCATGCATGATTATGCAGCATGTATCTCCAAGGTCTGCCCTGGACATTGTCTAAGGAAACTCCCTCTCTTATACGAATGGCCAGAAGAGGTACCGCCCCACCTCTGGTGTTCCAGAGAAAAGAGACTGACACAATCAGATAGGAAGTTCTCACCTTAACATCAAACCTCGGGGAACTAGGAAATCATCTTCAAAACATTGATTAAGCCAGGACATTTCAAAGGCAAGGTATTTTTTCAATCTGTTCTCTTTCGCTGTAAATTTGTCTCACTTTGTACTTCTATTTTTCTGTAAATATTTTACTGCACCTAAAACTTGACCTTTTCATTATTAAACCTTATTTTGAAAAGTGTTCATTTTGTCCCTAAAGCTCTTAATGCAACTATCACAAATCTGTTCCTTCGAAGAGCGCTACCGTTTTTAGAATAACACACCTGAATATACCTGTCTGAGGTGATAGCGTGTGTACAGGCGTTGTTCTAAAATACTGGTATTGTTAACATCCGGGTCTTCTGGCCGGAAAATACAGAAGTGGTGGCAGAGAAAGGGTTAATTGTTTGAATTAGCCCGGTAACAGTCGCTCTCAGGCGGCTGACACTTAGACGGTGATCCCATAAACTGGGAAATCTTTGTGCTGAAAGCAGCTGAGAGTGGCATTGTTATGTTCGTGACAAGTGCGGTATTAGATCAGGGGGGTCCTCGGTCGCCGATCGGTGAGGAGGGCAGCGATCTGATACCCGTGTTCGTCACAGCAGGTTTCTGTTCATAAAGGGGCAGATTGGCAGCATTAAGGTGACATTGGCTATGGTTTATTCACTGAACTCACATCAGGATACCTTCCTTTGTAATACCCTATCCTTACTAGGAGGGTTTGCAGAAGGGAAATTGATCATAGGTGGAGATTTTAACGTTCCCCTTGACCCGAAGGCGGACACTTCTACTAGTACCTCAGCTGTCCCTCCCAGGACTCGCAGATGTGTTTTACAAACCCTGCATAGACATCAGCTTGTTGATACCTGGCGCATATTTCATCCCGACGAACGTGACTACACCTTTTTCTCTACTCCTCATCAGTCTTACTCCCGCATCGACCTCTTCCTGACCTCCCACCAACATCTCTTGGATATCATGAAATTTATGATAGGTAGCATTACCTGGTCGGACCATTCTCTCATCCTACTGCAATTTAGACTAACGGACCCCTCTCACCATAGAGAGTGGTGTTGGCGACTAAACAAAAGCTTACTGCAAAACCCTGACGTAATCTCAGATGTAACCAGGGAACTCACATCCTACTTCCATTTTAATGACACCCCAGAGAGCGACCCTGGACTGGTTTGGGAAGCACATAAAGCGGTCATTAGAGGGGCGCTGATTAAGCATGGTGCCTGTCTAAAATGGACACGAGAGGCCAAACTTGACAAACATGAAATGATCAATTGTCAGCGCAGATACTATGGTAACAACCAAAACTGTAAATAAATGCATAGACCGAACAGGGGATGAGGGTCCCCTACAAATGCATGGATGTATGGTAATGGCTACTTATCTAATACAATGGGAGGGATCAAGTCCAGATAAGTTGACACCGAGGCTGCTCTGGCCAGAAGTAGAAAAGGCTTCTGAAGAGACAAAAAGGAGAAGGCATGCGCGCCTATAAGTGTAAAACGTAAATTTTTATTATAACAAGAAGTGCAAAGGTACTCACAAAGGTAGTAGTGCAAATCGCGTTGCAGTGTCAGCCACTGTGGGCTTAGTGTCCATAAAGTTTGTTGCTGTCACAAAAGGAAAGAGTGAAGGCTGTCTCCAGAGTATGCAAGGAAGGAACAGTGGTTTCCGGCACTTCCTGGTCTTCGTCTGGAGGAGTGTGTCATCACTTCCGGTTCCGGTGGGCAACTTCTGGTGACACGTTGTCGGGGACTCCTCCCCTTCCTCCTAAACGACACCCGGGCACACACCCGGGCACACCCGGGCACACTCGCAGATGGATGACTACCTTACCGCGGCTCACCTTCCTAGACTGACTTCCCCACATAGACAGGAACTAATGGCTCCAATATCCTTGGAGGAAGTGCAAGCAGCATACAAGAATGCAACTATAAGTTACTTACAAGATGGTATCACACACAATCTCTCCTAAACCGCCTCTTCCCAGAGGCATCAGACCGATGCTGGAGATGTAACAGGGAGAGGGGGATGCTGCTGCATGTCTTTTGGGGCTGCTCTAGCTTGGGACATTTCTGGAAGAAGTATGTAGAATCACGCAAAAGTTTACAGACCGCCCGATCCCAGAAGACCCTGCATTTTTCCTACTTCACTGCTCTAATATCCCTGGTACGGTGTATAAAATATCAGTTATACGCCATTTATTTAATGCTGTCAAACACTGCATTGCCATAAGATGGAAACATACAGACCCACCTTCTGTACAAATGTGGCTTAGAAAAGTAGAGGAAATTAACAAAATGGAAGATCTAGTTCTCTCTGCGCAAAATAAACATGACCGATACAAAAAAAAATTTCTCCTGTGGAACATGTTCATATATGCAGAAGAAGGCAAATCCTTAATGGATAGCGCCACTTAGCAAGTGACTTACATATTATACCTGGGCCAGCGAGGAGACCAGATCCCCCTCCTCTCTTCTTTCATCAGTATCCCCCCTTTTTTTTTCTTCTCTTCTCCTTTTCTCTCCCATGTATCTGTTCTTTCCCCTTTTCTCTGGTTTTCTTTGTTTCTTTCTATTTGTTATTTTATATAAAAAGATAAAACCCAGGCATTCTGCCTCAAGCTTTTAGGTAGAGGTTCCTGTTTCTACAGACGGCGAGACATGGAGGGCTGTGGTTCCGTACTATCCGTACTGTGTCTAGGTAATGCAATTATATCTTTAATGCTATCACGGGCCTTTACCCTCCCATATACTGTCTGGAATGTGATGTGATTGGTTGATTGCCTGTTATATCGTTAAATAAAGAATTTGAAAAAAAAATCCCAATAAGTGTTTTTGATGGTTTGCGTTAAAGTTATAGTGCCTACAAATTATAGTAAGTATACTGGTAAGTATACTTGAGGAGTGTTGGGAACATACCTGGCAGGGGCTGGCACAGAGGCGGGTGGAGACATAGAGGTGTGAGGTGTGAGTACCAGACCAGAGTAGCTGGGTGACAGCTAGGAAGGGTAGAGGGAAAAGTGTCAGGGAGGCCAATCCTGGGCTGGAACATCCCAAAAAGTACACCCATTGCTTGATATTGTGGAAACCAGTCAGGGACCAGCATTGCTGGAGCAGAGTGACACCCCTAGCTGGCAGGGAAATAACTCCTCCAGTGAGGACAGGGGTGAACCCAAGGGGAAGGAAAGACAGATTGTGGTGGTAGAGGACTCAATTCTCAGAAGGACAGAGAGGGAAATCTGTCACAAAGACCTGAAGTGCTGAACTGTATGTTGTCTACTGGGTGCCTGGATTCAGCACTTCACGGATCAGGTGAACAGATAACTAGGAGGGGATGGGGAAGACCCAGCTGTTATGGTGCACTTTGGCACCAATGACAAAGTCAGAGGAAGATGGAATGTCCTAAAAAGATTTTAGGGACTTAGGAGCTAAATTGAGGACTAGGACCTCAAAGAGAGTATTCTCTGAAGTACTACTGGTACCTTGAGCTGCACCAGAGAGGCAGCAGGATATTAGGGAAGTTAACAAGTGGCTGAGGAGCTGGTGTAGAAAGGAGGGTTTCGGGTTCCTGCAGAACTGGGCCAACTTCTCAATCGGTTTCCAGTTCTTTAGAAGGAACAGACTGCACCTAAATGGGGAAGGTGCAGATCGGCTGAGAGTGAAGATGACCGACAAGTTAGAGGGGCTTTTAAACTAGGCGGCAGGGGGAGGGTCCGGATGTAGAGATAGCCAGCATGGAACAAGTTTCAGAGGGAAGTATTGGGGACATTAGTGGTAGGTTGAATAGAGAACCTAAACCTGAGGTAAGTATGGTAACAAGTCCTATTTGTAACCTCAGAACACCCAAGAAGGAGATGGCATGCATCCGGACAAAACTGTGTGGCATGATCACTAATGCCAGGAGTCTGGCGGACAAGATGGGAGAACTAGAGATGCTATTGTATGAGGAGGACTTTGATTTTGAGGGAATTTCATAGACTTGGTTCAAAAGCTCTCATTATTGGCTGGCAACCATTCAAGGGTATTTCCTATAATGCAGAGATAAGGAGGGTAAAACAGGGGAGGGGTATACCTGTATATCAAAAATGATGTACAAGGGAATGTGTGGGAGGACATCACCAATGGAGCAAGGGAGGAGGTGGAATCCTTATGGGTAGAGCTACAAAGGGAGGAAACCAGGGGGAAAATACTACTGGGAGTATGCTATAGCCCTCCTAACCTAGGAGGAGAGGGGGAGGCAGACCTCCTATCTCAGTTTGGAATGGCTGCAAGGGTGGGAAGTGTCATAATAATGGGGGATTTTAATTATCCAGACATAGACTGAGCGGAAAGGAACTGCACATTCGTCTAAGGCTCGTCATTTCCTAAATGTCCTGCAGGACAATTACATGGGTCAGTTGGTAAATGCACCAACAAGAAACAAAGCATTACTAGACCTACTGATTACCAACAACACATACCTGATCACAGTGGTGATCAGGTGAAAATAAGGGGCAATTTAGGAAACAGAGATCACAGGTCAATTTGTTTCAGTGTAAATCACACTAATAGGAAACATACGGGGAATACTAAGACACTGGATTTCAAAAGAGCCAACTTCCATAAACTATACTGCTTGCTAGAAGATATTAAATGGGATAAAATACCAGGAACAATGAACATGAAGAAAACATGGTTGTGCTTTAAGAACATATTAAATAAGGGTATTAGCCAGTGCATCCCATTGGGAAATAAATTTATAAGAGCTAATAAAAGTCCTGGGTTACGTAACTCCAACGTATAAATGCTTATAAAAGCAAAGGAGAAGGCCTTCAAAAAATACAAGGCTGAGGGGTCACCGTCAGCATTCCAATTTTACAAAGAATGCAATAAGAAATGTAAGGGTGCAATCAGGACGGCTAAGATAGAACACGAAAGGCACATAGCGGAGGAGAGTAAGAAAAATCCCAAGAAATTCTTTAAGTATATAAATAGTAAGAGAAGGGAGTCAGATCATATTGGCCCCATAAAGAACAATGAAGGGAATCTGGTTACAAAGGATGGAGAGATGGCGAAGGTTTTCAATATATTCTTCTCTTCAGTCTTCACAAGGGAAACGGGGGGCTTCAGTAACCAAAACTGTAATGTTTATCCTCCAGGCACATCACAGGAGGCACCATCATGGCTAACAGAGGATAGAATTAGGAATAGACTTGAAAAACTTAACATCAATAAGTCACCAGGACCAGATGGCTTGCACCCAAGGGTCCTCAAGGAACTCAGTCAACTCATTACCAGACCATTGTTTCTAATTTTTACGAGCAGTCTTCTGACTGGTATGATTGGAGAAAATCCAATGTAGCACCAATATTTAAAAAAGGACCAAGATATATCCCTGGGAACTGCAGACCAGTTACCTTAACGTCAATAGTATGCAAGCTTTTAGAGGGGATGATAAGGAATTAGATACTAGATTTTTGTAGTAAAAACAGTATCATTAGCAGTAATCAGCATGGATTCATGAAGAATCGTTCTTGCCAAACCTATCTGTTAACCTTCTATGAGGAGGTGAGCTGCCATCTAGACAAAAGATAGGCCCGTAGACGTGGTGTATCTGGTTTTTGAAAAGGCGTTCAATACAGTTCCCCATAAACATTTACTGTACAAACTAAGATCTGTCAGCATGGACCAGAGGGTGAGCACATGGATTGAAAACTGGCTACAGGGGTGAGTTCAGAGAGTGGTGATAAATGGAGAATACATCTTAATGGTCCGGTGTGGAGAGTGGGGTCCCCCAGGGTTCTGTCCTGGGATCAATCCTATTTAATTTATTCATAAACGATCTGGAGGATGCGATAAACAGCTCAATCCCGGTACTTGCGGATGATACTAAGTTATGCAGGGCAATAACTTCTCCACAGGATGTGGAAACCTTGCAATAAGATCTGGACAAATTAATGGGGTGGGCAACTACATGGCAAATGAGGGTTACTGTAGGAAAATGTAAAATAATGCAATTGGGTGCCAAAAATATGAATGCAAACTACTCACTATGGGGAGAGCCTCTGGGGGAATCTAGGATGGAAAGGGACCTAGTAGATGACAGGCTCAGCAATGGCATTCAATGCCAAGCTTCTGCAAGCAAAGCCAACCGAATATTGGCATGCATTAAAAAGGGGATTCATTCCAGAGATAAAACGATAATTCTCCCACTCTACAAGACTCTGGTCCGGCCGCTTCTTGAGTATGCCGTCAAATTCTGGTCACCAGTCCTCAGGAGGGATGTGCTGGAACTGGAGAGGGTCCAGAGAAGGGCAACAAAGCTGATTAAGGGACTGGAGGGCATTAGTTATGAGGAAAGATTACAAGCACTGAACGTATTCTCTCTAGAGAAGAGACGCTTGAGAAGAAATATGATTTCAATTTACAAATACTGGTATGGTGACCTCACAATAAGGAAAAAAACTTTTCCGTGCAAGGGAATATAAAAAGACACAAAGCCATTCACTAAAATTAGAAGAAAGGCGGTTTAACTTTAAACTGCGTAGAGGTTTCTTTACGGTAAGAGCAGTGAAGATGTGGAATTCTCTTCCACAAACAGTGGATTCAGCAGGGAGCATAGATAATTTCAAAAAACTATTGGGTAGGCACCTAGACGACCGCAACATACAGGGATATACAATATAATATTGACATGACAGCACACACACATAGGATGGACTTGTGTCTTTTTTCAACCTCACAAACTATGTAACTGGAATTGTTTTTTTTTATTTTTTGTATACTACTAATGGCGGCGATCAGTGACTTATAATGGGACTGTGATACTGTGGCAGTCAATATGACACTAACTGACGCTGGGGAGAACTGACTTACTGCCAGTAACATTAATACAGTGATTAGTGATAATACTATATACTGTCACCGTACTAATGACACTGGGAAGGGGTTAACATCTAGGGTGACCAAGTGGTTAAAAGTGTGCAGCTTTTCACTAATGACCTCTCAGTTTCTCATCTCTGCTTTGAAGAGCTCTGGGCTGTGATTGCAGAAAGCTGAAAAGCAGGTCACAGTCATAAATCATTGGCTGGGACTTGCTGACAGGCTCCTGTTGTGTACAATCACAGTGGCAGGGGGTACGCATGCATGTGCCCTAAACCCGGAAGTGGGCAGGAATGTACGGGTACGTCGCTTGCGGGTACATTGCGGGTGGGCAGACAGCAAGTGGTTAATAAACATTTTGTTATTCAATAAAACCTGTGGCCATAACATTCCAACAACATTATTTGCATCATAGTGTGTTGGAGTTTCTTACAGGCCCCCAGTGTTAATAGAGATAGAATAGAGGTAGAGACTCAGCTTCTTGGTATACTCAGTCAGAAAATGCTGAAAGAGCTGGGACAATGGTAATAATGTTAGATTTTAAACTACAGAGTAGGCCATTTATATGGATACACCTTAATAAAATGGGAATGGTTGGTGATATTAACTTCCTGTTTGTGGCACATTAGTATATGTGAGGGGGAAACTTTTCAAGATGGGTGGTGACCATGGTGGCCATTTTGAAGTCAGCCATTTTGAATCCCACATTTGTTTTTTCAATAGGAAGAGGGTCATGTGACACATCAAACTTATTGGAAATTTCACAAGAAAAACAATGGTGAGTTTCTTACTCAATTCATGAGTTATTTACAAGTTTCTAACCACTTATAAAATGTGTTCAATGTGCTGCCCATTGTGTTGGATTGTCAATGCAACCCTCTTCTCCCACTCTTCACACACTGATAGAAACACCGCAGGAGAAATTCTAGCACAGGCTTCCAGTATCCGTAGTTTCAGGTGCTGCACATCTCGTATCTTCACAGCATAGACAATTGCCTTCAGATGACTCCAAAGATAAAAGTCTAAGGGGGTCAGATCGGGAGATCTTGGGGGTCATTCAACTGGCCCACGACGACCAATCCACTTTCCAGGAAACTGTTCATCTAGGAATGCTCGGACCTGACACCCATAATGTGGTGGTGCTATCAGTGTGTAAAGAGTGGGAGAAGAGGGTTGCATTGACAACACAATGGGCAGCACATTGAACACATTTTATAAGTGGTCAGAAACTTGTAAATAACTCATGAAATAATAAAGTTACGTTAAAACCAAGCACACCATTGTTTTTCTTGTAAAATTCCCAATAAGTTTGATGTGTCAAATGACCCTCTTCCTATTGAAAAAACAAAAGTTGGATTCAAAATGGCCGACTTCAAAATGGCCGCCATGGTCACCACCCATCTTGAAAAGGTTCCCCCCTCACATATACTAATGTGCCACAAACAGGAAGTTAATATCACCAACCATTCCCATTTTATTAAGGTGTATCCATATAAATGGCCCACCCTGTATAACTAAAGGCAAAACTTTTTTTTTAGTTTTGGATAGAGTGGAGAGGAATTAGAACCCCTGTCAAGTTTTTATTGCTGCCTGTGGCCCTCTATATTTATTCTGTTTATCATTATCATTGAAAGTAAAAGTAAAAGAAAATCCCAAATTTTGAGTTGTCCCCAGAAACGTAATAGAGGGGAATTCTTCCAATGAGGACACTGGTTCTGGTGACCTGAGAGTTCCCAATAGATTTCCTTAATTTGCAGGGATTTCCTCTCATTTCCTGATTGGCTACGAGACAGGAAGTGAAGGTGACCCCCCCAATGGGACAAGGAGGGCAAGAATAAACCTTACAGGGGCTATAGCCAGAGATGGGCCAAACACCCGCCTGTCGGGTTTGCAGTAGAACATCCGAATAGGGAAAA
This sequence comes from Glandirana rugosa, assembly GCA_018402905.1. NCBI lineage: Eukaryota > Metazoa > Chordata > Amphibia > Anura > Ranidae > Glandirana > Glandirana rugosa. The sequence continues at coordinate 90,681 of BLSH010483951.1, read as the reverse complement.
AGTTCTGACCCGAACTGCAAACCTCACTGAAGGCTATGGGAGCCAAACAGGAAAAATCAGAAGTGCCCATTTTGAAGGCTTATATGCAAGTAATTGGCCATAAAAGGGGTATGGGTGTCTGGGTACTGTCCTGGGGGACATGTATCAATGCAAACATTTTTTTAAAAAACAAGAGTTTTTAAAGGAGCAGTGATTTTAATGATGCTTAAAGTGCAACAATAAAAATGAAAAATTCCTTTAAATATAGTGCCTGGGGGATTCCCTTAGTCTGCCTGTAAAGTGTCACATCTGAACCATGTAGAGTTGGGTGAATGGTTCAGCCTGAGCATCAGTTTGGGCCCAACATTGGCTGTTAAGCTGTTCACCCCACTGAACGCCCTACAATGCTCTGCGCGCTGCACAGTGCATTATGCACCCTGATTGGGCAAAGCTTTGTCCAATCAGGGTGCAGTAAAATCTTGTAGCCGCATCCTTAGCAACCAATGAATCATCAGCTTTCAATGAGTTTGAGTAAAAAAAAATTGCTGGTAAAATAAGTGAAAAAAAGAATGGCCATGGGGTCCCCCCAAAATCCATACCTGAGTCTTACCTGGGCATGCGGTTCGGCAGGTCAGGAAAGGGAGGGGACAATGGAGTGCCCATCCCTTCCTGAACCATACCAGGCCACATGCCAATATGGGGAGGTGGGTGCTTTGGGGTGGGGGGGCTGTGGCCGGTGGTTGTGTGGCTCTGCGGGCAGGGGGCTCATCAGAATCTGGAAGCCCCCTTTAACAAGGGGGGCCCAGATCCTGACTCCCTATGTGAATGAGTATGGGACACATAGTACCCCTACCCATTCACCAAAAAAAAGTCCCCCGATGTAAATCCATCGTCAATCACACTGCCCACCGCTCCTGAAAAATAAAACTAAAAAAAAATGCTCCTGGTGTCACCGCCTTCTTCTGTCACAGACTGGTGCATGCTAGGTCAGTGATGTCAGATGGCCTTGTCCCTTACCTATATAAGAACTTTCAAACAGCTTGGCCTGCAGTAGGTGGCCAACCTTCATGTTGGAGGGAACGTTTTTTAATTTTTATTTTTTGGGTGCGGTGGGCGTCGTGATTGACAATGGATTTACATCGACAAACACAGTTTTTTTTATTTTTAAATAAAGGAATTGTCAAATACTGTGTGTGTTTTTATTACTTTTTGACACTATTTTCGTGAATAGGTAGGGGTACTATGTACCCCATATTTATTCACATGGGGGGTTGGGATCTGGGGGCCCCCACAAACACCGGCCACAGTTGTGGGGATGAGGCCTCCTGCTCCAAAGCACCCAACCCCCCATGTTGAGGGCATGGGTCTAGTATGGTTCAGGAGGGGGGGCGCTTGCCCCCCCCCTTTCCCGACCTGCTAGTCTGTATGCCCAGATAAGGATCTGGTATAGATTTTGGGGGGAACTCATGATGTTTCCTAGGATTCCCCTTAAAAGGGCCTGGTATGGACTGGGGGGACCACACGCCTTTTTTTCTTTTTTTTTCAATACCAGGTGCTGACAATGGCAACCACTAGTCATTTTAAATGGGATTTGAGTTGTTTTTCTTTCTTTAGAAATGTCAGTTTTGCTGCAACACGTTCTTTGTATGCTACAGATGTGTCACTTTACAGTCATACTAAGGGGATCCCCCTGGCACTATATTTAAAGTAATTTTTCATTTTTATTGTTGCACTTTAAGCATCATTAAAATCACTGCTCTTGAAAAAAAAATATTAAAACAAAAAATTTGTATTGATGCATGTCTCCCCAGCCAGTACCCGGAACCCTATACCCCTTTTATGGCCAATTACTTCAGCTCCCATAGACTTCTATGGGGTTCTCTGTTCTGGTTAGAACTTTTTCCCCATTTGGGAGTTCTGCAGCAAACTGAACAGGGGGGGGGGAGTGTTTGGCCCATTCTAAAATTACATTTTTAAAGAGAAAAAATTATTCAAATAACGCTTAAATTGATTTGTGGTTGCAATTGTCGGCACCTGGCTATTTAAAAAATAAAGAAAAAAACTTCATGGGCTCCCCCACAAAATCCATGCCAGACCAATGTTTGAGCACACAGTGACCAATGTTCAAGCACACAGCATGGTAGGTCAGGAAAGGGGGAGCAAGGGAGGGCCCCCCTCCTGAACCATACCAGGGCACATGCCCTCAACATGGGGGGGTGCATTGGGGAAGGGGGCCTTTGCCTAACGCTTCAAAGCACCTTGTCTCCATGTTGAAGGGGACAAGAGTCTATTCCCCACAAACTTTATGTGAATGAGTATGGGGTACATAGTACCCCTACCCATTCACCAAAACAGTAGTCAAAAAGTAAATAAAGCACAGAAACAGTTTTTGACAATTCCTTTATTAAAAAAAAAGTGTACCCCGATGTAAATCCATCATCAATCATGATGTCCGTCGCACCGCCAGAACCTAAAAAAGAGAAAATGGCTCCGCACTTATTGACGGCTGACCACCGCGTTTGACAGTTCTTATATAGGTGAGGGTAGGACCACCTGGTGACGTCACCTGGTGGCACTGCCCCCTTGTGACATCACTAACCTAGCATGCACTGGTCTGTGATGTTACAAGGGGCAGTGCCACCAGGTGTTGTTGCCAGATGGCCCTGCCTTTACCCACATAGGAACTGTAAAATGGAAAGCCAGCCATTCAGTGGTTTTCCTCCATGGTGGGTGGAGCAAAAAATGTTTTTTTCTTTTTCGGGTCCAGAGGTGTGTTGTGATTGATAAATAATCTACAACTGAGGACATTGTTTTTTTTATTTTTTAATAAAGGAATTTTGGTTAGGATCTGGGATTCTAAAGGTGGCTTCCAGATTTCTATAAGCCCCCGCCTGCAGACCCCAACAACCACAGCCCAGTGTTGTGGAGAAGAGACCATTGTCCCCATTTTGAGGGCATGTGGCCTGGTAAGGTTCGGGGGGGCACTCACTCGACCCCCCTTTCCTGACCTGTTAGGCTACATACTCGAATAAGGGTCTGGTATGGATTTGGGGGGGTCACTCCGTTTTTTTAAAAAAATGGCTGGGGTTCCCCCTAAAATCCATACCAGATCCGAAATGTTTTTTTTTATTCAGCTGTCAGCAGGGAAGCCCATTGAAAGCTGATGACTCATCGGTAGAGTTGAGCGGACACCTGGATGTTCGGGTTCGGCAGGTTTGGCCGAACTTTGCGAAAAAGTTTGAGTTCAGCCCCGAACTTGACCCATACTTGACCCCAAACCCCAAACCCCATTGAAGTCAATGGTGACCCAAACTTTTGGGCACTAAAATGGCTCTAAAAAAGTCCTGGAAAGGGCTAGAGGGCTGCAAAAGGAAGCAAAATGGGGGTAAGAGTAGGACAAGTGCCCTGCAAACAAATGTGGATAGGGAAGTAACTTGAAATCACATAAAAAAATAAAAAATGGAGGAGGAGGTGGATGTGGAGTAGGAGGGTGAAGAGGCGGTGACCGTGGCGGTGTAGGTGGAAGTGGCGGTGGAGGAGGAGGTAGCCAACAATGTTTTTTGTTTGTTTGTTTTTTTTTCTAATTGGGGTAGCCCCCAAAATATTGAGTCATATTAAAAAAAAAAAGAATAAGTTCACTTAAGTATACCAATGACTGTGTGAGGCTGGTATAAATGTTTATTCTGCACAAGGTACAGGCAAGTCTTGTGGGATCCATGCCTGGTTCATTTTAATAAACCTTAGCTTGCCCACGTTGGCTGTGGACAGGAGCTGCGCTTGTCTGTAATAACGCCCCCTGCCGTGCTAAACACACGTTCAGACAATACACTGGCTGCAGGGCAGGCCAGCACCTCCAAGGCATAAATGGCAAGCTCAGGTCATGTGCCCAATTTGGAGACCCAGAAGTTGAATGGGGCAGACCCATCAGTCAGTACGTGTGGGCGTGTGTACACATACTGTTCCACCATGTTGCTGAAATGCTGCCTCCTGCTAAGACGTTGCTGGTTGTGCTGTTTGTTGTGGCGTGCTGCTGACAAAGCTTTTCCACATTTTGGCCATGCTAACCCTGCCTTCTGAGGGGCTGATGGTGCCACAGCTGCATTGGCGACCTCTTCCTCCTCCTCTGCCTTGTGCTTCCACTGAGCCCCCCGGTGTCATTTGGGAATGCCCTCAGCAGCGCGTCTACCAGCGTGCGCTTGTAGTCGCATATCTTCTGATCATGCTCCAGTGAGGGAATTAAGGATGGCACGTTGTCCTTGTAACGGGGATCCAGCAGGGTGGCCACCCAGTAATCAGCACAAGTTACAATGTGGGCAACTCGGCTGTCGTTGCGCAGCATATGCGCCAGGCTGCCCAGAGGCAAAGACAAGCTGTCCTCTGTGGGAGGTGTATCATCTGTGTCCTCCGTATCCCCCCTGCCACGCTCCAGTGATGCCCACAAGCTGCGTTGGGTGCCACCCTGCTGTGAACATGGTTCCTCCTCCTCCTCCTCCTCATCCTCGTCCTCCTCATCCTCCAGAACTGTGCCCTGGCTTGAAAATGTTTTACCTGGCCTATGATGGTGCAGGAACCCACCCTCCGAGCCACTTGTGAATAACTGGCCTGATAACCGTGGAAATGACCCCTCTTCCTCCTCCTCTTCGTCCTGTGCCACATCCTCTTCAATCATCGCCCAAAGTGTTTTTTCAAGGAGACATAGAAGTGGGATAGTAACGCTGAGAACAGCATCATCGGCACTGGCCATGTTGGTGGAGTACTCGAAACACCGCAATATGATACAAAGGTCTCGCATGGAGGCCCATTCATTGCTGGTGAAGTGTTGCTGTTCCGCAGAGCGACTGACCCGTGTGTGCTGCAGCTGAAACTCCACTATTGCCTGCTGCTGCTCGCACAGTCTCTCCAGCATGTGCAAGGTGGAATTCCACCTTGTGGGCACGTCGCTTAGGAGGCGGTGAGCAGGACGGCTGAAGTTCCGCTGCAGCGCAGACAGGCGAGCAGCAGCAGGGTGAGAACACCGAAAGTGCACACAGACGGCCGCCCTTTCTGCAGCAGCTCTGACATATCCGGGTAGTTTTTTAGAAATTTCTGCACCACCAAAGTCAGCACATGTACCAGGCAAGGGATGTGCATCAAACCGGCTAGGCCCAGAGCTGCTACAAGATTTTGACCATTATCGCACACCACCAGGCTGGGCTTGAGGTTCAGTGGCAACAACCACTCATCGGTCTGTTGTTCAATGCCCGTCCTCAGCTCCTGAGCAGTGTGGGGTTTATCCCCCAAACATATCAGTTTCCTCTTTTGCTGTGCTGGTTCCTCTGTGCGACCACCACCTCTTCCTTCAAAATGCACACGTCACTCGCATGACCTTCATTCCATGTGGGGTCTAGGACTTCATCATCCTCCACATCATCTTCCACCCACTCTTCACCACTGCCCTCCTTGTCAATCTGCACACTGTAGAAAGCCGCAGCAGTTGGCACCTGTGATTCGTCATCATCAGAGACGTGCTGCGGTGGTGTTTCCATGTCCTCATCCTGAAACAGAAGTGGTTGGGCATTGGTACACTCAATGTCTTCCACTTCTGGGGCAGGGCTATGTGGATGGCCCACGGAAAGCACACCAGCAGAGTAATCAAAAAGCATAAGAGACTGCTGCATGACTTGGGACTCAGACTGCTTGGCTGATTTACAAGGGGCTGAGGTGAAAGACAGATGGTCATGGGGTTCAGGTGCCAACCCTGAGCTTCAGCAAGGGACCGGGTGGGAGACAATGTGAAGGAACTGGAGGCATTGTCAGCCACCCAATCTACTATCGCCTGTACTTGTTCTGGCCTCACCATTCGTTGAGCGGCATTCGGGCCTACCATATAACGTTGAAGGTTCTGTCGGCTACTCTCACCTGAGGAAGGTGTTTCACTTGTGAGTGTAGCTGGCACAGATCGACCACGTCCTCTCCTTGCAACAGGAGCTTCACCAACACCACCAACACCAGTAGCACCACGACCGCGTCCCTTATTTGATGCTCTCCTCATTCTGGACGCAAATGTACTATTTAGCACAAATTTATATTATTTTTTAAACCGGCAATGTGCAATTTTGTGCAAGAAATGCACAGCAAGGTGCAAATGTACTATGTTGCGCTATTTATTATTCTTTTTTTTTTTTAAACCAGCAATGTAGACGCACTTTTTAATTTTGTGCAAGAAATGCACAGCAAGGTGCAAATGTACTATATAGCACTATTTATTAACCACTTCCTTACTGGGCACTTAAACCCCCCTCCTGCCCGGACCAATTTTCAGTTTTCAGCGCTGTCGCTCTTTGAATGACAATTGCGCGGTCGTGCGACGTTGTACCCAAACAAAATTGGCGTCCTTTTTTTCCCACAAATAGAGCTTTCTTTTGGTGGTATTTGATCCCCTCTGCGTCATTTCTGATCGCCGCTATAAACAAAAAAAGAGCGACAGTTTTGAAAAAAAACAATATTTTTTACTTTTTGCTATAATAAATATCCAAAAATAAAAAATAAAAAAACAAATGTATTCATCAGTTTTGGCCGATATATATTCTTCTACATATTTTTGGTAAAAAAAATCGCAATCGGCGTTTATTGATTGGGTAGTGCCTACAAACTATGGACATTGATTTATGGCGTTTTTATTATTTATTTATTTTTTTACTGGTAATGGCGGTGATCCGCGATGTTTATCGGTACTGCGATATCGGGGCGGACATGTCGGATGTTTTTGACACTTTTTTGGGATCAATGACATTTATACAGCGATTAGAAATGTAAATATCCACTGATTACTATATAAATGTCATTGGCAGTGAAGGGGTTAACCTGCAGGGGGCAGTGAAGGGGTTAACTATGTTCCCTGGGTGTGTTCTAACTGTGGGGGGGCGGGGTTGACAGGGGCATGACAGATCTAACTGATCCCAGTGACAAGGATCAGTAGATCTGGCATGCCCCTCCTCACAGAACGGGGAACCACCGTGTTTACTTCGGTGGTTCCCCGTTCCTCCTCTCTGTAAGGAGATCGCGGGTCTCCGGTGGACATCAGGTCCGCCCGACCCACGGGCATGCTCCCGCAGCGTGCGGCTGCACGTGCTCGCGCCCGCGGGAGCGCGCCCAGCACGAGCCAAATGGGAGGACGTCTATAGACGTCCTCCCGGCATTTTAGAGCCGCGCTGTAGCCATCATTCGGCTATGGCGCGGATGCGAGGTGGTTAATAATATAAAAAAAAAATAATAAATTATTATTCTTTTTTTTAAAACCAGCAATGTAGACGCACTTTTTAATTTTGTGCAAGAAATGCACAGCAAGGTGCAAATGTACTATGTACCACTATTTATTAATAATAAAAAAAAGAATAATAAATTATTATTCTTTTTTTTTTAAACCAACAATGTAGACACACTTTTTATTTTTGTGCAAGAAATGCACAGCAAAGTGCAAATATACTATGTAGCACTATTTATTAATAATTAAAAAAAAAAAAAGAATAACAAATTATTATTATTTTTTTTAAACCAGCAATGTAGACATACTTTTTATTTTTGTGCAAGAAATGCACCGCTGACCGCACATGTAGTATTTAGATTTTTTTTTTTTAAACCAGCAATGTAGACGCACTTTTTAATTTTGTGCAAGAAATGAACAGCAAGGTGCAAATGTACTATGTAGCACTATTTATTAATAATAAAAAAAATAAATAAATTATTATTCTTTTTTTTTAAACCAGCAATGTAGACACACTTTTTATTTTTGTGCAAGAAATGCACCGCTGACCGCAAATGTAGTATTTAGAATATTTTTTATTTTAAACCAGCAATGTAGACGCACTTTTTATTTTTGTGCAAGAAATGCACAGCAAGGTGCAAATGCACTATGTAGCACTATTTATTAATTATAATTTAAAAAAAAGAATAATAAATTATTATTATTTTTTTTAAACCAGCAATGTAGACATACTTTTTATTTTTGTGCAAGAAATGCACCGCTGGCCGCAAATGTAGTATTTCGATTTTTTTTTTAAACCAGCAATTTAGACGCACTTTTTAATTTTGTGCAAGAAATGAACAGCAAGGTGCAAACGTACTATGTAGCACTATTTATTAATAATAAAAAAAAATAATAAATTATTATTCTTTTTTTTTAAACCAGCAATGTAGACACACTTTTTATTTTTGTGCAAGAAATGCACCGCTGACCGCAAATGTAGTATTTAGAATATTTTTTTATTTTAAACCAGCAATGTAGACGCACTTTTTATTTTTGTGCAAGGAATGCACAGCAAGGTGCAAATGCACTATGTAGCACTATTTATTAATTATAATTTTAAAAAAAAGAATAATAAATTATTGTTCTTTTTTTTAAAACCAGCAATGTAGACGCACTTTTTATTTTTGTGCAAGAAATGCACCGCTGGCCGCAAATGTAGTATTTAGATTTTTTTTTTTTTAAACCAGCAATGTAGACACACTTTTTATTTTTGTGTAAGAAATGCACCGCTGGCCGCAAATGTTGTATTTAGAATATTTTTTTTTAAACCACCAATGTAGACACATTTTTTATTTTTGTGTAAGAAATGCACACTGGCCACAAATGTAGTATTTAGAATTTTTTTTTTAAACCAGCAATGTAGATGCACTATTTAATTTTGTGCAAGAAATGCACAGCAAGGTGCAAATGTACTATGTAGCACTATTTATTAATAATGAAAAAAAGAATATTAATTATCAATCTTTTTTTTAAACCTGCAATGTAGACACACTCTTTATACCTGAACCCAGACTTTTTCTCAAATGTCCGGGTTCAGGACACGGACACCCTAAAGTTCGGTACGAACCCAAACTTTACAGTTTTGGTTCGCTCAACTCTACTCATCGGTTGTTAAGGGTACCACTGCCAGCTTCCCGGCTCCTCTCCGTAACAACCAACTTTTACTGCGCCTTGATTGGGCAAAGCTTTACCCAATCAGGATGAAGAATGCACTGTGTAGCATGCAGGGCATTACAAAGTGTTTGGTGGGAAGAACACTCACCAAACACCTTGCAAATTTGGATGTTTGCCAATGTTCGGCTCAAACTCATGCTCAGGCCGAACCATTCACCCAACACTAATTATAACCCTCCCTTACTTTACCCAAAACTAGCTATCCTGATATAATCTGGAGTAAAAGAGTGGAAATGTACTGTATAAACCAATTATGAGGCAATTTTATGGCACAGTTTATAGAAGCCCCAACAAGAAGTTATTCTCAAACAATACAGAGTTTATTATAAAGGATAAAATAACATCTGAGTAGCAGTGACCATATCATGATTTGATTTAATGTAAGCTGTAAGCAAGAAGCACACTTTTAAGAAAACACTTATATTTAAAGAGAAAAATTTCCAAGGCTGAGGGTTTCTCTCCAAGATTTAGACTGGGAGTATTGTCATCAAAGAAAACAGAACAGAATGTGAATGTTTCAAATTGACTGTATGCAAAACACACTGCAAAATACATCCCCAATAGGTTTAAAAGGCTTGCAGCCAAAGTTAAAAAAGCCATACAGAATAAGAGCATTTTAAAAAAAAATTGTAAAAGTAATACTATCATACAATCATCATATGAAAGTTACAAAGAATATAACACATATAAAACAGAAATCAAGATCGTAAAAATTCAAAATGAATGACGGGTTGCGAAATACAGTAAGACAAATCCCCCAAACTTCTGTAAATACATTAATAGTAAAACAGTCAGGACTGAGCATGCAAGCCCTTTTTGGGATAATTTAGAGTTGGTGACTGGGGACAAAAAGAAGGCAAATATATTAAATATCTTCGTCAGCTCTGTGTATACAAAGGAAAATAGAAGACCTTACGTTCATGATGGGGATACAGTAGTCATGGCATAGCCATATATAAAAGGAATTCAAGTCTGTACCAAGTAACTTCATACAGTTAGTTTAACTTATATAGTTGGTAAGATTCTTGAGAGTTTGATAAAAGACTACATAGCAGAGTTTTTGCTAGCAAGCAATATTATAAGCAATAGACATCATTGAGTCACAAAAAAACAAAATTGTCCAACAAATCTGATTTATTTTAATGAGCAAGTAAGCAAAAACTTAGATGAAAGAAATAGTTATGGATACAGTATGGTCATGGATATAGTATACATTTGACACAGTTCCCCATACACAGCCAATCTATGATACTTGACTTTCATTTTAATGTCTCTTATCACAGGACAGTTCATGGAATAAAATCATAAAGTATTTAAAAACTGTCAATATCTTCCTTCCTCGTGCAGGTAAAATATCCCTTTCAGAATTATGATGTGAATTACAACTCTCGCAGCTAACTATGCACACAGTAAAAGCCAGATACCTGATTTTGTTTTTAATAATATTCATTTTAAATAATAATGTAATATTTAAGATGTGGTTGGTTCCACACGTGTCATTTTTTAAGCATATTTGAGCATTAGTCTTGCACATTATGTGGCCATATATATATATATTTGTATATACAGTAGGTTTTTTTTTTTTACAGTAATGTGCAATTTAATGTGGAACTCTTTAAAAAGAATCAAAATACAGTGAAAATTTTTATTGCTTGTAAATCACAATTAATTTTTTAAAAGTGCCATCTTGTGTCCTTTTTCCATACTGCAGTTTTAGCATTGACTACAGTTTTTCTTGACAATCACACACTGTGGTTGATTTACTAAAACTGTAGAGTGCAACATCTGGAGCATTTTTGCTTTTACGTGATTGTATGATGGAAGTTGGCAAAATATCCCTTCATTTACTAAGCTCTGGAGCAAATTCCCTTGCAGAGTGCTTTGTCTTTTTTAAATCAACCCCTTTGCGTTATGTGTCCATGACCATGTGCCCTGTGTTTTTCCCTAATGCCTGTTCATTTTTAATTTGGCAGAATAACTAAGTGATCAGTGTAAAGGTTTTACCTTTACATTGGTGGTCACTCTAAATGCCTCCCTCTTTAACCACTTGCCGACCTGCTCATGCAGATATACTGCGGCAGGTCGGCTCCCCTGCGCAAACTGATGTACCTGTATGTCGGTTCGTGCATGTGGGATTGCGGGTGTGCACGTGCCACGGGAGCATGCTTGCAGTTCCTGTGGACTCGAAGTCTGCCAGTGACCCACGATCGCTCTGTGCAGAGGCAGAACGGGGATCTGCCAATGTAAACACGGCGGATCCCTGTTCTGACAGGGGACATGACAGAGATATACTGTTCCCAGTAATTGGGAACAGTGATCTCTGTCATGTCCCTGCCAGCCCAGCTGAGGGAACACAGTTAACCCCTTGATCGCCCCCTAGTGTTAACCCCTTCCCTGTCACTGTCATTTTTACATTGATCAATGCATTTTTTATAGCACTGATCAATGTAATAATGTCACTGGTCCCCAAAAAGTGTTATTTGGGGTTAGATTTGTCAGCTGCAATGTCGCAGTCCTGATAAAAATCACAGATCGCCACCATCACCAGTAAAAAAATGAAATAAATAAATAACATTCTATAAATGTATCCCGTATTGTGTAGATGCAATAACTTTTGCACAAACCAATCAATATACGCCTATTGCACTTTTTTTTTACCAAAAATATGTAGAAAAAATTATATTGGCCTAAACTGATGAATAAATCAGTTTTTTCCATTTTTTTTGGATATGTAATGTTGTAAAGCGCAGCGCAAACTGTCAGCACTATATAAATCCTGTATAATAATAATAATAATAATAATATGTATTATAACAGAAAGTAAAGAAATTGTTTTTTCTTTTTTTCAAAATTGTTGGTCTTTTTTTGTTTATAGCGCAAAAAATAAAAACACAGAGGTGATCAATTACATCAAAAGAAAGCTCTATTTGTGGGAAAAAAAGGCTGTAAATTTGGCGCGCGCATGCACGGCATTCTGTGATGGCCGCCTGATTACAGAGCTCCACTCCACTCTGACACACCAGCGTCCCCTGCGGCGAACTCGATGGCACTAGGAGTACTCTGACGGGCCACGACGATCCCCCACACCCTCAGGCATACTCCCATTGGGATCTGAATCAGCTCACTAGCGGGATTGTGGACTCCCAGGACTGTACGGTGGGATGGCTGAGCCCTGCAAGATGGCGAAGGGATGGGAGTAACGCCGCTGAGACCGCTCACCATCAGTCTGCATATGGCCTGGGTGCAGGCTATTAGGTACTGCCAACAGCCCCAATTCAGTCAGGGGAGTACGGGCCACACAAGGACTTGGACTTAAACGGGGCCCCACTTGGAAGCAGAGAAACCCTCTCCTTAACCCACAGTACAGTCCCCTCCGGTCAGGGAAATATGAGCTACACTAGGGCTTGAAATGGGATCCCTCTCTGAGCTGGGTGTCTTACTCCCCCACACTCAGCGCAGCCCCTTCCAGTCAGGGGAATCTGGGACACACAAGATTCGGAGCAGGATTCCTCTCAGAACAAAGTGACTATCTCCCTCACATTCAGCACAGCCCAATACAGTCAGGAGAGCCTGAGCCACATAAGGATAACCACGAGATACCTATAGGAGCAGAGTGATTTTCACCCTCACATACAGCACAGCTACATCCTCCATGTTGGTGGCGCTCTAGGGAATACTACATGGCACCTCTGATTTTTCCACAATACCATTAGTCTCCCTCTGAACCCATGGCCTCCATACAGAGTGACTCCACATCTCAGCAATAATAACCTGCATGTGGGCCAAAACTGTCAGACGCAATCTGCAGTCTCATTACAGCCTATCACCAGACAATACCCCTGCCCACACAATGGCAGCAGACCGGCAATCCTTCGAGGTGGCCTTGTCAGACCTTCCCGGATCTCCTTCATGGCAAGACTCCCCTCAGTCTGAGCTGGTTGGAGGGGCCATTGGCCCATTAGCCGAAAGAGACTCCCTATCACCTGCATCTACAGTCTCTATTCTCAACCACACTATTGATGAAATTCTCATGTCACCCTCCACAGCACCGGTCTCACGTGCCACCACCCTCCAGGGAAAAGATCCACAAGCATCTCAGCATCAGGACATATCCCTCATGTTTCAGAAATTTGCAGAGCTACTGGATAAGGGCCTTGCCCAAACTGCGATAAAGATAACTTCTGAAATCAAATCTGACTTACAAATGCTGGGTTCTCACATTGATAATGTGGAGATAAAAATGGATGCCACCGTTAATCGGGTAAAACAAAACTCAGTTCTGATCCAGGAATTGCACAACCGTCTGGAAGACGCTATGGCAAAAATTGATGATCTCGAAAATAGGTCAAGGAGGCTTAACTTCAGAGTCAGGGGCCTACCAGAGAGCTTTACTGATATTCCCGAAGCGGTCCATTCCCTGATCAAGACCCTTATTCCAGACATCCGCCCACACAAAATGGAGCTGGATCGGGCCCATAGGGCATTCGCCCCCCCCACTCCAATGGTCTTCCATGGGACATTGTGGTAAAACCCCACTACTACAGTACCAACGAAGAAGTGATAAAAAAAGAGCCCGCTCTACCCCCCAAATTCAAGTCCTGGGTCATACGGTACAAATTTTTGTGGACATCTCCCCTTTCTCTGACTCATTTTTCTTTTTACCTACTGCTTTCTCTTTCTCTTAGGTCTAGTCCTTCTTTTATGGTGACATGACCGTATTCATCACCTCTTTGGCTCCAGTGCAGCTCTAGCAGACTCAAACCTCAAGCATCCATCCCAATTACTCATACCGGATCTCAGGTAGGTGATCAGGGATTGCCGCGTGCACACCTCTCTCTGCTCCATGGCTGACCCAATTACATCCAGGCTCCCTCTCCGTATAGTTTCTCACAATATTCAGGGACTAAACTCCCCCCATGAAACGTAAAAAGACGTTTCAACAGTGCGCTGCTCAAAAGATAGACATTATCTTTGTCCAGGAAACCCATTTTCCAAAATCATTCTCCTCCTCCTTTATTCATTACAAATTCCCCACATTCTACCTGGCTAGTACAGACAATAAAACTAAAGGGGTAGGCATTTTTTTCTCTCGTAATGTCCACTTTTCATGCATTACCGAATTGAAGGATCCAGGGGGCAGATTTCTACTACTTAAAGGACATATTGACAACCAACTATACACATTCTTATCTTACTACGCCCCAAACAAAGGCCAATCCAAAGTTTTTGAATCCCTTTTCCAAGCCAATAAACCCCTTAGCGGAAGGGACAGTAATATACGGTGGTGACTCTAATACGGCTTTAGACATGGGCTTGGATACAACTCGCCCCCCCCAGGATGGAACCAGATTCACCCCTCAAGGCAGAGTCTCAAAGTAGCTAGACAAATTTTTAATCAGGGGCTGGTAGATGTATGGAGGGAAATGAATCCCTCTACCCGGGATTATACGCACTTCTCCAGCCCTCATAATACATTTGCCAGAATAGACCATTTCTTCATTCACACCAATCAAATACCTCTGGTCTCCAAATTCCTCATTAGGGACTCTGCCTTGTCGGGCCACTCCTCCCTTCTTATAGTCTTAAATAGACTATCTGACTCATGCAAGTGTTTTAACTGGAGGCTGAATGCCTCCATTCTCAGTAATACAGTACATGTAACAGAAATTAATACAGCAATTCAGATATACTTTCTCCTGATTGATGTCAACGGCATTTCCCCATTCTCCCTATGGGCTGCTCACAAATCCTCATTCAGAGTGAAGCTCATTGGACATTGAACGCTTAGAAAAGGAATTCTTAATGGCTAGCAAATGACATAAAGATACCGCCTCCTCCACCTCCCTAGGCAAATTAGATGCGGCACGCACTGCCTTAAATCTAGCCCTCACGGCAATTGCTGAGAAACACCTTAGATAGCTTTTACCTGCAGAGAGATAAAATAGGCTCCATGTTGGCACACAGACTAGCCCCCAAACCGAAAGTCCGCTCTCTTTCCTAAAACTCCCAAAAAATTCTGGAAGCCTTTCAAGACTTCTATAAGAAGCTATACTATGGAGGAGGCGAGACCCCATCTGCTGACAAGCTAAACAAGTTTTTGCATTCCCTACCAATCCCCACACTCATAAAACACCATATGGACGAATTGGAGGAACCCATCTCCCCAGAAGAGATTATTCAAGTCATTAAATCCCTAAAGAACGGCTCAGCCCCAGGCCCCGACGGCTTTGCTGTCCCTTACTACAAACACTTTGCAGATACTTTAGCCCCCTACATTGCCCAATTCTTTAACCACCTACGCTCAGGTGAATCACTAAACACTGATTTGAGCCTTGATCACAATCATACCCAAACCTGATAAAGACCCCAGTGCTGTTGAGAACTACCGCCCTATATCTTTCATTAATAATGATCTAAAAATTCTGATGAAATTATTAGCAAACCGGATCTCCAACTTCATAGGTCACTATGTACACAGGGACCAAGAATTATTCATACCAGGGAGGCAGGGTCTGGACCAGATCAGGAGGGTGATTGACATCACTTCCCTCTTGAGGTCGGGCTGGTATAACAGTGCACGTCAGGAGGGGTTCCTTATCCTACAGCACTGGGGTTTTGGTCAATCCTTTTTAAACATAATAGCTCTATACTTCAACCCAGAAGCTAAAATCAAACTTCATGGCTTCCACTCCACTCCCTTTACTATTAGGACTGGCACACGGCAGGGCTGCCCACTATCCCTGCTGATTTTTGCCCTGGTCGTAGAGGTTCTGGCAATCACTCTTAGATCCAACCCTGACATACAGGGTGTGAACTGTGGCACACAAACCCACAAATGTGCTTTATATGCTTTTATACTTTTTGTCACGGAATATCTCTCTACCAAATATTTGCAGGACACTGGACGAGTTCAGCAAGATCTCGGGTTTACGCATGAATTACTCCAAATCTTTGGCCCTAAATGTAAATCTGCCTGATCATATGCTTAGTTCACTCAAAAACAACTTTTTGATTCAGCTGGGTTGACAAAATACTCCCTTACCTAGGGGTCCACATAATGCCTTCCGTAGACAATCTATATGCAGCGAACTATCCTCCTATGTTCCAAAAATTGGGACATGAACTGACAGAGAGGTTCAGGCTCCAACAGATTGCCCCCTTCATTAGATCATTATGGAAAGACAAATCCTCCCCTTTATCACTAACAGCCTATGAAACCTGGTGTGGTCAGGTCATGGAGCAGAGGGGAGGCATATCGGGGATCTACTGATCCCTAGCCTCCGCCTCTGATAAAGCACAATATATGAGGGATTGGGAGGGAGAGCTGGGTTTGGATTGGAACCTAGAAGTCTGGCACAGGGCCTTCTCTGCGTCCTCAAAGGGCATCTTCAATATCAATAGTGGAGGCAAACCTGAAGGTTCTGACACGTTGGTACCTAGTCCCCTATAGACTTGTCTAACTTTACCCGGACACCACCCCCTTGTGCTTCTGCCAATGTGGCCTTACTGGCACAATGCTCCATACTTGGTGGGAATGCCCCAAGATCAGGAGTCTATGGAACAAAGTTTTTCATCTAATTAGGAACATTTTTGCTAAATTTTCTGGGTCCTGAGATCCCAAAACGGACTAAACGCTTCACAACCTTTATCCTGATCGGCACTAAATTACCGATTGCTAGAGCTTGGAAGCGTCCCTACGTCTCCTTTAAACAAGTTAAAAAGAAAATTTCCTGGATCATGACGCAAGAAAAGACGGCAAGCATTTTTATGGACTTAATGGAGAGACATGACACAATCTGAGAACCCTGGCTTGCACATGTTTCCCAAGCATAGTCCATCATTCTTCTACTTGGGTCATCTCAACAGGTAGTGAATCCATCCCCTGTCACTGGTGTCTCTCTTCTCCCTCCCTTCTCCTTTACTCTTTCATTCCTCCCCCTTGTACTTTCTTTTTTCCTCCCATTCTTTACGTCTCTCCCTTCTACATCTCTCTTAAAGTTTCTCTTCAGATTACAGTACTTGCTTGATCTCTAGGGTTATCATACATTGTTTGTTATTATCTCTACACAATTCCTGCTGATTTTACCCTCCACCACCGTCTGAGCACAGGTTTAGACGGTATAATTTTCCACTTAGGTAATCTTTTACAGGTCTCGGAACCCTCTCTCCTCATGCCATAGCTCTTGAGAAATCCTCCTGTCTCTCATGCAAGGACAATCATGAACTGATACATCTCCCTTACCTGCCTGCTCTATTTGGCACCCTGGACGGGTGGTATCCCTAGTAGGGATTTCTAATACCACAATATTGGACAATACACTGAGCAATTTTAAGGCTTGATTGGCCAATTGGCTAATACAGGATTGGGAGTCTCAACTTGGATTACTGGCTTGGTGGTCACTATTGATCCCCTGGGGCTGCTTACTGGGGGAGGGGCACACCTCTCACCGCGGCACAGTATGATCCCTTTTGGGGTGCTGCGGGGGGAGGACCAAAATTCCTCCCTTTGGAGCGTCCCCTCCTCCCTTATCAGTCACGGGGCAGTTACATTGGGTGGAGGGTATGGTAATTCCTAATGTTTATGTTGTAATGAGTATTGGTTACACTCTACCGGGATTTTCCTGCAATGTACTGTCATTTTTTATGATGCTCAAACTCAATAAAAATCTATTGAAAGAGAAAAAAAAAAATAAGGACATAAATTTTGTTTGGGTACAGCATCGCACGACAGCGCAATTGTCAGTTAAAGTGACCCAGTGCCGTACCCCCAAAAAATGGCTTGGTTGGGAAGGGGGCAAATACTTCCGGGGCTGGAGTGGTTAAATGAGCGGTTAGTGTAAATGCTACCCTCTACATTGAAAAGCACCCCATACTTTGTTATTCAGTAGAGAAACCAGTAGATTACATTAATAGTTACTAAAATAATAAATGTAAATATCTTTTTTTTTCAAAATATCAACATGTTTTCGTGATTTGTCCAATAACAATCAGTATAAAGTATGGTAATACATTTGAACTTACGTGGCATTGCTGCATCGTTGCACTTTTCTAAGTACATGAGGCACTTGCTATCATGTTCACAAAACTTTCAGGTGCATCTAGTAAAACAATTCTTAAAAGGTGGTGTGCTGTTCCTTTAAAGCTGTAATTTATCACTCTGTGTAATATTGTCAGGTACCATGAATCAGATGGAGACAGAACATGCAGTAAAAATCACACCTTTTCATATAATGGTAAGAATGGTAGAACTCAGTAAACGTATTAAAAACATAGCCAGGGTATGGTAGCCAAAGCGGATAGTTAGAACAAGCCTGTAAATTTAGGGAGCCAGAAATCAGCATAGTGAGAGGCAGCAGACAGGATCAGGAACCAGAAGTGACATCAGTCAGGCAAGTCTTCAACAGGAACACAGCAGAGAGTCTCCAGATATGTTTGACCAAGGAGAAGGCACGGAAGGAATAAAACAGGCAGTTTAAATATCCAGAAGGGGCTGGCTATAGGCTGGACTGACGATCAGGAAATGATCCACAGGTGAGCCACTGTGGAATAATGAGTGCTGGCAATTAACCAACAGCTGAGCAATCTGAACACTGAGAAGGGAGAGCTGAGAGCCATGCTGAATTAATCAAAGTAAATAAATCATATATCACTATAAACATATCCTACAAAAATATATATTTGCAACAATTTTATGTTAACCACCTGTTTGTACAAGGTCCCTGAGGAAGTCCCATGACTAGTGACGCAATGCATTGGGCGGAGCCTGTGACATCACTGCTATTGTCTCTGAGACCCGGAAGCTAGACATGTGCATTTTGTTTCGCTCTGAATTGAAATTCGGACGAATTTTCATTTTTCGGGAATTCAGATTTTTTTTTTGAATTTCTGAATTACAAAAGTACCAAGTTTCAATGAATCCGAAATAACGGGGAAAAGAATTTGGAAGGAATTCAAATCGATTTGAATCGTTTTTATCTAATTTCTAATAATTTTCTAATCTGAAAAGTTTTTGAATTCAAATAGTTTACGAACTCAAATGTTTTTTCAATTTCCAAAGGGAATAAAACAGAATTGAAAATAGAGGAATATAATAGAATATAAATGCACAGAATAGAATAAAAAAAATTGAATACAATAAAAAGAATATAACCATCTTCTGAAATTCAAATTTGAATACATAAGAAAAGAAAACAATAAAAAAAAGAATAGAATAGAAAAAAGAATAGCCTAGACTATAATAGAATAGAAAAGAATAGAACAGAAAAATATAACCGTTTCCGAAAATTCAAATAGAATCAATTTGAATTTGAATAGAAAAGCATGGATTAGAATAGAAAATAACAGAATTGTAAAGAAAAAAACAACAGAATAGAGTAGAATAGAATGAATATAACCATCTTCCAAAATTCAAATTTGAAATAGAATACATTAGAATAGAAAGCAATTGAATAGAACATTATAGAATAGAAAGGAATGAAACATAATAGAAAATAAAATAATAGAAAAGAATAGAAAGAAAATAACCATTTCCCAAAATCCAAATAGAATCAATTTGAATTTGAATAGACTAAAAAATAATAGATTAGAATAGGAAGATAGTTATATTCTTTCTATTCTATTGTTTTTTCTACACTGCTCTGTTGTTTTCTATTCTATTGAAATCTATTGTTTTCTTGTTGAATTATTTTATTGTCACAGGTAAGGAACATACATAAACAAAACAGGTGCAGACAATACTCATAACCCTTGGTGAGGGACAGAAGATAGAATTTCAGCAACAAGATAGGAACAGTCCATATAAAAGTGTGGGTTGCATCCCATGGTTTAGATATAACTTGATGTAAAACAACCATATATTAGCCACAGGGGGTGGAGGCTATAATAGGGGGTGCTTTGGGTGTCTGAGCAGGCTAATGCTCAAGCCAGGGTCAAGGGAGGGACTGCGGCTGATCATTCAATTTATTAATAGGGATCATGAGGGGATACACAAAAGAGGTAAGGGTAGTAACAGAGGTAGAGGGAAAGAGCAAAATGCTAGAAAGAAAAGAGAAAGAGGAGAGAGAAAGAGATCCTAGGGGGAAGATGGTAAGGGCGCAAAAAGGAAAAAGGGGGGTTAGTAGATGGATAACTCTGAATGTATATTGATGAAAAGTTCAAGGGGTTAACAGCGTGTTGTCAAAGTTTTGGGGGGATAAAATGGTCCACCCATGGATTCCATAACCGTTCATATTTAGAGGTTTTGTCTAAAATAACCGCCTCAATTTTAGCATGGACCATAGCCCTGGTAATACTATTTTTGGTCTTACCCCAAATATATTGGAGGGTATGCCTTTGTAGGATGCGTAAGAAGCCTGATGGGATGGTGATTGGTAGTACTCGGAATAGGTAGAGTATCTTAGGTAGGATGGTCACATAGGTGTGCGCAGCCTATTGCATTAGGGTGTGCACCCCAAAACTCAAACACACATGCCTTTCTCTGCAGCCTCAGCTACATGGAACAGGGAATGAATGGGAAGTGACACACCTGGCACACCCCCTACCTATGGAGGGTCATTTTGACTACTGCTATTTGGCCCATCCATGCCAGGGGCAACTTTGACCAGGAGGACATGAGATGTGTTAGATATGTTAATATTGCAGGCTAATTGGAAGAATATAGTGCTGTTGGATCAGCTGTGAGGTAAATACCTAGGTAGGGAATACTATGTGGGGACCATGAGAAAGGGAGGGCGTGTTGGAGTTGAGGCAGGAGAGATAAGATAATAGAAATATTGAGCGCTTTAGATTTTTGTGGGTTCACTACGAGACACGATATTGTAGCAAATTTGTTGAAAGTTTTAAGGAGATTGGGGGAGGAGATTAGAAGGGCAGATAGAAATAAGAGGATGTCATCTGCAAAGAGGAAGAGTTTGTGGTGATGTCCTCCTAGTTCAATGCCCTTTATGTTGGGGATAGAGCAGATCAACGATGCCAAGGGCTCTATTGCCAGGACGAAGAGGAGTGAGGGTAGTGGACAGCCCTGATGGGTTCCTCATTGAACTGGGAAGAGATTTGATTTGTAACCTGCATATCTTTTATGGGCTGTCGGGGAGGAGTATAGGGATGTTATCCTGGTAAGAAAGTGAGGGGCAAAACCCCAATGCTTCAAAACAAACATCAAATATGGCCAAGATAAGGTGTCAAAAGTCTTCCTGATGTCTAGTGAAACAAAGCAGGTAGGAAATTTGCGTGTTCATGCTGTATGAGCGATCAGGACCCCACGTCTGACATTATCTCCCGCTTGCCTAGAGGGTATGAAACCCACTTGATCTGTATAAATAAGAGAGCTGATGATCTGGTTCAATTGGGTAGAGAGAATTTTAGCCATGAGCTTAATATCTAGGTTGAGCAGTGATATAGGGCAGTAGTTAGCCCAGGAGGAATCATCGGAATGTGGTTTTGGCAGCATGGAGACAATGGCAGAGAGGGAGTTAGATCAAAAGGAGTTTCTTTTGAAAATTGCATTAAAAGCGTTCATCACTAGTTTACATGCGTCGGAGGTCTGGGATGGTGGTGTGATCTCGGAGCTCCGTCTCGCTCCGCTCCAGCTGCCCACCAGTGGCCTCAAGAGGGGTTGCAAGCCCCTCACAGAAAGAGCCCCCAGCTGCAGACGTCCCCGGGGGAGCCCACCGGACCGATGGAGCGCACCCCGGCCGGCTGTGTCCATCATGCGAGGCCACGGCTTACAAGCATGAGGGGCCCCGAGGCCCTCCTGAAGCAGCCTGGAGGACGGAGGGCCCAACACCGAGCACCCTGAGGAGGAACCTTCCCTGGAGCACCCCGGGTGACTACAGGAGCCTTGGGGGTCCCTGTTTGAGCCGCTGTCGGCATCCCACAGGGTCAGTGAGAGAGGCCAAGGCTGAGGCCTGCCCCCCATATTACCCTCCCCGGATTGCCGGGAAACTGATAGCGGAGCCTCTCCTGCAGTGATCCCCAGTCATAGAGCACCTCCACCTCTCTAAGGAGGTCTTCCCCATAACACAGGGGGTTCAACGGATTAAGCCGAATCCCGCAGAGTGCAAGGGAACACAAGGCCTAGGCATCTACACTACAGCAGGGAAGTAGCAGCTCCCCCAGCCAGTCTTTTGTGATCCTCATAGCTGACCCCCCCTACTATTTTCCTCTCTGCTCCCCCCTCTGCTACCCCAGGTCTTCTGAACCCCCTTGGAGCTCCATCTGCCCCCTCTTCTTCCCCACTAAGGAAGTCGCACTTCAGGAACTTTCCCCATATGTGCTGCAGCCGTCAAGAGGGACATATCTAAACACCCAGACTTGGGGGGCCGGACCCCGATGAATTCCCCTCTGCCCCCTGAAACTTGGCCAGATCACAAGGATAACTCGGAGGACATGGAAGCAGGTGCCGAGGGGGGCTCACAAATTATTAGTAGCCCTGGACCCCCTGTTCCAGAGCCCAACAACCTCCAGACACTATCGCCAGCCTCTACGGTTTCCCTTCTGGAGAGGACTTTAGGTGAGATGTTTGCTTCTCCCTCGGGAGCCGGGAATCTTGGGGTCACCCGCACCTACGCTACACTCCGACTTGAGGTTCCTTATGGAAACCTTCTCCAAAATGCTTTCCAAGGGTCTGGCGCAGACTGCCTCCCAAATCACTTCTACCATCCAAACTGATCTCCAAAATTTGGGGTCCAGGATTGAGGCCATCGAACAAAAAACTGATCAAACAATTGCCAGGGCAAACCAAAACACATTGCGAATCATAGATCTCCAGGACCAGCTAGACTCAGCCTTCTCCAAGATTGAGGACCTTGAGAACCGTTCTCAGAGATACAATTTTAGAATCCGAGGGCTCCCGGAATCCCTCACGGATGTGCCAGGTGCAGTCCGATCCTTCATTAAGGACCTTGTCCCCAATATTCCTGAACACAGGATGGAACTGGATAGGGCCCACAGGGCCCTCCAGGCCCCCCGCTTGGATGGTCTCCCCAGAGACGTCGTGGTCAAGCCCCACTTTTATGCAGTCAAGGAGGAGATCATGATCAAGGAGGAGATCATGAGACTGTCCAGAAACTCTCCCCAACTCTCGTTCCTGGGACACTCAATCCAAGTGTTTGCCGATATCTCCCCTGTCACCATCCAAAAGGGGAGGTCCTTGAGGCCCCTACTTGATGTTCTTGCCCAAAAATCCATCAAATACTGGTGGTCCTTCCCTTTCCGCCTTTCCTTCTCATACAAGGGCAAAAAATATGGCTTCAGTACATTCCAGGAGGGAGAGCATCTTCTGATCAAGCTGAACTTAATTTCCTTGGATTCATCGTCTACCCTTCTCTCCAAAGGGGGGGCGCTCCTCCAAACGTCCCTCTCCTCAGAGCCCCACCCCCCCGGTGTGGAAGAACCCCCAATCCAAGAGGTCTAAGGATTCACACCCTTCTTGATAGAAAATAGTGCTGCATGGGTTACTGTTCCTTGCTTGCCTTGAGCTAACTATGGTCGAAAGGTGCTCCTTTTCTTTTTATGGAACTGACTTTTGACAAAACTATTATACATTTTTCTTTTATACAGTTTGGCTCTACACCGTTTTTTGGAACAGAGGCTTCCCTCCGTGCCTGGCAGGTGGCCTGCGGGGCCCGGGGGGTCCTCAGGTTAACCGTGGTCCTTTTATCTGGCACCACTCCACCCGGCCTCTCGGCTTGTTCGGGGCTGGGTCTGGGTCTGGAGTTAGCCACGGTTGTCTTTGAAGATCCATTAGGAATCCAACAGTCTTGGGTTCTTGGTTCTCATTGCAAGTTAATGCTTTACTTTTTGTTTCTGTGCTAGTTTAATTGTACTTTATCTAGGCTCTTGAAGCCATAGAGGGGCTATAGCGGTTTTCTTCCCCTTCTGGCGGGCGGCTCCCTGGGGCTGGGGGGCTGGGGGGAAGGGGGGCCTGTGCTGGGGCCCTCTTTCTCCCCTGTTCTCCTGCCCCTGGGCTCCTCTGCCCATCTGGGGGGTGGGGGGGCCGGGGGGGCCTTGCTGTCCTGGAGGGGTACTGTATCTTTTATCTATGGGGCTAGTCCCGCTTTACGTTGTATATCGGGCTGTGTTAGGGGCAGAGCAGTGGGCATGCTCCTCCCTCTGCTCTTGGGCACCACTGAATGGCTCACCCAGGAGCAGAAGTGATTCTGCCAGCTTGGCAGATGTATCCAGGAAGTCCTCGAGGCATGGGGGCTAATGTTTTGACCCCCATCTCCCGGACTCGGAGGGGTCGGACGGTGATCGTCCGCCCCCCCCCATCTCTTGTTTTCTCTAATATATGTTTCTTTTTTCTCCTCTTCTGTCTCCTATCCTTCTTTGTTCTTTTTCCCTCTCCAGGTTCCAGGGAAGCAGCCTCTCGATGGGCGTAAGAAGTTCCCAGGCACTCCTTCCATAGGTGGTGAAGTCCTCCCTTTATCCACTACAGGGACGGGTGAGTCAAACCACAGTGATGCATATAGCCCCCCAAAGCCACCATGACACCCGCTCCTGACGCTCCAGTATTGTTGAAATGAGCGTCCCACAATGTCCAAGGTTTAAATTCCCCCTTAAAATGCAGAAAATACTTCCAGGCCGCCCATTCACAACATTTGGATGTCCTTCTCCTACAGGAAACCCACTTCCCCAACCATTTTAATCCAAAATATATACATGCAAAATTTCCTCAATTCTTCCTGGCAAGTTCCCCAGATAAAACGAGAGGGGTGGGAATTTTCTTCTCCAAGGGAGCTGGGTTCCAATCCCGACAGGTAATCCGAGACCTGAGACATCCTCTTGGTTGGGGAACTCGGGGGTCACCTAATTACACTCATCTCATACTACGCCCAGAACCAAGGTCATGTCCAATTTTTCCGGTCCATGCTGGGCTCCCTTTCCCCCCACTTTGAAGGGACCGTGATTCTGGGGGGGGGGGGGGGGTTCTAACACAGCTTTAGACCACATGTTAGAAAAATCAGGGAATGATCAAACCTGCATCTTGCAGCCCCCAAAACGGAGCCTGAGGATCGCTAATCTCCTTCACTCACTAGGGCTAGTAGATGTATGGAGGGAATGTAACCCGAAAATGAGAGACTACACACATTACTCGGCCCCTCATATATCCTTTGCCAGGATTGATCATGTTTTTATGGGGGCTCCCTCCATTCCCCTAGTATCCAAATGTTTCATTAAGGACTCCCCCTTATCCGACCACTCAATGGTAGTTGTCTACTCCCAGCTTCAGGTGGTGGCAGGGCAAAGACCACACTGGCGTCTGAGAGAATCCATGTTCAATAACCCTGTCCATTAGACAATGCTAGGGGAGGATCTCAAAGACTACTTTAAGTTGAATTTGAGTCCTGAAATCTCACCTATGATTCTCTGGGCTGCCCACAATACAGTAATAAGGGGTAAGATAATGGACCTCTGCGCTAAGCTTAAAAAGCTAAAGAAAAATGACCTAGACAAGCTTGAGCGAGACTTCTACAAACTTGCCAAGGCTCACAAAAAAAACCCGTCCCTACAATCCCATTCCCAGCTTGAAGGAGGCAGGACAGCATTGAACCTAGCCTTGACTACCCAAGCGGGGAAGCAGATCCAATGGCCTAATGCCCACTTTTACACTCAGAAAGATCACATAGGCCCCAAACTAGCCTCTAGACTTTCCCTGAAATATTGTTCATTCACTTTTCCTAAAGTGAAAGACACCTCGGGGATCCTCACCCAAAACCCTCACAGGGTCATGGCAACCTTCCATGCCAAGCTATATAGGTCAGGGGTTTCTGTGTCCTCGCCTCCCCAACACTCTCTTTTGGACAAGATCCCTCTGCCCGCCTTAAACATGGAACACAGTCTAGCGTTGGAAGACCCCATCTCGGAGACTGAAGTATTGGAGGTTATTAAACATCTCAAGAAGAAATCAGCCCCGGGTATAGATGGGCTCTCCACTGGATACTATAAACAGTTTGGGCCCATCCTAGCTCCTCACCTGATGAACTTTTTCAACTCTCTTCAAGAGAGAACGATTGTTAATGAAGACCTTAACTCGGCCAATATTTCAGTCATACCGAAACCTGGCAAGGACCCCTCAGAAGTGGGCAATTACAGGCCCATCTCTTTAATTAACAATGACCTAAAAATTCTTACCAAGATCCCAGCCAATAGACTGTCCTCCTTCATAGGGAACTATATTCACAGGGATCAAGTAGGCTTCATCCCCAGGAGACAGGGCCCTGACCAGATTCGCAGAGCAGTGGATCTCATATCAATCCTTAGATCTGGGTGGGATGGGGGACCCTGCAGGAGGGGCTCGTGCTATCCGTAGATCTACAAAAAGAATTTGACACTGTTGAATGGTCCTATATTTTTGAGGTCTTGGGGGGATGGGGGTTCGGTCCCAGATTTTTACAGTCTCTTAAAGCCCTATACTCCAACCCTAGAGCACGCATTAAGCTACACAACTACCTCTCTGATTGATTCTCCATCCATAGAGGTACAAGGCAGGGCTGCCCCTATCCCCTCTGATCTTTGCCATCGCTATCGAGACTCTAGCCATCGCTATTAGGGAACATCCAGACATAAGGGGGGTGAGATGTGGTCCTCACACGCACAAATGCGCCCTATTCACAGACAATCTGTTGTTGTTCGTCTCCTCCCCCTCCTCTCGATCCCCAGCTTCCTTCAATTATTACAGGAGTTTGGTGAGGCCTCAGGTTTAAAAGTTAACATGGCTAAATCTGTTGCCCTCAATATCAATCTCCCGGAGACAGTCATTCAACAGCTCCAGGAACGGTTCCACTTCGCTTCGCAACCGGACCACATCCCCTACCTAGGGGTTCATCTAGCAGCAAGTATTGACCGACTATATAGCATCAACTACCCCTCTTTAGTCAAACAACTAGCAGAAGATCTTACTAATTGGGGGAATTTGGGCCTTTCTTGGCTAGGTAGGGTGAACTCCGTCAAGATGACCCTCCTGCCAAGGATTCTTTATTTATTTAGAGCCCTTCCCATTCCGATTAACAAACCATATTTGCACAAATTGCAATCTCAAATCACAAAATTAATTTGGGGTAACAAGGGCTACAGGTGCCCGGCAGAAGTTCTCTTTAGACGAAGAAACCAAGGAGGGTTGGGGGTCCCTAATCTATGGAAGTACTACTAGGCAGCCCAACTAGCACAATTCTCCATCATTTATGCTCGATCCAATAGACCAGACTGGGTTTCGATTGAGAGACAGGCGGTCCCCCTTAACACCCTGGATTATCTAGTATGGGCGCCCACCAAATCCAGACCCTCGATCCTTTCTCCTATGCTTTCTCATTCTGCGACTCCCTATTCAGATCCTCTAACCTGGCCTCACCCTTCTTCCTCCTCAGCATGTGTTTAACAATTCTCGTTTCCCTCCAGGTCAAGACACCCGTTCCTTTGAATGGTGGACCAACAAAGGCCTATACAGAATCAGTCATTTTCTCTCTCTCTCTCGGGTCCTATAACCCTGAAGAACTGTATTGACAACTTAGACATGCCCCCTACTGAGAAGTTCCGTTTACAACAAATCCATAATTTCATAGCTTCAGAAAATCTGCACCGATCTTAGAGTCCACTAATCCATATGAGCAGTGGTGCTCAGATATTTCAAACCAAAAAGGGGGTATCTCCTTGATATATGCATCACTGTCGGATCAACCCGAGAAACCTCCGTATGCTAGAGGTTGGGAGGGGGAACTGGGCATGTCCTGGGATGCGAATAAGTGGTTTTCTCTTTTCTTGAATTCCTTCAAAGGAATAGTTAACATTCCACTGATGGAGGCTAGTGCGAAGGTGATGTTGCGCTGGTACTTGGTCCCGGCCAGACTCTCAGTTATGTTCCCAGGCCCCCCCCCTTTGCTTTAGAGGCTGTAATCTCCAGGGCTCATTACTCAATACATGGTGGGAGTGCCCTAGGATCAGGGGCTTTTGGAATATGATTTTTGGGATGCTAAGGAAGATTACAGGCCAGGCAACTCCACAAAACCCACAAATTGCCTTGTTGAATGTTAGGCCGGACAGTCTCTCCAGGTCCTTGTTTAAACTAACTCACTTTATTCTTTTGGGAGCTAAACTTACATTGGCAAGGGCCTGGAAGAAACCCTTGGTCTCCCTCAACGCTGCTAAGAGAAAAATGACATGGATTATGAAGAATTAAGAAAAGTTTGCAAATATACTTCAAGACACGTCAGCTAAATTTGACAAAATATAGGACCCCTGGAGGACTTACCTCAGTTTACCCAAGTGAATTGTATTCTTCTCGGATTAGACAAGGCTTCCCTGGAACCCCTCTCTTCTCTCTTTCTCTTACTTTCTAACTTTCTATCCTGTCCTCTCCTAGTGCTCTCCTTTTGTTAAGTTTTGTTGCCTTATCTTTAGTTAACCTTATAGGGAAGTTGCCTCCTGAGGTTGGTCGGTTTCAAGAGTACCATATCTTGACCTGTTTAATATTGTTCTTCTTTTTATCTTGTGGTCTGTCAGATGTTGTGTGGGCAAGCGGGTCTACAACCACCTCTTCCTCCTGGCACAGCTTGTTCTGGGATGGGGTGTCGGGTGGAGGTTTAGGGGTTGGCCCAGCGATCCCCCATATTGTGTAGCCATTCCTCATACAGGTTTACGTTTAGCTATGTACTTGATTTTGTGATATTACTCCTTATGTACCTCTGGTAAGGCCTTCCCTTACTTACTGTATTAAGTGTCTTTTGTATTTTTTGGAAATTTAGTAAACCTTTTTAAAAAAAAAAGCGTTCATCACTTCCGATTTCGGCAACTGTATGTGAGGAGCGAGATGCAGTGGCTCTGTCCATCCTGGCCACAGATCCGGACCCTGTCCCATTCCCTGCAGCGTCAGGGTGATCTACATGGATACATTTCTAGCAAGCTCTTGCCCCAAATCCGTCTTGCTCAGATCCACCACGAGACCCTGCAGAGGGATCCAAGACGGCCCCCACCACCACAGCGGAGAGCGTGGAAATGATCTCCCTGGAGCCGGAGGGCACAGCACAGACCGCTGCATATGACAAAATAGCAGAGGCAGTGGCAGCGCTTATAGTCCCCAACATCTCTGCAGCTGTAGACACCGCCATATCATCAGGCTTAGCGCAATTCCATAAGGAGATGGGGGAATAGTTGCACAGGCTGAATGACGTGGAGAACAAGCTTTCACACTTGGAAGAGGAGGTATATCAGCATGAGGGTACCCTCCAGGAACACGCAAAAATACACGCTCTCATCCAGGAAAAGCTTGAGGACCTCAAGAACAGGCCCCACAGGAACAACCTGCGAATAATCGGACTACCTGAATCCTTTCAATCGGGGTCACTACCTCAACTGTGCGCTTCCCGCATACCAGTGGACCTGGGCCTACCGAATCAATGCATCGTGGAGCGCGCACACAGAGTGGGGAAGCCAGATCCCAAACGTAAGTCTCCTAGACCTGCGATTGTTAAATATTTGAACTACGCAGACAGATTGGCTCTTCTCTAGACCTTCCGCAAAACACATGGCCTCAAAATAGATGGACATAATCTCCTCATTTTCGCAGACTATTCGGCTGAGGTATCCAAATGAAGGAAAGCCTTCCAACTAATCTGTGCCAAGCTTTTCAAACAAAGCCTCAGATTCACACTGGCATACCCTGCAACTCTAAAATTACAGGCCCCAAATGGAGACCAACTCTCCTTCCACACACCGGATGAGGCCGACTCATATATGCGCCATCATTTATCCCGCTTGGGGAAAAAACCCTACTTTCCAAGACGATCACCATGAGGAGCCAAGGGAGCAGCACAGCCCTAGGAAGGACCCACCCAAATGATTTCGCATAAATTAAATCACTCCTTTTCAATCTGGCCATTGAGCCCCTCTCCCACTACCTGAATACACGTGCACCCCTTCATGGCATATACATAGGCAAGGAGGAAATTCGAACAGCACTATTCACTGACTATAGTCTGATCTTTACCACCAACCCCCAAAAAGACATCCTCACCATACAAACCATTTTCAACATGTTTTTCACCTGTGCGGGACTAAGAATCAACTTTCCCAAGAGTGAAATACTACCTCTGCACAAAAAGGGCCCAGGACCCTGGCTGTCATCCTCCCCCTTCTCTATAGCTACTCAACACATCACTTATCTGGGAGTGAATATAGAAAGAGATATGGCATCCCTCTATCAATTAAACTACCCCCCGTTCCTCAAAATACAACGAGAATTGGAAGCCTGGATGGAACTACCATTATCGTTCTTCGGGAGGTGCCACCTTTTCAAAATGATTCGTTTCTCGAGGTTGCTATACCCCATGCAAACCATCCAATTACTACTCAAATACAAGGAAATACAGACTTTGAACAGATCACTTTAAGCTTTTTTCTGAAGGGGCAAAAAACCTCAACTTGCACTCTCAAAAACTATAAATTAGCCGGGAGAAGCCATATCACTGTTCTAAGAACAGTGATATGGCTTCTCCCGGCTAATTTATACTTTTCACACACAGTTTGAAGATGATTGTAGAATCTACATTCATCTTCAAACTGTGAGTTAAAACTATAAATTAGCTGGGAGAAGCCATATCACTGTTCTAAGAACAGTGATATGGCTTCTCCCGGCTAATTTATAGTTTTCACACACAGTTTGAAGATGATTGTAGAATCTACATTCATCTTCAAATTGTGTGAGAAAAGTATAAATTAGCCGCGAGAAGCCATATCACTGTTCTTAGAACAGTGATATGGCTTCTCCCAGCTAATTTATAGTTTTCACACACAGTTTGAAGATGATTGTAGAACAGTGATATGGCTTCTTCCGGCTAATTTATACTTTTCACACACAGTTTGAAGATGATTTTAGAACACTGCTATGGCTTCAACTGCTAATTTATACTTTTCTCACACAGTTTGAAGATGGTCCACATCCACCTCCATTTTTGATTTTTTTATGTGATTTTTTTTTAATTATTTTAAGTTATTTCCCTATCCCCATTTCTTTGTAGGGCACTTGTCCGACCCTTACCCCCATTTTCTTTCCTTTTGCAGACCTCTAGGACTTTCCAGGACTTTTTTAACAGCAATTTTCAAAACTTTTATTAAAGTACCAGAACCCCAGACCCGAACCCGGACTTGTCCTGGACACCCAAAAGTTCGGTACGGACCCGTACGTTACAGTTCGGGTTTGCTCAACTCTATTCATTTGTTTATTCGTGTGTTTGTTGGATGCACAACCACTGTGCCCAGTTTTGCTTATATTTTATGAGTGAATCTGTTTTGAGGGACACACAGTGTTCATATTTAGAAACCAGAGCAAGGTGTGTTTTAACATCAGTGATATTAGGTGTGCTGGGTTGTTTCCATTTCCTAGTTATCATGAGCCTAGCAGCAAATAGGATGTGCATAACTATGGTTCGCAGGTTATGTGGGAATGCTGTAATACCTAAGCTCAGGATTGCCAATGGTAAGGCGGTGTTGTTATTATACCTGTAAGTTATGATATAAAGGAAAAGACCTTTTGCCAAAAGGGGCAAATATGGTGACAGTCCCACACTACATGTTTTAAGGAGCCCGTTAGTGAGCGGCCTCACCAGCATTTGTCATCGTCCCAGTTTGTGAATTTATGTAATTGGACCGGGGTTAGGTACCACCTAAGGTGGAGCTTTTGAGAAAGTTCCCGTTAGTTAGTGCTCTTGGAGGCTTTTTGGTTGTGGAATATGGCTTGTTGCCATTGTTTGTCAGTGAACATTGCCTGTATGTCTCTTTCCCATCTTATGAGTGCCGCATTCTTATTGAATGTGTTCTTCTCATGTAGTAGTCCGTATATCAGTGAAATGCCCTTGAGTGATTTTGAGTGTGAGGATAAGAAGTCCCATGCTGCCCTCGGTAGGTGGGTAGTAGGGCTGGGGTTTTTCATAAGATACAAGGCTAATTGTTTATATGTAAATATGCTGCTTTTTGGTATTTTATGGCTGTCCATAAGTGTTTGGAAAGAGGGAAGTTTATTGTCAGTTAATATGCTGGTCAGGAGCTTCTGCTTAAGGGGGGACCACTGATTTAAGGATAGGTTCGGGATGATAAATTGGAAAATTTCCAGTTTTGGAACCACCTATGTATCCACCATTTCTGCGTTTTTGTTAGAGGTAAAAGATTTCCATGCATTGAGCATTGCTGCAATAATTGGGTGTTTCGTTATGTAGGAGCAACTGGGCATCCCGATGGCTAACAACATAGTACTCAGATCTCCTTTGGGTACAAAATATTGCTCCAGGTGCCTCCACCGTTTTTCAGAAGTGTCGGAGAACCAGTGTCTGGCTTGATCTAGTAGTACTGCAATGTAATAGTCTTTGACTATCTGCTAATCCCATACCTCCTGCTCTTTTATGTTTGATAGTAATTGAGTATGAGCATCTTGGCTTTTTATTGGACCAAATATACGATTTTATCATTTGTTGTAGGGTCTTGAAAAAACTGTCGGGAACAACTATTGGGACTCTTCTGTAGATGTACAAAATGTGTGATCATCTTAAAGGCCGCTATTCTGCCTGCCCATGAGAGATGTTGATTGTTAATTTGTTGCAATTCTTGCCTGCAGTTGTGCAAAAAGGGTTTGTAGTTGTGTTTGAATAATGCATTTGTTGTTGTGGTTAGGGATATGCCTAAGTATGGCCTTGATGATTTTACCCACTGATATGGAATTTTCGATTGTAGTTCTGTCGTAATAGAGTTGGGCACTTTCACATTTAGAATGTTCGATTTGGTATCATTAACCTTATAGAAGGAACATGCATTGAAGTAATTTAATATATCACATACTGCTGGTAGGGAAGAAGCCGGTTCAGTGAGGGTAAGAATGATATTGTCTGCAAATAGCGTGATCTTGTGTATTTGGTCAGCTAATGTAATTCCTGAGACTGATTTGTTGTCACAATTCGTTTGTGCCAATGGTTTCATCATTAATGGGAAAATTAGGGGGGAGAGGGGGAATCCTTGTCTGGTGCCATTGGAAATGGCAAAGGGGCTGGAAAAATTGTTTTCTGTGAATACTCGTGCATTTGGTTTTGAGTACAGTGCAGATATGGCTGATAGTATGCTGTTCTGAAATCCACATTTTTTAAGAGTATGGCGTAAGTATCCCCAATGTATTCTATCGAACACCTTATCAGCGTCTAGCATTACAAAGATTGTGGGAATATTTTTTAGATTCAGAATGATGCAGGTTTATAATTTTGCGAGTAGCATCAGGGGCTTGCCTGCCTAATGTGAAGCCTACTTGGTCAGGATGTACGAGATATGGCATAATGGGCACCAGGCGATTAGCTATGACTTTTGCATACATTTTAAGGTCCTTCCTTGGTTTTGGTAGGGTAATGATATTTGCTGATAGCATTTCTGCTGGAAATTCACCTGTGGACGCAGCAGTGTTGAATGCTTGACATAGATATGGAATTAGGATGCTTGCAAAGGTTTTATAGTATTCGGCTGTAAAGCATCTGGCCCTGGGGCCTTCCCATTGGGGAGTAAAGAGATGACTTGTAATATCTCTTTTGTAGTGATCGGGGCATTAAGTGTCGCAAGGTGGTGCTCTGTTAGCTTGGGTAAGCTGACGGTTTCTAGAAAATGTTTGATTTTCATGTCAGATGGTTGTAACACCGAGGGGTCATCTTTTAGATTGCATAGTGATTCATAGTAGGTTTTGAAGGCGTTTGCAATGTCACCAGGGTGGTACATTTTAGTGTGCTTCAAGTATGGTATTTTTTGTTTTAGTCTGCATTTTTTGATCATTGAAGCCAGCAGCTTACCAACGTTATTACCGTGAGTGTAAAAATTGGCTTTCGTTTTTAAGAGTAGCTTGTCATGGTTAGTGATGAGAAGTGATCTGAGGTCACTCCTGGCTTGGGTTAGTTTATCACTGAGGGTATGGTTTGGTTTTTGTTTGTTTTGGGTTTCTAGTGTTTTTATGATGGCAAGCAATTCAGTTAACTGTTGCATCCTCTGGCATTTTGCATGCAAACTCATGTTAATTAGAATCCCTCTAAGGTAAGCTTTATGAGAAGCCCAGATTGTGAATGGGCATTTGACAGAGTTATTGTTGATGCTGAAGAAGGCATGGGTAGGTATGGGTCATTTCTCCAATTGGAGAAGGTTGTTCCGTCAAGTTTTTCACCCAGGGTCAATGAGATGGGTGCATGATCCGACCAAGATATCGTATGGATTTCCGATTGAAGCATGTCTTGTGGAGTGTTGACATCTCCATATGTCATATAAGTCACGTGAGTGTAGGAAGGATAGCAGTTCAGGAGAATGACATTTCTTTGGCTTTTGTCCTTTGACATCTATTGAAGGGTCCGGACCAAATTAAAATCGCCACAAATGATGGTTCGGCCTTGCTTTATTTTTGCCACTTTTTTCCATACTTTGTTAAGGAATTTGAGTTGGCCTGTATTTGGGGCGTAAATGTTCACCAAAGTGTATGTTGAGTTGTTGATCTCACAAATTAGCATTAAGTACCTCCCTTGCGTATCTGTGATGGTGTTTAGAAGTTTAAAGGTTATAGTGCTATTAATACTGCTTTGGTCTTATTGGGGGCATTTGCTGTAAATATCTGAGGGAAGTTCTTGTGTCACATGGACGGCATTTGCGATTGGCTGAAATGTGTCTCCTGGAGACATAGTATGTCACATTTCAGATTCTGCGCCTCTTTCCACAGGGAGTACCTTTTCCCTGGGTGGTTTAGGCCCTTTACGTTAATTGAAGAGATTTTGAAGGGCATAGTGTTACTTTGACAAAGGTCTTGTTATTGTTAGGTGTACGGTAGAGAATTTCTGATTACCCTTCTGTGCCTACACGGTGGCAGGCCTCAGTGAGCTGTGAGTAGGCCTCTTGTGGGTAGGGTGCGGGAGCTCTGTCTTTGTTTATTTTATTGTATTGGGGCCGCTCTTATGGGTGTTTTCTGGGCAATCTGGTGCAGCTGTGATGGCAGATGGCTACCCGACTGAGAGGATGAGCGCCCACTGGTGCCGAACGAGTAGGCCGCAAAGGGCTTGATTACGGCCGGATAGGACGTCCGTGCCGTGCAATTTTTGGCCTGGTGAGCTGCGGAAGTGTCCGGAAGATGGATGCAGGGTGTGGGTTAGCTCACCTGAGATGCAAGCGTGAGGATGCCTGTGGATAGCTATAGATCCTCCGAAGCTTCCCGGCTGTGCGTCCATCCCCGCTCCTCGCAGGCCATGCCCCCCATTCCTCTTTTCACCCTACCACTGGAACAAACAGCAAATAAAGCATGGAAATCGGATTTTCCCATGGAAAACTTGTCACAAGCGATGCAAAATGGTTACAGGAGAATTCTAAAGCTCCTGCCAAATGAGTCTTGGGAGGGAAACGCAATTCAAAATAATTCATAGGGCGTATTTGCCATACTTCACACCAGAAGACAATCCAAAGGAGAAAATATGCCCACTTTGCCAAGCCTCCAGG
Organism: Glandirana rugosa; assembly: GCA_018402905.1. Taxonomy (NCBI): domain Eukaryota; kingdom Metazoa; phylum Chordata; class Amphibia; order Anura; family Ranidae; genus Glandirana; species Glandirana rugosa. Next base: position 55,262 of record BLSH010483951.1, on the reverse strand, counting down.
CCAAGCATATACCATAGACTGTGGTCTTGTCCTATCATGGGAACATTTTGGGCTCAAATACAGACATATGTTAAAGCCATTGCAAAGGAGGACATCCCCTTAAACCCTGGGCTAATGTTATTCAACTGCAATCTCAACAACCTACCACCGAACTCTATCCTTTCAACCCTGCTCAATAACCTCTCACAGTGAACCCACATATGCTTATTCACAGCTTTAAGAATGATCACCAAGCACAGGATACGGCCTAACCCCCCCACTATCTCTGAGGTGAAAAAGGAGTTGAAACTTCTGCTTTTCAAAGACCAATTGGAAACACGGACTCATAAAGAAAACGTTTCAACGTACGGTGGTGAGACTTTACATGTGGTCAACCTTCTCGTCCCCCTATTTCTATGACCTCTGGAGCTCCATACGCAAGGAGAGCATGGTTAATTTCCCCCACCAACAGCCTTCTTCAACACAACCACCTCTAGCTCATCCAAGTGTCGGAACTGCCTCCATGACTCCTACACCACAGAACGCCTGCAGAGTTTAACCCCCCTACCCTATCAATTTTTCCTGGATTATTGTTTGCTATTTTTTTTTAGCCAGACACAATGATATGCAGGTCTTTAACTCTTTTCAAAAATACCTTTATTCTATTTGCTTTCTTTTATCTACATGGCTTGCTATGAAGATCCCTTTTAGGACACAGATTGGTTCGCTGGCCTCCTCCCCCCCCTTGCTCCCCTTTGGTGGGGGAGTGGGGGAGGCATCGGCGCTCTCAGGTCTCTACCCTCTATCCAAGTTTCTTTAAATTGATTGATCTCTGTAGATTATGGCTGGCTATTTGAAATGTACATGTTACTGACCGTATTAGATCTTGCCTAGTTTGAGCATATATACTATTGTGTCCTTTAAAGATGTAAACTTGTACATGTGTTGTTTTGTTCTCAGCTTTCTTTTCTCTGTTTGCCTCAAAAATCAAATAAAATTTGATATAAAAAAGTGTTCATCAACAAGAGAGTAAGGAGATCAGCAAAGTGTTTTTTTTCTTTCAATGATTTTTATTGAAAATTTCACAAAGTTATACAGATAGCAAAAGCATACAAGAGCTTCACCAAAAAAAAGTATACATTACTTATACATATAGAATAAGGTCGAACAGTTCAGCACAACACCAAGATTGCTAGCTGAAGATGTAAGCTAGAACCTACAACGGTGAGAATCCCCTTGACTGGAGGTTCAATTTGTGGGGTAATTACAGGTTTCTCTCGCCTCCTCTGTGGCCCCCCAGGGGGCCCAGCTAGGGCAGAGGAAGGGGGAGAGCCTCGCCCCTGGACAATACACATTTGAAACACACCTTGGGTGGATAAAGCTCCAATAAGCGCTGGACCAATCGTAATTGCATACCAGTAGAGTTGAGCGAACACCTGGAAGTTCGGGTTCTGCTGGTCCGTCCGAACCTCGGGACAAAGTCCGGGTCCGGGTCCGGACGGAACCCGAACGATCGCACGGACAACCCCAAGCAACAGGCACGCTAGCAAGCCCAAGGCAGGCCTGGGCCTGGGCCTGAAACAGGGCTCCAAGCCTGCCTGGTCGTCTTGGGCTTGAAGGTCCACAAGCGAGTTGAGATGACCATACGTTAATGCTAACCAGGTCGCGAATAACCTCGAAATAGGTGGGTTCCACACAAAGTTTACACATAACAGGTCCCCGCTCCGAGAGGGGGAAGGAGACGGGATCGACCCGGGGGACCCCCCGGTGTCTCCTCCGCTCTCTTTGGACATTAATGGGGTGTTTAACTTGGAGGTCAGTTCCCCTAAGAGTGGCAACATCCAAGATCGAATGTAGAAGTCGATCGTTAGAACCA
>BLSH010483951.1:8258-23281 GCA_018402905.1 Glandirana rugosa | reverse complement strand
GATAGAATGTCTGTTTGGATCGCAGTATGAACTGACAGCAGCATGTCTTTAAGTTGAGTATCCAGCACAGGCTGGTTTGTGGTAGGGATGGCAGCCACGGGTGAAGTAGCCACCGATGGCAGTGTGAGGGGAGCTGTGCGGCCTACCCCCTGTATCTGGGCTATGTGGTCGAGTTTTTGCCTGGTTTTGGCTGGGCTACAGCAGGTTGGGCTGTGGGTATCCTCTCTAGAGGGAGATTGTAGTCCACTCACCGCACCTTCGGCGTCAAAGGGATCATCTGGCAGGTCTGTGTAGTGCGAGCGTTCGCGGGCCTCGCGGCCGGCGCCATCTTGCTTTTCGTTCCGGGCCCTCTGTGGAAAATACGTTGTCAGTTTCCTCGGCGCCCGCTCGTCTTTTCTTTTCCTAGAGTAGGCCACCGTGTTGGGGTGATGTCCCCGTTCATCTGGGGAGGACATAGTGAGATTTGCTGCTTGGAAGTCGCTATATTAGCCGCCGCTGCTCCGGAGCTCTCTCCTCACACGTCCATACAGAACGCGCGCTGGCCACGCCCCCTCAAACTAAACACATTTTAAAAACGTAAAGTAAACGGGTTAAACTAATTTAACTAAACAAACTTATGTAAAATAATGAATCAAAACAAAATTAAACTAAATGTTTTCATTCTGCACATGTCTACCGGAAGCCAGTGAGTAAACTCATGTTAGGAGTACTACAGAGGCTAAAATGTTACATGCTGTAAACAAGATAAGCTAAATGTGAGTATATAGAGTATATATAATTTTAATAAAGCACTTTTATATTGCTTTACTACACAATGAGCAGATTTCTTTTTATTTGAGTCAAAATAGTGGAGAGGAGTCAGCCCCTTAAGGAGTAATTACATGTGATGGTGGAGCAAAGAGGCACAAGGTGGATCATCACGAGTGGAAAGAAAGGTTATATATCACTTCTACGTATTGCGCTATGGGCCTCCTTTGTTTTTGTTTGTCTCCCCAACACGGATGAACGATTCGATTAAGCACCAGGAACAACAACGGCACCGGTATCACTAGCAGGCGTCCTTACCCTTGGAGAGGTGGCAATCTTTGGCATCACCGCAGGACCAGGTCCAACATCAATACCGGAGATACTACTAGGCGTTTTACCCCAGCAGGGGTGACGCTCTTTGGTAAGGAGGGGACCTTGAGGGGAGCACGAGTGACGCACACCAGGAGCTGTATGTTAGGACTGTAAAGGAATATTCCCAGGCACTGAGCACTTTGGGGGACACAATCATAGTCATGAAATGAACCAACTATTTATGAACTTAATAACGTCTATGAATTTTGTCCTGTCGTATTAATCCACCCAACTTAGGGGTGGCTAGTGTGCACAGACTTTTTGACTCTTCTAATCCATTTTAAATATTGCTTCAATCAATTGTTATAATCATAATCTGGATATTTATATATATATATATATATATATATATATATATATATATATATATATATTATTAATTCTTAAGGAATAAATAGGGATTACACACAAGCACATCACTGAAGTTGTAACATTTCAACATATTTCTATTTTATTTTTATTTTTGCGACACTATTGTTTTAACAATTTTTGCACTGTTATAGCTGTTTGCACAAGATCACTTTATTTCATGCTATTTGCACTGTTTCGGCTGACTGTAACAGGATGTGTGTACAATAAATGAGGACCAATTATACTATCTTAAGCAGTGCCATTTCCAGACTCGTTTTAAGTTCTCATATCATATTCTACCTAATTAGGCAGAATTTTACTGGAAGGCAGCAGCTTTCAAGGGCCTCTATATATATCATAAGCGCAATACACATTCCTTACTTTAATGTAATGCACGTAGTTGATCTCTTTTTCTTGCTTTTTTACCATGACGTTACATAGTGATATCACATTCTCATTGTTAGGAAAAAGCATCAGTCTAGATGCTTTCTGGCCATTTCCGCAGTGGTGCGGCGCTATTTGAACCCTCTGCTCCCAGCAGCAAGTTCTGTCCGTTCTACAGCGTCTGTGACCTGTGAGCCCCAGCTCAAACACTCTGTTCCTGTACTACTCTGCTTCTTGTTTGACCTGGCTTGACCTGACCTGCTGATCCGCTGCCTGCACCGACCCTGGCTATCTACGACCCTCCAATTGTCTGCTCCCTTTGTACTTCTGCTGCCCACCTGATAACGAACCTTGCTTGGACTTGACCACCCTTCTGCCTGACCCATCTGTACCACACTGCCTGCCTGTTGCCAACCCAGCCTGCGCAACCATCCCTCTGACCAGCACGACCACCTGGATCATCACCAGTGACCATCCAGCCCTCGTGCCATCCCACACTCTTGGACTTCTGTCTACTCTACCAGGGGTCCTTGAATTGGGTGCACAAGAGTGGTTGTTCCTTGCACAAGACAGACTCCACCACCAGGACCGTGACACTCATCTTATAATTGTAGTTTTTTTTTTTAATAATCACTTTAATCAATTTTTCATGTGCTATACAACAAAGTGCAAGTAAAAGGATTACAGCCTTATTACCCTGTATAATAAATGGGGTACGTTTAGATCCATGTAAACAATCGGGTAACCATACAACTTGAGCAACAGTTTGCAAATTTCAGAGAAGGGTTATGGTTTCTAAAGGGGGGCAGGAGGGGGGGAGGAAAAGCCCTGGGTGACTGGGTATGAGAGGATGAGGTCTAGGGGAAGGGCTAAAGGTAGCTATGAGGCTTTTCCTGTATCCAAACCTGGTGAAACCTTTGTCTAGGTTAATTGGATAGAGAAAGTGACTGGGATGTCTCCCCCCACCCCCCTGAAAGGTGGGGAGGGGGGGAGGCGCTTCCGTCCTCGTCCAAAAAGAGGGTGACCTTAATTCAGGTTCAGAGAATGTCAATAAATTAACAAACGAGTTTGTATCAATGCATTGCATAGATATTCAAATTGAGAAAGAGAAACTGGCTGTCAACAATAACAAATCAGATGAAGAGATATGATGGCACTTGACTTGGGAGTAGGTCTCTTATCAGATGTTCATGTCAGTTATGGAAGGGGTGGGGAAGATGTGGGTAGTGCAGGTTCACTCCATTGGTGTGGGTGTCAGGGTGTCTCCTGATAGTTCCTGTATGAAGGTGAGGCTGAGGTCTTCTAGGTTCTTATTAGGGAAAGTTTTCAGTATGAAAGTTTGCCATTTTTGGAGGCAACGTTTCTTTACCATCTGGTTGGTGGTCCAGCAGTTTAGCAGGTCTTTCTGGAGTAATAAGATCATTTTATTTTTTGATTTTGGATTTCATCCAATGCTGGCAGATTTGGTTTAATGCAGTATTGTAGGATAGCTTTTCTGGAAGCTAGAAGGCAGAGATGTATCTAGTGGGAGAGGCGATTAGCCCGGGGGTGAACTGCTGGAAGGGCATGGGAAGTGAGTGATTTGGGTTCTGACGCAATGTCTAAAGAGGTCACTTCCTTTATATATTTTTGAACTTGTTGCCAGAGGGATGTGACTTGTGGGCAACTCCAGAAGCGATGCATCAGTGATGGTCTCTGGGTTTTGCACCAAGGGCAAATTTTCTCACCTCCGGGGTCTCCGGTGTTAAGAGGGAGTTATAAGCCCTGTGTATAATTCTAAATTGTGTTTCTCTCCACATTTCATTGACACCGATTTTAAAAGTTCTCCTGTACCCCTCTAATAATGTCTTCGGAAGGTCTTCGCTTTGGAGGTCTTTGTTCCAAGCTTTAGCTGAGGTTGAGTCTATCGGGTTGGTGAATATAGGTATGAGAGGTTTGTAAATGGCCGAGGTGGAGATATTGTCCAGTTTGATTATTTTATCCAGGAAGGTGCATTTAAATCTGATTTCAGGCCTTGGGCAGATGAAGTTTACGTATGACGACACTTGAAGGAGGTGGAAGTTATGTTGAGGTGATAGTTGGAATTCTTCCAGAATGGATTGGTGGGGCCTGATAAGTTCCCTTTTTGTGTCGTACAAAGTAGATATTTTAGTGAGTTCTTCTGTTCCCAAAGGGCAAAGGCAGCGTGCTGTGTGGAGGCTGGTAGCATAGGGTTACATTGGGAGATGTATGGATAGATGTGGGGAGGCTTTCAGTTTTTTCCTAATTTCCCTCCCGGCGATGATGGTGTCCCTGGTAAGAAGAATTGGAATTGTCTGCATGCGCATGTTTGGAAATGTTGGAAAGTGCATTGGATTTGTGGGATGTCTTTGTGGGGTTTGGCCGTGAAAATTAGAATGTCATCGGGAAATAGGGCTGTCCGCAGCTCCTCTTTGCCTATCTTGACTCCGTGTAGGGGTGTTTGAAGTAGTGGGATAATGGCTCCAGTGCTAAGTTAAATAATAGCGGGGACAGGGGACATCCCTGTCTCGTTCTCTTATGTAGTGGAATGTGGTCCGAGACAAGGCCGGCCGCTACCACCCTAGCTGAGGGAAAGGAATATAGGCTTCGGATAAAGTGGGTTATTGGCCCCGAGAAGCCAAAACCTTCCAGAATCTGTGACAACCATTGGAAGCTGACGTTGTCAAAGGCGTTCTCGGCATCAAGTGTAATTATGGCGATATCTTTGGATATCTTTGGAGGGGTTATTTTTAGCATACTCCAGGACTTTTCTTATGTTAGCTGATGTCGATGTGCCCTTGACAAAGCCAGCCTGCGCAAGAAGCAACAGCTCGGTCAGTATGAGTGCCAGGCGAGTGGCGATTATTTTTTACAGTAATTTAGACTCGACGTTCAATAGAGATGTGGGACGATATGACCCTGGTTCCGTGGGATTCTTGCCTTTTTTTGCTATCAGTTTTATGTATGCTTGCTGTCCCGAGGAGAGATATGGTCCACCAGCCCATATTCCATTAAAAACTTGGTTCAGTGTGGGTGAGATGTAATTTTTACTTAGCTTATAAAATTCTAATGTCAGCCTGTCTGGTCCTGGGGATTTGTTATTGGCCAAGGAGCTAATGGCATCTCCGATTTCTGTCTGGGAGATGGGGGCATTCAGTGCATTCAAGTGAGTTTGGCTGACCTGAGGTATGTCCGAGTTTTTTGGGAATATGTCCGCTTGTGAGAAATCCGTCTCGGGCATAAAGCGAAGCATAAAAGGTCTTTTGTTTTGTTAATTTCTGGAGGGGAAGATGCTATGTTGCCATGACGGCCCCTTAGAGATGTAATGTGAGTGGGTTTGAAATGTACTTTACTGAGTCTCGCCAAAAGTTTACCAGCTTTGTTGCCATGTTTGTGTAAGTGCAGGTCATAGTGTGCATATTTATGCGCTCTTGCAGCTCCGCCCATGTGTCAAAGTCTAGTTTCGCCGCTTGCCATTCTGTTCTGTTGTCCTGAGTATCTTTCAGCACTAAATTTTGTTGGGCATCCCTGAGCCGTTGGCTAGCTGTCTTGTATTTTTTGAGTGGCTCTTTCTTGCGGAAGGCCGCGTACAAAATAATTTTGCCTCGTAAAATGACTTTCCCTGCGTCCCATAGTAAGTTTGGATGTGAGGCATGTTCCCTGTTTGCATCTAAAAATTCATGCCAGGCATCTTCTAAGACTGTCTGGAGTTAGCCATCTTGTGCTAAGAAAGAAGGGAATCTCCAAATGTTGGGAGTGTTTGCCAGGGAGGGGACTTCTAGCGTGACTGAGATAGGGGAATGGTCAGATATCACCAATTCATGGATATCCGTGTCTCTAATTTGTTGTAGTAGGGATGGCGCAGCTAAGAGGTAGTCTAATCTGGCAAATGATTTGTGGGGGTCGAATAGTAGGTATATTGCTTTTCGAATGGGTGGGACATACGCCAGGGGTCTATTAATTGGGTTCCCGTGAAGAATTGGTCAAGCATGGTGGGACGAGTAGCTTGTTGATCCAGGGTCTTGTGGCCCGGTGGGACCGGTCCTCCTGATTGTTATGTACCGTGTTGAAGTCACCCCCAATTAGGTATGGAGTAAGAGGATCTTTTAGAATCCACTGCATGAGATTCTGGAAAAATGTGAGTGAGGGTGAGTTGGGGCGTAGACATTTGTGATATTGATGCCTGTATTTTGGAATTGCAAGCCTGCCGTCGTCAGGCGACCAGCAGTGTCGCTATTTACCAAAATTATATCATAGGTTAGTCTTTTATGGAGAAGTATAATGACTCCTGCTTTTCTGCCCACTGCCGAGGAGCCAATGACCTTGCCTACCCACAGTTTTTGGAGACGGTGGAAGTCTTCCAAGGGTAGATGGGTTTCCTGTAAGAGGGCAATGTCAGTGTTTATCCTTTTCAGGTGTCTGAGCACTTTCATACGTTTGGATGGGGACCTGAGACCTTTTATGTTGCGGAAACTATTTTCATGTTAGTACTTTAGGTGATGGGGGTATGGTGTAGTGTTGCCTGCAAGTAATTAAAATCATTGTAGGTAGAATAACTTACGGTTTGTAGATCAGGAGAAAAAGACAGAGGTTATAGAATCAAACCTAATATAAACAGTCATCATTAGGTACTTTCCTATTTTCCGTCTGGGTAGTAACAAACCAAGTCCGGCATAACCGAATGCCCGGGGTAACTATGTTGCAAAGTGACTGCTCCCCCAGCAGTTAAAGATACCAAGGGTTTAGGCGTCCTCGGGTGCGGTGATTAGAGAGCAAGTTGGTTCCTGTGCATTGGTTGTATTGGTGCACACCAGTGGATTCCATCCTGAGTTAGGGATGAGGAGTGCACCTGTCAGAGTAGTTGGGGCGAAATCTTTTTGGTGGATCTTTTCTGGGGCTTCTTTGTTCTCTTGCGGCGGGTTGCAGGGTATCCATGGCTGAGGCAGGGTCTCCTTGGCGGTTTAAGCTGTGTCTCAGGTAGTGGTCTGCTTCTTCTGGGGTATGAAAGGATAGCTGATCTCTGTTAGGCGCTTGAAGTTGTAACACCACAGGGAAGGCACGGGTGAAGCATAGGCCCTGTTTGTATAAGGCTGCACCAATTGGTTGAAATTCCTTCCTTTTTTGGACACTTCTGCTGAGTAATCCAAAAATAGCAATATGTTTGCGCCTTCTATGCTGAGATTGCGGGGCTTGCGGAAGGCTTGAAGGATGGCTAGTCTGTCAGTGTAATTCAGGTATTTTACAATGACTGGCCTAGTCAATTTCCTATTGCTATATGGTGCTCCAACTCTGTGGGCTCTTTCTACTACACAGTGGTGAGGAAGACCCAGTGCCTCAGGGATGCAGGCTGCGCATATCTGGTGCAGGGCATTATTAGGAAAAGACTCCTACAATTCTCAAATTATTCCTCCTGGATCTTCTCCTGTATTGCCCCATGTATTTTTGCATGCTGTTCCAATGCCCCAGTGGTCTGATAAAGCTCGTCTTCTAAATAAGAAATCCTGGCCTCAGCCATTGACAGCCTCTTTGCTTGTTCTCCTGACTCAGGGGTGGGTGAGCTGGCGGGGGAGTTGGTGAGGAACCACTCCATGTGTGAGAGCACCGTTGCGAGGTCGAGGGGATCGGGAGCTGAATTTATAAGCCAAATTGGTCCGGGAGTGTTGGAGCCGCCACGAGTCACTCCTCACCCATACAGCACCAGAACTGGAAGCCATAATTGTAGGCGTTTAACACCCCTGAGAATAGAAATCAAATGCTATACTACATAAACATCTTCACAGCATAGACAATTGCCTTCAGATGACCCCAAAGATAAAAGTCTAAGGGGGTCAGATCGGGAGACCTTGGGGGCCATTCAACCAATCCACTTTCCAGGAAACTGTTCATCTAGGAATGCTCAGACCTGACACCCATAATGTGGTGGTGCACCATCTTGCTGGAACTACGATGTCGGTGATAGGGAATTGCTGGCCATCAAGTCGGCTTTGGAGGAATGGCAGTACCTCCTGGAAGGAGCAGCTCACCTGGTATTGGTTTTTACTGACCATAAAAAGCATAAAAAAACCATATGCTGTGAAGATACGAGATGTGCAGCACCTGAAACTATGGATACTGGAAGCCTGTGCTAGCATTTCTCCTGCGGTGTTGCTATCAGTGTGTGAAGAGTGGGAAAAGAGGGTTGCATTGACAATCCAACACAATGGGCAGCACATTGAACACATTTTATAAGTGGTCAGAAACTTGTAAATAACTCATGAAAGAATAAAGTTACGTTAAAACCAAGCATACCATTGTTTTTCTTGTGAAATTCCCAATAAGTTTGATGTGTCACATGACCCTCTTCCTATTGAAAAAACAAAAGTTGAATTCAAAATGGCCGACTTCAAAATGGCCTCCATGGTCACCACCCCTCTTGAAAAGTTTCCCCCCTCACATATACTAATGTTCCACAAACAGGAAGTAAATATCACCAACCATTCCCATTTTATTAAGGTGTATCCATATAAATGGCCCACCCTGTACTTTCATAAAACCCATAACAAAATGATATTACTCCAGGAAACACACTTCAGAGGTACTGATATCCCTGTCCTCCGTAACCTCTACTATCAAAAGTGGTTTTACAGTACCAATCCACTGGCCAAGTCAAGAGGGGTTTCCACTGCCTTCGGGCAAATCGTTTGACCCAGAGATCTTGGAAACCCTTATTGATCTTGCAGGCCGTCATATTTTCTTCAAACTAAAATCGGACTCTTCTATTTTCACAGTGGCTGACGTGTATGGACCCAACAAGGACCAAGGTAACTTCATGTAAACTGTGCTGACAACCTGCTCTGTCCCTGTTACATCATGGGGGGAGACTTCAATGTGGCTCTTTCCCCAACCGTGGACACCTCCTCGGGTAAGTCATCCATTTCTCACTCCAACATTACGCGCATTAAGTCACTTCTACATTCAGCCCTGTTGGTAGATGTGTGGCATATTCAACACCCTTTCGAGAGAGATTACAGTTGCTATTCAGTCGCCCACAACACATACAGACATATTGACTCCTTCTTTAGCTCCCAATCACTATTAGACCTCCCCACCTCAGCCTCTATAGGCAACAGTTTATGGTTGGATTATGCTTCCATTCATCTTCATTTAGCACACATGCCCAAGGCGCGTAAAAAGATCTCCTGGAGCTTAAACGACTCCCTGTGTAGCGGCTGTCAAAAAGGCCATCCAAGACCTTGTCCTGGACCATAGATCAGATTACACTAGCCCACTAGTCACATGAGAGGCCCTTAAGTGTGTACTGCACAGAGTCCTTATACAACACGGCGCTCACCTGAAAAGGGCCAGAACAGCTGATATCACCCATCTACTCGCTACTATTGTCACCCTAAAGAATATCCACAAATGGGATTGAGATTTACTTAGAATCCTTGATTTGCAATCTCTTATAGCTAGGGATAAAGCTTGCACCTCCTATTACTCCTTAGCTAATAAATGCGGGCAACACTTAGCAAAGATTCTTCATTCGCGACCACCACTCCGCCCTATACAATTTATTCAGACCACAAATAAGCATGTTCTACACAAGGTATTTCAACTGCATCCCAACAATACTATTCCCAATTGTATAACCTGCCCTCCCAACCTAGTATACCAGGTACAGATCCTTCCTCTCATACAATGCACGACTACATCTTAGAGACTGTCCTCCCGACAGTGGATGCCCAAGAGGCATCAGACTTGGATAAACCCCTGTCTGAACCAGAATTCTTGGGTGCCATTAAGGGTCTGAAACCAGGGAAATGCCCAAGCCCAGATGGGTTTACATCCAGATTTTATAAAACATTTGCCCCTCTATTTACTCCATTGTTATCCTTGGAATTTAACAGCATTGATGAGACACATCAACTCTCAAAAGACCTCCTAGCTGCTAATATCTCCATTCTCCCAAAGCCAGACAAGGACCCTTCTCAGTATGGCAGTTACAGACTGATATCTCTGCTTAATTTGGATTTAAAATGATTCCCTAAGGTACTAGCCAATCGCTTGTCCCCCCATCTACCAGCTATCATTCATAAAGATCAGGTTGGCTTTGTCCCTGGGTGTGAAGCAATACAACCAAAACCAGACACCTTATCTCCTACATACAAAGACATAGCTTAAAAGCGTGCCTTCTCTCTTTCAACACCAAAAAGGCATTTGATAGGGTGAATTGGCAGTTTTTACGCCTCTCATTGGAACAGATTGGACTAGGCAACACTTATATTACCAAAGTCATGTCACTTTACTCCTTCCCTTCTGCCTCTGTACTAGTTAATGGCTCCTCATCTGAGCCATTTTCTATTTCCAACAGAACCCACCAGGGGTGCCCTTTATCCCTCTAATTTTCGTTCTGGTAATTAAACACCTGGCTAGGGCCATTAGCCAAAATGACTCCATAATAGGCATCCGGACCCCATCTCTACATCATAAACTGTCCTTTTATGAGGATGATCTATTAGTCTATATCCAACAGCCACATACATCCCTCCCCTGCCTACTGCAGGAGTTCTGCAGATTTGGGTAACATAGCAATTTTAAATTAAATATGTCCAAGACGGAAGCCCTTAACATATCTCTCCCAGCTGCTACCCTCACCCAAATACACTTGAATTTCTCTTTCCAGTGGAGCACCAAAGGTATCTCTCATACCTAGGGATAACGATCCCCTTCAACCTTTCAGATTTATATACCCTTAATTATGTCCCCATGCTGACCTGCACTTGGAAAGACCTAGAAACTTGGACTTCATCCCCAATACTGTGGTTCGGCCGTATAAGTACACTTAAAATGGACGCCCTTCCTAAACTGCTTTACTTATAACAGACGGTACCCATCACTGTCCCCAAATGCTTTTTCTATTCCTTATGATCCTTATCCATCCATATTGTGTGTTGATAGGGACTATCACGCATTAGATACAAATTACTTACTTATCCTAAGCTTCAGGGAGGGGTGGAACTGCCAGGTTTCAAACTTTATCACCAAGCTGCTCTGGCGGCTAGGGTGTTGGAATGGTTTACTTGCCCTTTTGCCAAGGCGTCCACAATGGTCATGCAAGATCTCTCCTCAGTCGACCTACATGCTCTACTCTGGGGTCTATGGACAGAGACTGCAGAGCCTTTCCTCCATGTTTCCTTTAACCTCAGCTGCCTTACATTTATGGTACAAGAGAGGACTGGGGCCCTGCTCTCAATGGATCCCTCACCCCTCTGCCTCAAGGTATAGGCTCATCCATGGTGGGCACATTCACATGCTCCTCATGGCCCATAGCTAGATATTTTATCCACCCGGCTTTAGGTACACCTATAGTTTCTACAAACCAGGGCAACTGGTTTATTTCCCTACAGTTGTCCACATTCTGCTCTATTCTATTTTCCTCCTCTCAAATTCATAGAACCTTACCTGAATTTGAGCAACTGTCTACTCTCTCTGAAGCCCCCAGACATCTACTGTCCTCCAGCTACAAATTATTACATTCACTACTTCACACACGACTTCCATTCTACACGCGGAGGTGGTCCACGGACTTGGGGAGTTGTCAGCAACAGACTGGCAGACCTTGTTCACCTTTGCACATAAATCCTCCATATCTTGCTACTCTCAGGAAAAAAAATTCAAGCTCCTCTCCAGATGGTATAGGGATCCCCACTCCCTATATAAAAATTTTACATCTGTTTCCCCTACATGTTGGAGATGTGGCTCAACTGAGGGCACATACCTCCACGTATGGTGGGCATGCACCAGGATACAGCCCTTTTGGTCCCAGGTTTTTTCCATACACCACAGCATATACAGAGAGTCTGTGGCACCTACCCCAGCAACAGCGTTTTGTCCATGCTCCCGGGCTCTATACCATTCCAAAAACATAGCCTACTACGTTTCTTCCTATCAGCTGCCAGGCAATTGATGCCCCTGTTTTGGAAAACTACCACCACCCCCCTTTGTCTTTATGGGTTTCCGCTGTGAATGACATTATGTGCATGGAAGAGATGTTGGCCCTGTATAATTATACCTTTGAAAAGTTTAAAATATTATGGCTTGTCTGGATCGATTTCTCTACTTCAGATACTCTGAAGAATATGTTATCACCTGAAGATTAAGATCTTCCTGCATCCTGTTCTCCCTCACCTGGTTGGCCCTCCAAGGTTTGCCTTACCCTTATCCTGTTCTTTCCCCCTGTCCTACAGAGATCTTATTCTTCCTCTTTTTCTGCTCTTTCTTTTCAACTTTTTTTTCTTTGTCTTTAGTCATGAAGAAAGCATTCATTACATGGTGATCCTGAATTATACCCTGCGTTGCATTGTTCACTCAAGCCCATAATAAGCTTTTGGCGTATACAGTAGTTCTAGAAATGCACTGGTTTTGTTCCTGTAATGCAACTCTTTACAATTACTACTTGTACCTCATGTTTTTCCTTTTTATTATGTTGATATACATGTGGTTCTTCCTCGATTGTTGCAATGTTTAACATGTTATATTTTTTATACATACAATAAAAATATATTTGGCTCTAAACCATGATGAGGGGTCAACCTGTAAACATTATACAGTACAGTCATAAGTGGTAATGGATAGGGGTATATTTATATATTATAATTGCCATTATTGTTATTAAATTTTTATTTGTTTTATTGTACAAGGGGTTTAGAGAAGGGGGTTGTAGAGTAAAAAAATTACACAGGGCACTTCTCAATAAAAAAATGTTTTTTTTTCCTCCACAAATCAGTAAATTATTTTTATTTTAAAGTTTGACCCTATAGCAATAGGTCGCTAAGTGTAGATGATTATATATTTTTTACACTTCAGATTTTGTGCCAGATTTTAGCATACTGTTTATAGTTGATCCAATTATCAAGTAAATGTGTAGTAGTATACTTAATTTACATAATGGGATTAATGGAATGCTATTTATAGCTAGCTACAATATACCAAATGGTTGCCCTTGTCTTGGCCATATGATCTTCAAACAGTTCATTTGTAACAGATGTCTGAAACTGAAACAATGTATTATTTCTGAATTTAAATGGTCCCAACCTTTAAGAATTGCATAGCATTTATTTGTGTTCAATGGGAATGGTTCATATTTAATTTGCTTATACTGTACCTAAAAAGGCTGTTGTGCAGAGTCCCTTGTTTGACACACATTGTAATTGTATTGCCAGAATGTCATCATGCCACAAAAACTACAAGGTACTGTCTCAGTTGAAAAGTAATATTTTACCTGCTAGCATCAATGTCTAGTTGTCTGTGCCCTGTCATATATCACCTTCACTATTATTGAATATCCCATTTTCTTCAGCATTGCCCTCCCATTGCTACCCCCAATGCCAGTGCCACAATGTATTGTGGTGTCCACAAAATATTCCATTTCCCCAAAGAATAATTCTAACTTCATATGATTATTCTTGGACCTTGTGCGGTGGTTCTTTACTAGTTTCCTCAGCAATCCAAAAGAAGATGTAAGTTGAAAAGTGTCACATACCTATTAGGATGACCAATGATGCTAACCAGGAAAAATCAGCAGGATGCAGGCAGGAGTGTCAGGTGAGCCATCAGCAGAACCACAGCAAGTGGAAGTTAGGGAAGACTTCTGGATTGGCAGTGGGTTCAGGTCACCAGAGTCTGCCGAAGACCACAGCAGGCATGCATAGACAGTACCAAAGTCACTGAGCAGGCCAAAGTCAGCAATGACTGGTCAGTACAGTACCAAATCATGAGCAGGATAAAAGTCCAGGTCAATAACTATAAAAGCAGAAGTACAGAGCAGTCTAAAGGCAGGTCAGGGATACTCCAAAAAAGAAAGCATATGCAGTTCTCTCTACAGCAGGACATGTACTAAAACTGGAACGATACAGAGATGATTAGCATGGCCACTGCGCAAGGATGACATGTAAATTTGTGAAATGTTCCATATTTTTAACTTGGCTTCTGTTGGTTTTCTATGTATGTTATTTTGGTTGTTGAGTTTTCTGTTTAAAGGGTACACTGCCTGCCTCATTGGGACTCTTTCTGACACTTCCATGGAGCCCATTGCAGTGAGAACATCAATATTGTTGCATCCCTCTAGTCACAATGAAAGTCTTGCCTATGATGACACTACAAGGTAATGTCATTTACTGTCACTGTAGGTCAGCTTGGCCTCCTGTTGTTGAGAGATTTTTATGCATCTCTGATCACCTATTTTGAATCATGAACTTTAACCAGTTGCCGACCGCCCACCGTGGCTTGACGGCGGCAACATGGCTCTCCTGCGCAAACTGCCATCACCTGATGGTGGCCACTGGTGCGAGGAACATGGGCGCACTCATGCCGCCGGAGGCTCCCCTGCAGTGACAGAACAGGGACCACTAATGTAAACAAACGGATCCCTGTTCTGACAGGGGAGAAGGTGATCATATGCTCCCTGTATATTGGAGCAGCAATCACTCTCCTCCCTCAGTAAACCTAGCCCCCATACAGTTAGAGACACAAAGCAAGGAACACAGTTAACTCTTTGATCATCCCCTAGTGTTAAACCCTTCCCTGCCAGTGACATTTGCACAGTAATCAGTGCATTTTCATAGCACTGATCACTATATAAATGGCAATGGTCCCAAAAATGTGTCAAAAGTGTTTGCTGTGAGGAGAGAGACGCAGCTCTGCAGAGCTCTGAGCGGACGGCACACTATCCACAGCCATCCGCCTCACAGCGACCATACAAGGCTCCCATCTAATTCTGAAGAGACACCGTATACCCCAGGGCTTGACAAATTTGCCTTGAATCTAGGAGCCGGCTGAAAAAGTTAGGAGCCAGTTTTTTATAGCGTAGTGTGGGGTTGTCAGCGCCAGGGGTAAGACAAGTATAATCTACCCTCGGAACATACCAGCGACACTCCGCCTACCGACACCTATCACACGGCAGGCGAGTCTCGAGACGTCTCGACGCAGAGAGAGGAGTGTCGTTTGTGAAAACTGTGTAAAAACCCTGGTAACGGTAAATATATCACTAGTCACGATACTTTTACGTGACTAATGACACGTTTACAGTGACCGTCCCTTCCCAAATTGTGATCCCCTACTAGTTTCTCAATTGACACAAGGAACGAAACACAGAGATTGACATACCCCCGATCCAAATGACTCCCTCCTCT
>BLSH010483948.1:0-13577 GCA_018402905.1 Glandirana rugosa | reverse complement strand
ACTCAGAGTACCAACAGGAACCTCTCCCTAATGCAGTAGTAGATGGTTTTATAACGATAATCTCTCCCTCAGAGCACCAATAGGAACCTGTCCCTAATGCAGTAGTAGATAGTTTTAGAACGATAATCTCTTCCTCAGAGCACCAACAGGAACCTGTCCATAATGCAGTAGTACATTTTTCTAGAATGATAATCTCTCCCTCAGAGCACCAACAGGAACCTGTCCTTAATGCAGTAGTAGAAGGTTTGAGAATGATAATCTCTCCCTCAGAGCACCAACAGGAAACTGTCCCTAATGCAGTAGTAGATGGTATTAAAATGATAAACTCTCCCTCAGAGCACCAATAGGAACCTCTCCCTAATGCAGTAGTAGATGTTTTAGAATGATAATCTCTCCCTCAGAGTACAAACAGGAGGAACCTATCCCTAATGCAGTAGTATATGGTTTTAGAACGATAATCTTTACCTCAGAGCACCAACAGGAAACTGCCCCTAATGCAGGAGTAGATGGTTTTAGAATATTAAATCTCTCACTCAGAGCACCAACAGGAGGTACCTGTCCCTAATGCAGTAGTAGTTGGTTTTAGAACGATAAACTCTCCCTCAGAGCACCAAGAGGAAACTCTCCCTAATGCAGTAGTAGATGGTTTTAGAATGATAATCTCTCTCTCAGAGCACCAAAAGGAAACTCTAACTAATGCAGTAGTAGTTGGTTTCATAACAATAAACTCTCCCTCAGAGCACCAACAGGAACCTCTCCCCAATTCAGTAGTATATGGTTTTAGAATGATAATCTCTCCCTCAGAGCACCAAAGGGAACCTCTTACTAATGCAGTAGTAGTTGGTTTCATAATGATAAACTCTCCCTCAGAGCACCAACAGGAACCTCTCCCTAATGCAGTAGTAGATGGTTTTAGAATGATAATCTTTCACTCAGAGCGCCAACAGGAACCTCTCACTAATGCAGTAGGAGATGGTTTTTATAATGATAAACTCTCTCTCAGAGCACCAACAGGAACCTCTCCCTAATGCAGAAGTAGATGGTTTTAGAACGATAAACTCTCCCTCAGAGCACCAGCAGGAACCTTTCCCTAATGCTGTTGATGATGGCTTTAGAACGATAAACTCTCCCTCATAGCACCTATAGGAAATTCTCCTTAATGCAGTAGTAGATGGTATTAGAATGATAAACTCTCCCTCAGAGAACCAACAGGAAACTTTCCCTAATGCAGTAGTAGATGGTTTTAGAACGATAAACTCTCCCTCAGAGCACCAACAGGAACCTCTCCCTAATGCAGAATTTGATGGTTTTAGAACGATAAACTCCCTAAGAGTACCAACAGGAATCTCTCCCTAATGCAGTAGTAAATGGTTTTAGAACAATAAACTCTCCCTCAGAGCACCAAGAGGAACCTCTCCCTAATGCAGTAGTAGATGGTTTTAGAATGATAATCTCTCACTCAGAGCACCATTAGGAACCTATAACTAATGCAGTAGTAGTTGGTTTCATAACGATAAACTCTCCCTCAGAGCACCAACAGGAACCTCTCCCAATGCAGTAGTAGATGGTTTTAGAATGATAATCTCTCACTCAGAGCACCATCGGGAACCTATAACTAATGCAGTAGTATTTGGTTTCATAACAATAAACTCTCCCTCAGAGCACCAACAGGAACCTCTCCCAATGCAGTAGTAGATGGTTTTAGAATGATAATCTCTCCCTCAGAGCACCAACAGGAACCTCTCACTAATGCAGTAGTAGATGGTTTTAGAATGATAAACTCTCCCTCGAGCACCAACAGGAAACTGTCCCTAATGCAGTAGTAGATGGTATTAAAACGATAAACTCTCCCTCAGAGCACCAAAAGGAACTTCTCCATAATGCAATAGTAGATGGTTTTATAATGATAAACTCTCCCTTAGAGTACAAACAGGAGGAACCTGTCCCTAATGCAGTAGTAGATGGTTTTAGAACGATAATCTCTACCTCAGAGCACCAACAGGAAACTGCCCCTAATGCAGTAGTAGATGGTTTTAGAATATTAAATCTCTCCCTCAGAGCACCAACAGGAGGTACCTGTCCCTTATGCAGTAGTAGATGGTTTTAGAATGATAATCTCTCACTCAGAGCACCAACAGGAACCTCTAACTAATGCAATAGTAGTTGGTTTCATAACAATAAACTCTCCCTCAGAGCACCAACAGGAACCTCTCCCCAATTCTGTAGGAGATGATTTTATAACGATAAACTCTCCCTCAGAGCACCAACAGGAACCTCTCCCAAATGCAGTAGGAGATGATTTTATAACAATAAACTCTCCCTCAGAGCACCTACAGGAACCTCTCCCTAATGCAGTAGGAGATGGTTTTAGAACGATAAACTCTCCCTCAGAGCAACAACAGGAACCTCTCCCTAATGCAGAAGTAGATGGTTTTAGAACGATAAACTCTCCCTCAGAGCACCAGCAGGAACCTCTTCCTAATGCAGTAGTAGATGGTTTTAGAACGATAAACTCTCCCTCAGAGCGCCAACAGGAACCTCTCACAAAGGCAGTAGTAGATGGTTTTAGAACAATAAACTCTCCCTTAGAGCACCAACAGGAACCTATCCCTAATGCAGTAGTAGATGGTTTTAGAACGATAATCTCGTGAAGAGTACCAACAGGAACCTCTCCCTAATGAAGTAGGAGATGGTTTTATAAACAATAATCTCTCCCTCAGAGCACCAACAGGAACCTGTTTCTGATGCAGTAGTAGATGTTTTTAAAATGATAATCTCTCCCTCAGAGCACCAACAGGAACCTGTCCCTAATGCAGTAGTAGAAGGTTTTAGAATGATAAACTCTCCCTCAGAGCACCAACAGGAACCTCTCCCTAATGAAGTAGTAGATGGTTTTAGAATGATAAACTCTCCCTCAGAGCACTAATAGGAACCTCTCCCTAATGCAGTAGTAGATGGTTTTAGAATTATAATCTCTCCCTCAGAGCACCAACAGGAACCTGTCCCTAATGCAGTAGTAGAAGGTTTTAGAATGATAATCTCTCCCTCAGAGCACCAACAGGAAACTGTCCCTAATGCAGTAGTAGATGGTATTAAAACGATAAACTCTCCCTCAGAGCACCAAAAGGAACCTCTCCCTAATGCAATAGTAGATTGTTTTATAATGATAAACTCTCCCTCAGAGCACCAACAGGAACCTCTCCCTAATGCAGTAGTAGATGGTTTTAGAATGATAATCTCTCTCTCAGAGCACCAACAGGAACCTCTCCCTAATGCAGTAGTAGATGGTTTTAGAATGATAATCTCTCCCTCAGAGCACCAACAGGAAACTCCTACTAATGCAGTAGTAGTGGTTTCATAACGATAAACTCTCCCTCAGAGCACCAACAGGAACCTCTCCCCAATTCAGTAGTAGATGGTTTTAGAATGATAATCTCTCCCTCAGAGCACCAACAGGAAACTCCTACTAATGCAGTAGTAGTTGGTTTCATAACGATAAACTCTCCCTCAGAGCACCAACAGGAACCTCTCCCTAATGCAGTAGTAGATGGTTTTAGAACGATAATCTGTCCCTTAGAGCACCAACAGGATCCTGTCCCTGATGCAGAAGTAGATTGTTTTAGAATGATAATCTCTCCCTCAGAGCACCAACAGGATCCTGTGCCTAATGCAGTAGTAAAAGGTTTTAGAATGATAATCTCTCCCTCAGAGCACCAACAGGAACCTCTCCCAAATGCAGTAGTAGAAGGTTTTAGAATGATAAACTCTCCCTCAGAGCACCAACAGGAACCTCTCCCTAATGCAGTAGTAGATGGTTTTAGAATGATAAACTCTCCCTCAAAGCAACAACAGGAACATCTCACTAATGCAGTAGTAGATAGTTTTAGAACGATAATCTCTTCCTCAGAGCACCAAAGAGAACCTCTTACTAATGCAGTAGTAGTTGGTTTCATAATGATAAACTCTCCCTCAGAGCACCAACAGGAACCTGTCCATAATGCAGTAGTACATTTTTCTAGAATGATAATCTCTCCCTCAGAGCACCAACAGGAACCTGTCCTTAATGCAGTAGTAGAAGGTTTGAGAATGATAATCTCTCCCTCAGAGCACCAACAGGAAACTGTCCCTAATGCAGTAGTAGATGGTATTAAAACGATAAACTCTCCCTCAGAGCACCAATAGGAACCTCTCCCTAATGCAGTAGTAGATGTTTTAGAATGATAATCTCTCCCTCAGAGTACAAACAGGAGGAACCTATCCCTAATGCAGTAGTATATGGTTTTAGAACGATAATCTTTACCTCAGAGCACTAACAGGAAACTGCCCCTAATGCAGGAGTAGATGGTTTTAGAATATTAAATCTCTCCCTCAGAGCACCAACAGGAGGTACCTGTCCCTAATGCAGTAGTAGATGGTTTTAGAATGATAATCTCTCTCTCAGAGCACCAAAAGGAAACTCTAACTAATGCAGTAGTAGTTGGTTTCATAACAATAAACTCTCCCTCAGAGCACCAACAGGAACCTCTCCCCAATTCAGTAGTAGATGGTTTTAGAATGATAATCTCTCCCTCAGAGCACCAAAGAGAACCTCTTACTAATGCAGTAGTAGTTGGTTTCATAATGATAAACTCTCCCTCAGAGCACCAACAGGAACCTCTCCCTCATGCAGTAGTAGATGGTTTTAGAATGATAATCTTTCACTCAGAGCGCCAACAGGAACCTCTCACTAATGCATTAGGAGATGGTTTTTATAATGATAAACTCTCTCTCAGAGCACCAGCAGGAACCACTCCCTAATGCTGTTGATGATGGCTTTAGAATGATAAACTCTCCCTCATAGCACCTATAGGAAATTCTCCTTAATGCAGTAGTAGATGGTATTAGAATGATAAACTCTCCCTCAGAGAACCAACAGGAAACTTTCCCTAATGCAGTAGTAGATGGTTTTAGAACGATAAACTCTCCCTCAGAGCACCAACAGGAACCTCTCCCTAATGCAGAATTTGATGGTTTTAGAACGATAAACTCCCTAAGAGTACCAACAGGAACCTCTCCCTAATGCAGTAGTAGATGGTTTTATAATGATAAACTCTCCCTCAGAGCACCAGCAGGAACCTCTCCCTAATGCAGTAGATGATGGTTTTAGAACGATAAACTCTCCCTCAGAGCACCAACAGGAACCTCTCACTAATGCAGTAGTAGATGGTTTTAGAACAATAAACTCTCCCTTAGAGCACCAACAAGAATCTCTCCTTCATGCATTAGTAGATGTTTTTAGAATGATAAACTCTCCCTCAGAGCACCAACAGGACCCTCTCTCTAATGTAGTAGTAGATGGTTTCAGAAAGATAAACTCTCCCTCAGAGTACCAACAGGAACTTCTCACTAATGCAGTAGTAGATGGTTTTAGAACAATAATCTCTCCCTTAGAGCACCAACAGGAACCTCTCCTTAATGCATTAGTAGATGTTTTTGGAACGATAAACTCTCCCTCAGAGCACCAACAGGAACCTGTCCCTGATGCAGTAGTAGGTGGTTTTAGAATGATAATCTCTCCCTCAGAGCACCAACAGGAACCTGTCGTTAATGCAGTAGTAGAAGGTTTTAGAATGATAATCTCTCCCAAATTCAGTAGTAGAAGGTTTTAGAATGATAAACTCTCCCTCAGAGCACCAACAGGAACCTCTCCCTAATGCAGTAATAGATGGTTTTAGAATGATAAACTCTCCCTCAGAGCACCAACAGCAACCTGTCCCTAATGCAGTAGTAGAAGGTTTTAGAATGATAATCTCTCCCTCAGAGCACCAACAGGAAACTGTCCCTAATGCAGTAGTAGATGGTATTAAAACGATAAACTCTCCCTCAAAGCACCAAAAGGAACCTCTCCCTAATACAATAGTAGATGGTTTTATAATGATAAACTCTCCCTTATAGTACAAACAGGAGGAAACAGTCCCTAATGCAGTAGTAGATGGTTTTAGAACGATAATCTCTACCTCAGAGCACCAACAGGAAACTGCCCCTAATGCAGTAGTAGATGGTTTTGGAATCTTAAATCCCTCCCTCAGAGCACCAACAGGAGGTACCTGTCCCTTATGCAGTAGTAGATAGTTTTAGAATGATAATCTCTCACTCAGAGCACCAACAGGAACCTCTAACTAATGCAGTAGTAGTTGGTTTCATAACAATAAACTCTCCCTCAGAGCACCAATAAGAACCTCTCCCCAATTCAGTAGGAGATGATTTTATAACGATAAACTCTCCCTCAGAGCACCAACAGGAACCTCTCCCAAATGCAGTAGGAGATGATTTTATAACGATAAACTGTCCCTCAGAGCACCAGCAGGAATATCTTCCTAATGCAGTAGTAGATGGTTTTAGAACGATAAACTCTCCCTCAGAGCACCAACAGGAACCTCACCCTAATGCAGTAGTAGATGGTTTTAGAATGATAATCTTTCCCTCAGAGCACCAACAGGAACCTCTCACTAATGCAGTAGGAGATGGTTTTTATAATGATAAACTCTCTCGCAGAGCACCAACAGGAACCTCTCCCTAATGCAGTAGTAGATGGTTTTAGAACAATAAACTCTCCCTCAGAGCACCAACAGGAAACTTTCCCTAATGCAGTAGTAGATGGTTTTAGAACAATAAACTCTCCCTCAGAGCACCAACAGGAACCTCTCAATAATGCCGTAGTAGATGGTGTTAGAATGATAAACTCTCCCTCAAAGAACCAACAGGAAACTTTCCCTAATGCAGTAGTAGATGGTTTTAGAACAATAAACTCTCCCTCAGAGCACAAAACAGGAACCTCTCCTTAATGCATTAGTAGTTGTTTTTAGAATGATAAACTCCCCAACAGAGCACCAACAGGAACCTGTCCCTGATGCAGTAGTAGGTGGTTTTAGAATGATAATCTCTCCCTCAGAGCACCAACAGGAACCGATCCCTAATGCAGTAGTAGAAGGTTTTAGAATGATAATCTCTCCCAAATGCAGTAGTAGAAGGTTTTAGAATGATAAACTCTCCCTCAAAGCACCAACAGGAACCTCTCCCTAATGCAGTAGTAGATGGTTTTAGAATGATAAACTCTCCCTCAGAGCACCAACAGGAACCTCTTCCTAATGCAGTAGTAGATGGTTTTAGAATGATAATCTCTCCCTCAGAACACCAACAGCAACCTGTCCCTAATGCAGTAGTAGAAGGTTTTAGAATGATAATCTCTCCCTCAGAGCACCAACAGGAAACTGTCCCTAATGCAGTAGTAGATGGTATTAAAACGATAAACTCTCCCTCAGAGCACCAAAAGGAACCTCTCCCTAATGCAATAGTAGATGGTTTTATAATGATAAACTCTCCCTCATAGAACAAACAGGAGGAAACAGTCCCTAATGCAGTAGTAGATGGTTTTAGAATGATAATCTCTACCTCAGAGCACCAACAGGAAACTGCCCCTAATGCAGTAGTAGATGCTTTTAGAATATTAAATCCCTCCCTCAGAGCACCAACAGGAGGTACCTGTCCCTTATGCAGTAGTAGATGGTTTTAGAATGATAATCTCTCACTCAGAGCACCAACAGGAACCTCTAACTAATGCAGTAGTAGTTGGTTTCATAACAATAAACTCTCCCTCAGAGCACCAACAGGAACCTCTCCCCAATTCACTAGGAGATGATTTTATAACGATAAACTGTCCCTCAGAGCACCAACAGGAACCTCTCCCTAATGCAGTAGGAGATGGTTTTATAACAATAAACTCTCCCTCAGAGCACCAACATGAACCTCTCCCTAATGCAGTAGGAGATGGTTTTAGAACGATAAACTCTCCCTCAGAGCAACAACAGGAACCTCTCCCTAATGCAGTAGGAGATGGTTTTAGAATGATAAACTTTCCCTCAGAGCACCAACAGGAACCTCTCCCTAATGCAGTAGTAGATGGTTTTAGAACGATAAACTCTCCTTCAGAGCACCAGCAGGAACCTCTCACTAATGCAGTAGTAGATGGTTTTAGAACAATAAACTCTCCCTCAGAGCACCAAGAGGAACCTCTCCCTAATGCAGTAGTAGATGGTTTTAGAATGATAATCTCTCACTCAGAGCACCAACAGGAACCTCTCACTAATGCTGAAGGAGATGGTTTTATAATGATAAACTCTCTCTCAGAGCACCAACAGGAACCTCTCCCTAATGCAATAGGAGATGGTTTTAGAACAATAAACTCTCCCTCAGAACACCAGCAGGAACCTCTCCCTAATGCAGTAGAAGGTGGTTTTAGAACGATAAATTCTCCCTCAGAGCACCAACAGGAACCTCTCACTAATGCAGTAGTAGATGGTTTTAGAACAATAAACTCTCCCTTAGAGCACCAACAGGAACCTCTCCTTAATGCATTAGTAGATGTTTTTAGAATGATAAACTCTCGCTCAGAGCACCAACAGGACCCTCTCCGTAATGTAGTAGTAGATGGTTTCAGAAAGATAAACTCTCCCTCAGAGCACCAACAGGAACCTCTCACTAATGCAGTAGTAGATGGTTTTAGAACAATAAACTCTCCCTTAGAGCACCAACAGGAACCTCTCCTCAATGCATTAGTAGATGTTTTTAGAATGATAAACTCTCCCTCAGAGCACCAACAGGAACCTCTCCCTAATGCAGTAGTAGATGGTTTTAGAACGATAATCTCTCCCTCAGAGCACCAACAGGAACCTGTCCCTGATGCAGAAGTAGATGGTTTTAAAATGAAAATCTCTCCCTCAGAGCACCAACAGGAACCTGTGCCTAATGCAGTAGTAAAAGGTTTTAGAATGATAATCTCTCCTTCAGAGCACCAACAGGAACCTCTCCCTAATGCAGTAGTAGATGGTTTTAGAATGATAAACTCTCCCTCAGAGCAACAACAGGAGCATCTCCCTAATGCAATAGTAGATGGTTTTAGAACGATAAACTCTCCCTCAAAGCACCAATGGGAACCTCTCCCCAATGCAGTAGTAGATGGTTTTATATTGAAAAACACTCCCTCCGAGCACAAACAGGAACCTCTCTATAATGCAGTAGGAGATGGTTTTATAACGATAAACTCTCCATCATAGCACCAACAGGAATCTCTCCCTAATGCAGTAGGAGATGGTTTTAGAACAATAAACTCTCCCTCAGAGCAACAACAGGAACCTCTCCCTAATGCAGTAGGAGATGGTTTT
Organism: Glandirana rugosa; assembly: GCA_018402905.1. NCBI lineage: Eukaryota > Metazoa > Chordata > Amphibia > Anura > Ranidae > Glandirana > Glandirana rugosa. The sequence continues at coordinate 4,377 of BLSH010483948.1, read as the reverse complement.
AGAACTATCAACTCTCCCTCAGAGCACCAACAGGAACCTCTCCCTAATGTAGTAGTAGATGGCTTTAAAACGATAAACACTCTCAGAGCACCAATAGGAACCTCTCAGCAGGAACCTCTGCCTCTAGCAGTATGTGATGATTTTAGAACAATAATCTGTCCCTTACAGCACCAGCAGGAACCTCTCCCTATTGAACTAGGAGATGATTTTAGAGCAATAATCTGTCCCTCACAGCACCAGCAGATACCTCTCCCTATAGCAGTATGTGATGATTTTAGAACAATTATCTGTTCCTCACAGGAGCAGCAGGAACCTCTCCCTCTAGCAGTATGTGATGATTTTAGAACAATAATCTGTCTCTTACAGCACCAGCAGGAACCTCTCCCTATAGAACTAGGAGATGATTTTAGAACAATAATCTGTCCCTTACAGCACCAGCAGGAACCTCTCTCTATAGAACAAGGAGATGATTTTAGAACAATAATCTTTCCCTCACAGCACCAGCAGGAACCTCTCCCTATAGAACTAGGAGATGATTTTAGAACAATAATATGTCCCTCACAGAAGCAGCAGGATCATATCCTTATAGCAGTATGTGATGATTTTAGAACAATAATCTGTCCCTTACAGCACCAGCTAGAACCTCTCCCTATAGAACTAAGAGATGATTTTAGAACAATAATCTGTCCCTTACAGCACAAGCGGAAACCTCTCCCTATAGAACAAGCAGATGATTTTAGAACAATAATCTGTCCCTCACAGCACCAGCAGATACCTCTCCCTATAGCAGTATGTGTTGATTTTAGAACAATAATCTGTCCCTCACAGGAGCAGCAGGAACCTCTCCCTCTAGCAGTATGTGATGATTTTAGAACAATAATCTGTCTCTTACAGCACCAGCAGGAACCTCTCCCTATAGAACTAGGAGATTATTTTAGAACAATAATCTGTCCCTTACAGCACCAGCAGGAACCTCTCTCTATAGAACAAGGAGATGATTTTAGAACAATAATCTGTCTCTCACAGCACCAGCAGGAACCTCTCCCTATAGAACTAGGATATGATTTAAAAACAATAATCTGTCCCTCATAGGAGCAGCAGGATCCTCTCCCTCTAGCAGTATGTGATGATTTTAGAACAATAATCTGTCCCTTACAGCACCAGCTAGAACCTCTCCCTATAGAACTAAGAGATGATTTTAGAACAATAATCTGTCCCTTACAGCACAAGCGGGAACCTCTCCCTATAGAACAATGAGATGAATTTAGAGCAATAATCTGTCCCTCACAGCACCAGCAGGAACATCTACCTATAGTAGTATGTGATGATTTTACAACAATAATCTGTCCCTGACAGCAGCAGCAGGTACCGCTCACTATAGAACTAGGAGATTATTTTAGAACAATAATATGTCCCTTACAGAACCAGCAGGAACCTCTCCCTATAGAACTAGGAGATGATTTTAGAACAATAATCTGTCCCTCACAGCACCAGCAGGAACCTCTACCTATAGCAGTATGTGATGATTTTAGAACAATAATCTGTCCCTCACGGCAGCAGCAGGTACCGCTCCCTATAGAACTAGAAGATGATTTTAGAACAATAATCTGTCCCTCACAGCACCAGCAGGAACCTCTCCCTATAAAACTAGGAGATGATTTTAGAACAATAATCTGTCCCTCACAGCACCAGCAGGAACCTCTCCTTATAGAAGTAGGAGATGATTTTAGAACAATAATCTGTCGCTCCCAGCACCAGCAGGAACCTCTCCCTATAGCAGTATGTGATGATTTTAGAACAATAATCTGTCCCTCACAGTAGCAGCAGGAAACTCTCCCTATAGAACTAGGAGATGATTTTAGAACAATAATCTGTCCTTCACAGCACCGGCCGGAACCTCTCCCTATAAAACTAGGAGATGATTTTAGTACAATAATCTGACCTTCACAGCACCAGCAGGAACCTCTCCCTATAGAACTAGAAGATGATTTTAGAACAATAATCTGTCCCTCACAGCACCAGCAGGAACCTCTCCCTATAGCAGTATGTGATGATTTTAGAACAATAATCTGTCCCTGACAGCAAAAGCAGGAACCTCTCCCTATAGAACTAGGAGATGATTTGAGAACAATAATTTGTCCCTCACAGCACCAGCAGGAACCTCTCCCTATAGCAGTATGTGATGATTTTAGAACAATAATCTGTCCCTCATAGCACAAGCAGGAACCTCTCCCTATAGCAGTAGGTAATGATTTTAGAACAATAATATGTCCCTCACAGCACCAGCAGGAACCTCTCCCTCTAGCAGTAGGTGATGATTTTAGAACAATAATCTGTCCCTGACAGCAAAAGCAGGAACCTCTCCCTATAGAACTAGGAGATGATTTTAGAACATTAATCTGTCCCTCACAGGAGCAGCAGGAACCTCTCCCTCTTGCAGTATGTGATGATTTTAGAACAATAATCAGTCCCTTACAGCACCAGTATGTGATGATTTTAGAACAATAATTTGTCCTTTACAGCACCAGCAGGAACCTCTCTCTATAGAACTAGGAAATGATTTTAGAACGAAAATCTGTCCTTCACAGCACCAGCAGGAACCTCTCCCTACATAACTAGGAGATGATTTTAGAACAATAATCTGTCCCTCACAGGAGCAGCAGGATCCTCTCCCTCTAGCAGTATGTGATGATTTTAGAACAATAATCTGTCCCTTACAGCACCAGTATGTGATGATTTTAGAACAATAATTTGTCCATTACAGCACCAGCAGGAACCTCTCCCTATAGAACTAGGAGATTATTTTAGAACAATAATCTGTCCCTCACAACACCAGCAGGAACCTCTCCCTATAGCGGTATGTGGTGATTTTAGAACAATAATCTGTCCCTCACAGGAGCAGCAGGAACCTCTCCCTCTAGCAGTATCTGATGATTTTAGAACAATAATCTGTCTCTTACAGCACCAGCAGGAACCTCTCCCTATAGAACTAGGAGTTGATTCTAGAACAATAATCTGTCCCTTACAGCACCAGCAGGAACCTCTCTCTGTAGAACTAGGAGATGATTTTAGAACAATAATCTGTCCCTCACAGCACCAGCAGGAATCTCTCACTATAGAACTAGTTGATTATTTTAGAACAATAATCTGTCCCTCACAGGAGCAGCAGGATCCTCTCCCTCTAGCACTATGTGATGATTTTAGAACAATAATCTGTCCCTTACAGCACCAGCAGGAACCTCTACCTATAGCAGTATGTGATGATTTTAGAACAATAATCTGTCCCTCACAGCAGCAGCAGGTACCGCTGACTATAGAACTAGGAGATGATTTTAGAACAATAATCTGTCCCTCACAGCACCAGCAGGAACCTCTCCCTATAAAACTAGGAGATGATTTTAGTACAATAATCTGTCCTTCACAGCACCAGCAGGAACCTCTCCTTATAGAAGTAGGAGATGATTTTAGAACAATAATCTGTCGCTCCCAGCACCAGCAGGAACCTCTCCCTATAGCAGTATGTGATGATTTTAGTACAATAATCTGTCCCTCACAGGAGCAGCAGGAACCTCTCCCTATAGAACTAGGAGATGATTTTAGAACAATAATCTGTCCTTCACAGCACCGGCAGGAACCTCTCCCTATAAAACTAGGAGATGATTTTAGTACAATAATCTGACCTTCACAGCACCAGCAGGAACCTCTCCCTTTAGAACTAGGAGATGATTTTAGAACAATAATCTGTCCCTCACAGCACCAGCAGGAACCTCTCCCTATAGCAGTATGTGATGATTTTAAAACAATAATATGTCCCTGACAGCAAAAGCAGGAACCTCTCCCTATAGAACTAGGAGATTATTTGAGAACAATAATTTGTCCCTCACAGCACCAGCAGCAACCTCTCCCTATAGCAGTATGTGATGATTTTAGAACAATAATCTGTCCCTCACTGCACAAGCAAGAACCTCTCCCTATAGCAGTATGTGATGATTTTAGAACAATAAACTGTCCCTCACAGCACCAGCAGGAACCTCTCCCTCTAGCAGTAGGTGATGATTTTAGAACAATAATCTGTCCCTTACAGCACAAGCAGGAACCTCTCCTTATAGAACTAGGAGATGATTTTAGAACAATAATCTGTCCCTCACAGCACCAGCAGGAACCTCTCCCTATAGCAGTATGTGATGATTTTAGAACAATAGTCTGTCCCTCACAGGAGCAGCAGGATCCTCTCCCTCTAGCAGTATGTGATGATTTTAGAATAATAATTTGTCCCTTACAGCACCAGCAGGAACCTCTCTCTATAGAACTAGGAAATTATTTTAGAACGATAATCTGTCCTTCACAGCACCAGCAGGAACCTCTCCCTACATAACT
>BLSH010483928.1:748476-761030 GCA_018402905.1 Glandirana rugosa | reverse complement strand
GTTGAGTAATCCTCCATTTTCCTCTCTACATGATCCACTCTATTTCCTATGGCCTGAATGTCAGATTGACACTGTTGGATCGCTCCAAACAGATCCTGCTGTAGTGATGTCTTGAGGGACATAAGCATATCCTTCAGGACACTGTCCGTGGCCGGTTGCCCTGAGGTGGGGAATGTTAAGAATGTGTCTTGCATAGTGCCTGGCGTGTTTGTCTGAGGCCTGTTGTCACTCACCTCCATGATCCCCGCGTTCGTTGCCCGTTCCGGGGAGGCTGTTCTTTGTTTAGATTTTGCGGGGCTTCTGAAGGTGGGTGTTGAGGCAGCCGATGAGCGAGGGCTGGGCGGCAGGTTTACATTGGCGGCTTGTTGGCGTAGCTGTGCTTCTGTGGTGCTTGTCGCGGCTCGTTCGTTGCGCCGCGTGCTTTCGCCGCCGGCGCCATTTTGCTGGAGGCCCTCTGTTTGTCTCGGGAAGAATCCCGTAAGTTTTTGTGGCTGAGGCGGTGGTTCTCTTCTTCTTCTCCCCATTCCGTCACGATCTCTGATGTCTTGGCTGGAGACTGGCGGGTGAGATGTGGTCTGGGGTTCAGTCAGAGGCTCGGTATGCGGCGAATGTCCCGGCTTGCTGGCAGAGCTCCGATTCTAAGCGGCCATCTCGGAGCTCGGTAGCCACGCCCCCTCATTGTGAGTTTTTTGAAGTTGTCATTTTTTTGTCTCAATTTTTTGGAAAATGAAGAAATAAAATAAAATGGGTCCCACCGATCAGCTGGATAAGTGCAGCAACAGGTCCCCCTCACGGATGACACAGGCTCATCCGAGGTGTGGAGTCCATGCAATAACTGGTGTTCACAAGAGCTCCTGATGGTGGAGATGGACTTTGCTGTTTGTTATTACCAGGTCATGGTCCTCAGGATCGCCCCACCAAGGGGTAAGCAAGCCAGAGTCCAGTAGCAGATATAGCACGTAGGGATCGACACCTTCTGACTATCTGTCAAGTGCTCTCTTGAGAGTGATCCGAACACGGATGGCTCTTCAGAGAGCATCGCACATGTAAACAAGTCCTTACGGTGACACTATGACTGACTTGGCAGTCATCAGTTACATTGGAACTGGTGTGGCGGTGATTAGGGACAATATGACTGGTGTGGCGGTGATCAGGGACACTGACTAGTGCAGTAGTAATTAGGGACACTGTGACGGGTGCAGCGGTGATTAGGGTCACTGTGAGTGGTACAGCGGTGATTAGGGACACTGACTGGAAGCACTGATCTAGTGACAATGGCTGGCTGCTCTGATATCACTATATGTGACAGACAATGGCTGGTGGTAGTGATATCAGAGCGGCCAGCCATTGTACATGATCACCACCACAGCAATACAATGTCATTATAGTGACACAGCACTTGCTCTGGTGACAGTACAGTATGTCAAAAAGTTTTTTTTTACTTTTACATACTGTCACCATACTGACACCTTACTGCTTTGGGGGAAGGTGTGATCAGGATTTTTTTTACACTGAGATTGCTTATACAACCATCATGGCTGTATAAGCAATCAGATTGGTCAGTGTTTAGCTGCATTCCTGCCATTGGGTACTTCTGTGAGATCTGTGATCGGCCGTAGCTGTTGTGATGGGCCCTTTACCATGTGATTGCTGTGACCAATCACAGAGATCAAAGCTGTAAACTATGGTGTCATTAATGACAGCCTTGTTTACCACTGATAATGTGATTGGTTACAGTGATCGCATGGTACAAGTGCCAATCATAGGGGCCTTGCACCCCGATCTGTGATCCGCTGTGTCATCGGTCACAGATCAAGCTGATGCGGGCCCCTGAGGCCCTCACAGAACAACGCTTGTCCCGTCTGGCCACCATACATATACGGTTAATCTCTAGCAAGCAAATACCTGTATTCCCCATACTTATGTTTGTTTTCGTGTTTTTTACTTGTTTGGAGATCCTATTAATCCTATTTATTCCCCTCCACAGAAATACCTTTGTTGGTCTCGTAACTGGGATCAGAGCCCCATCCTTCATCTTATTTCTTTGGTTTATATTTATGGTTAAGAAGAGAGCTTCCAAAAAATCACCAGAAAATGGGGCACAGCAGGAAAATGGCAGCACCAAGAAGGAGGAACACACAGAAGATGCCACTAAAGACGAATGTGCAGCACTTGAGGTGGAGAAGGAATCCTGCATGTGATGCATCTCCACTGTGACTTGACTTACCTCCCTCTTCGCCAGACATATTACAACTTGTTCAAACTTCCAGTTTGGGTATCCCAGTTAGTGGGCACAATCTCCCTGCCTTGGCCTACATGTATTAATGGCACATGGTAAAAACTTCACTCTTTCTTCCGAGGGCTAAACTTCAGATAATTGGGCCCCATAGTAACATTTTGATCTTCCTACATTTTTTGATTCAAAGCGTATTTTAAATCAAGGCCACATAACGGGAGAGTTGCCAGCAGTTACTACTTTACTAGGGACCAGTGCAGTGGACAGACTTGTCAGGGATGAGGGAGGCATTAGTAGAGGGAATTAACTTTTAACCTTCATTTCCTCTCATTTTCCAAACCTCTGTTTTCAGTAGCTCACCTGTCTTTTTCAGCATCTCAGGTGTAAGGGCATCATTGAAAATTCTACAGCAAGCACATGCTAAAAGAGGGAGTGTAGTGGTCAGTAAAAAGAACAAAGGGTAATGGCAATAATAATATTGGCCATCAAAAATATATATTTTAACATAATTGTTAGTACTCCTGCACACAATTGCTATGTAACACCAATTCAAACTTCTTAAAACTGTGAAGGTTTTGCAGAGCTACAAACAGCTGTCACTTTTTAGCTGGAGACGACCTAGGATTTTTACAACTGGAGAAAGACTGCATTAGCTAGGGCACAAACATAGAGTTTTTTTTTTTTTGTTCAACCAGCGGGTTGAATTAACAAAAAAAAACCCACAGATCAGGGGAGTGTCAGAACTTAATACTACAGCCATTGTTTGCATGCACTGATCGAATATTGTTTTACTACAAGATCATTCAACAGAAGGCGGTCTAACGACTGGCTTATGTTAAACAAACAGGGCTACACATGTATTGAAATTTGTGCGTTTTTTGCTGAACTGGTCAAATTTTGATACATGTATACCTAGCTTAAGACATACAGGGTAAAAACTCCATGCTCCCCCCCCCAAAAAAATATAAAAGTCAGCAGCTACAAATATTATAGCTGCTTATTTTTAATATTAGAGCACTTACCTGTCCAGGCATCCAGCGCTGTCCTAACCCAAGCCGATTCTTCAATTGGCTATCAGTTGCTTGCGCCACCACCCTAACAAAGGATACTGGCAGTGAAGCCTTACTTCGCTACTGCGCATGCATGGGGGAAGGAGGGGGGGTGGGTGAAATTCCGGCTCCGTCAAAACTAGGTACCCGCCCCCAAAGGGTGCCAAATGTGGCAGTGTGCTGGGGGGGGGTGGAGGAGACAGACAAGCGGAGCTTCCCCTTTTGGGTGGAGCTCTGCTTTAGTTTCAATGCTGGCCAGGATGATTGGAAGCAAGCAATAAATCTACACTACCCAGAAAGCTTCCCCTTGCTGCACAGACTGCAAAGGGGGATCTGTGACTAGGGACAACCATTCTGATGTCTCCTCCTGTCCATCCAATCTTTTTGTTGGGAAAAATCAGAGTATAGGGTCAATATGAACAGCAACTTCTGATGCAATACTGGATTTCTATTATCTTAACATGCACACAGATTTCTATGTAAGTTTTGCTTCAACAATCCCCCTAATGGGGCCCCCTTCCACCACCAAGACCTATTGCAGCCATATGGGTTGCTATGGCCATTCTTCAGTGGATGGATTTCAGTTTTAAGTTTGTTTTTTTTAAAACCTTGCTTTTGCAATAACAATCATTTTCTGACTGAATGTGGACTTCTACACCTTTACAAGTCAGGAAGTCTGCAATGGATGCTGGGAAATGTAAAAGCCTTACTGGTCCACATTAGACCAACTGCTATTATCTGTTGTGTAAAGTATGGAATTGCAGTGCTACAGAATGTGCTGTGTATTAATATCTAAGGGCTAAAATGGATGTGTTTGACTTAGGAGTGAGGGATGTTATGGGGAAGGAGGGTAGGGTTGCCACCTCATCCCTTTATACCCAAACACATATTAATTACACAGGTTCTGTGGCTGATTAAGGTGGTAATTAAACTCACTTAGTGCCTTATCTGCATTAAATTAGCCTCAGAACCTGTGTGATTCATATGTGTTCGGGTTTAAAGGGATGAGGTGGCAACCCTAAAGGAGGGAATATATTCACGCAGACATAGCATAAATCACAGCACAGAGATCTTTTTTTTTTTTTTATGCTATCTTTTTTCCGCTGCTGCACCATCACTGGGCAGTCTGTTAGGTGTTTTCTGTACATAAATGCATTAAGTTCACCACACACGTTACACTCTCACTATAAAATGTTCACCAATAACAATGTAGTGCTAGGGCCTGCCTGATTGGATACAAATCGAAGTGGCACAGCTTTCTCTCCATCCAGGTGTACAAGATAAGCTGTGTCCTCTCCCTCAAATGAAATATAGACTTACCAGAAAGTCAGATCTCATGGAATTGACTATTCGTACTTTGGTAAGTCAGTCCTGTGAATGGATCATCTGCCTTTCCAGCAGTTAATCACAGCACCGCACCAAGGGATGATGATGGTGTTTGCGAAAATGTGGTTACATGCAAAATCTATAACTATAGATAGCTTAAGAATTGTTCTAAAGTGTAAAAGTGTAATAAGCATTAAAAATCTACACAAAACTTTTAAAATGGTGCCAAAAATACTTAGTAGCCACAAAGCGTCAAGCTCTAAAAATGGAAAGACATCTCTCACACATGCTCTGCTTAACATATTTCAGCCAACATGGCTTCTTTGGGGCTCCCGATGAAGACCTATTGGGCGAAACAGGTTGGGCAGAGATCTAACTTTGTAGTTTGTAATTCGTTTAAGGTGGAGGACATCTGGGTCCTGTACACCTGGGTGGAGAGTGCACTGACAAAGAAGTGTTGCAAGTTCTTGTACATGATCTTATTGTGGATGTGTATATTCATCTCAGGACTGCAAGCAGCTGTTGTTTGCTACTGGCAATACTTATATAACCACCATTACAATGCTGACAAGGTGATCACATGCCTTTTTTTTAAACTAAATGTCAGTGCTTGGGTTAAGGTCTGCATTAGGTTTAGGCCCCATTCACACCTGAGCGTTTTGTAGCTTGAAGCCTGAAGGGGAAAAAATCAATGATTCTCTATGGAGATGGTTCACATCTCCACTCCAAAATGTCTGGAGCCAAAAGCCTGAAAACGCCTGAAGCTCAAACAAGTTCTGGAAGTATTTTTTCAGGCAGATTTGGGGGTTTTTTCAGCTTTTTACATTGGTGACCTTTTAACCTGTACAAAATCGCTGTAAAATCGCGCGACTTTCTGCCTGAAAACGACACGCTCAGGTGTGAATGCAATCTTAGGGTTGGCCTTTTCTGATTGCAGAGTTTCAAGTTAGGGGAATCTCACATTTTTAAATTTACAAAACACAGAACCTGATTCTCATAGTGTTGTATATCCCCAGAATCCCTCATCCTAAATATTAACTCTCTCCGGGCAAACCTTCCACCTTTAGCTTGACTTTCCTGAATTAAGTTTTGATGAATTTAGAGTTTTAAGATCTCTGGCTGTTATAAATGCCTTAATAAACCAATAAAAAACACTCTGAGCTGTCATTTGTCTCTAGGGTACTATGTAGTTATGTTTTGTGTACAAACCTCAAATCACTCCTGCATGCAGAGCAGCAATCTGACAATTCTTACATTTGCTAAAAGGCCTGGTACATGTAATGGGGGAACGGCTGAATCCTAATGAGTAAAAGTTGCATAGATGTCAAATTTCTCAATTTCTGTACTTCTGTGAAAACAAACACAGCTGTTAACAGGAGTTCAGCTCTTTCTCATAATAGGAAATGATTTACTAAAGGGTCACTCATACCTTGGCCTGTGTATACTGCAAATACCCAGCGAGGGTAAAGGGGAACTAGAGAAAATAGAAATGTTCCCTAAACCTGATTGGGTAATTGGTGGACAAAAGCCAAAAAGGATGTTTGGAAACTTCTTTCTGTTAGACTTAGTAACCATTTTATTTTAGCTTTAGATGAAGGGCGGAAGAGCCCCACTGTAAGGGAGAAGTCAAATCTGATGTTGCAATAGTCTCTGGTCCTCATAAAATGACTCTTTGTAATCCTTATTGGATTCTTTAAAGAAATGAGAGCTGCTGCTGCTTGCTCAGTGACTATTGCATATCCACTGAGCAGGGTAAAGTGTAGTTTCCCCACCCAAAACAGGTAATTTTTCTCCTTCACTAATGTGCACTGATGAGGCTGCACTGATGGGCACTGATGAGGTGGTACTGATGGGCACTGATGAGGAGGCAGTGATAGGCAACACTGATTGGCACTGATAGGTCACACTGATGAGCACTGATAGGTGGCACTGATGGGTGGCACTGATGGGCACTGGTAGGCAGCACTGATGGGCACTGGTAGGTGGCACTGATGGGCACTGGTAGGTGGCACTGATAGGTGACACTGATGAGGAGGCACTGATGAGCACTGATTGGCAGCACTGGTGGGCACTGATTGGCAGCACTGGTGGGCACAGATTGGCAGCACTGGTGGGCACTGTTGGAACTTCACTGATAATCAAGACACTGATAACCAGTGCCCTGATTATCAGTGTACATGTCCCTTTTACACAAGCTGGTTATTGGCTCTCCTCTCATCACACTGTCAAGGAGTTCTGATAACCAGCTTCTGTTTACAGCTTCTGGGCACAGCTGATCACGTGGAAAAGAGCCGCTGATTGGCTCTTTACCTCAATCTATGATCAGCTGTGCCTTCACCCTGAAGTTTTAGTACAGAGATAAGTTCTCATTTTCAAATTTATTTGTTACTGGAGTATCTCTAGGCTCACCCTTACCCTAACAAGTTCTATCCAAATAAAATAAATTGAAAAAAAGCGATATGGGTGGGGGAATCCTCTTCACTGCACTATTGTAGACTGACAGCAGGGACTCCTCTGCTGTCAGATTACACTTGATCAGCGCTGCAGCTGATTGGCTGCAGGCTTTAATCAAATGAGTGTTTTCCAACAATCCCACAGCTGAACATTAGACTGACTTCTCTTGAGCAGGAACATCCATAGATGGATCAAAACCTGGGCCAGTCCCTGCTGAACCGGCCAAGCTTGAATCCAGCTATGGCCAGCTTAGGGATTAATGTTGTATCTGCATTCTTCTAAACTTGTCAAATGTGCTGTCTTTTGACTGCTTAAGCACAAAAAGGACATTTTACTCCTACCTTCTGGTTACCACTTTTTGAATTTTGGGGAAAATGAGGATGTTCAGCATGATTTCCTCATTTTCCCCACACAGTCTGGGGTTCTTCTCACCTCTCTATCATCACATGAGGTCTCCCATTAAATGTTGTATGTAGCCACCCTGCCATAAACAGAGTCTTTAAGCCTACATTTATTTGGTTGTAATCAGCCTAAGCTGATTTGATAGTTCTGTATTCACTTGGTCATACATAAGCCCAGTATTATTGTTTGCTTCTGCCTGCTCTTGCTGACATCATCACCCCGCCCCCCAGTGATGCTGAACCTGCCCCCAGACAGCTGGCCACTGCCCCTGGACAGCAACAGATTATTGTGTGATTATCTAAGTTATTTAGAGAGCCACAGCCCGGTCTGAATACTGTGTCTGGGTATCAGGCAGACTGAAATACAGACACATAATTCAGAACTGGGGCTGTCTGGGTGAATCCTGGACAGGTGGCAACCCTAGGCCTAGGCTCACGCTTCCCTGCTGGAGGTCATTTTTCCCAAACAGGAATGAGCCAATCCTGTTAAGGAACTTTGTCTCAAGGTAATAAAAAGCAGGAATTTGGTTGGACCTAGCATGATATCTGATGTCTTGCCCAGGGAGTTTACAGCTACTTCATCTACTCTTCAACCAGGAGTTGAAGTGTACAAAAGGCAAGGCAGGATTAAAGGGCAGGACAGACTCAAGTAGCTGTCAATTGAAGTTTACAGAAGGCCAGGCTGGCTTAAAGGGCATGGCAGACTCCAGTAGTTGTCAAATGCTTACTTAGTTATAAAATCTAAGCATAATGTATAGTGCAAATATGGGGCAGACCTACACAGATAGGGTAGCACAGACATCTCTTCATTTGTATTGCATAATGCAGGTCATTGACCAGACCTGAGTCTGTAACTCCCGTCTTCTCCATAAGGGCACTTTATATCCATTAAGGTATGCTATAAGCAAGTAATCATTTGGCATTTTGCACAGTAGACTAGGAAGTGGCCAGAGAAGGATCCCATTGCCGTTGCTGGTCAACTTGAACATGTATTGCAATATATGCAAACCAAGAATCCAAGGGGTGATCAAACCCCTTAAAGAGGAAGTAAACCCTGATGGGTTTTACTTACACTTTGTTCCTCCTTATTACCCTGCAATATAAAAGCATTATAGGCTAGTATGCATCACATGCTAGTCTATTATATGACACTTACCTACATTGGAAGCCCGTGATGTCCCCGCTCCAGGAAGCTTCCATCTTCGCCTTCTGGGGCCGAGGACACCGGCTCTGTGATTTGCCAGAGCCGTGTGACGTTACTCCCACACCAATCGTGGCACTATCCCAGTAAAGAAACGGCACGGAGGCCGTTTCTTCATTGTGCATGTACCCGATGGCGTCAGCACATGCAAGTACTCTGTATATCTCCTTAACCGTGCAGGTTTAAGAGATATGCAGGGAACCTACAGGTAAGCCTTATTATAGGCTATTATAGAATAATGCATAGAATGCATTAAGATAAAAAACATTCTGCCTTTAAAACTCCTTTAAGCACCATATGTGATATATGCTGTATACAGTATCTCACAAAAGTGAGTACACCCCTCACATTTTCAAAAAGAAAGCATCTAAAAACAGGTTATTTCATTGCATGATCACATCACAGAACAATGCAACGTTTCGGAGTCATGCAGGAGCCCTTCGTCAGGCATGGTATGCTGGCAAATATCTCCATTTTAACACTGAAGAAATGACATTTTGCTACAATGTAAAGTAGTAAGTGTACAGCTTGTATAACAGTGTACATTTGCTGTCCCCTCAAAATAACTCAACACACAGCCATTAATGTCTAAACCACTGGCAACAAAAGTGAGTACAGCCCTAAGTGAAAATGTCCAAATTGGGCCCAATTAGCCATTTTTCCTCCCCGTGTCATGTGACTCATTAGTGTTACAAGGTCCCAGGTGTGAATGGGGAGCAGGTGTGTTATCTGGTGTTATCGCTCTCACTCTCTCATACTGGTCACTGGAAGTTCAACATTATTATTATTATTATTATTATACAGGATTTATATAGCGTCAACAGTTTGCACAGCGCTTTACAATATTAGGGCAGACAGTACAATTACAATACAATTCAATACAGGAGGAATCAGAGGGCCCTGCTCGTTAGAGCTTACAATCTTGGAGGGAGGGTTAAATGATACAAAAAGGGCAATAACTGTGGGGGATGAGCTGATTGAGAAGATAAGAAGTGTGTTTGTTAGGAGGAGGCAGGATAGGCTTCCCTGAAGAGAAAAGTTTTCAGGGATCGCCTGAAGGTGGATAGATTTGGGGACAGTCTGACAGATTGGGGTAGGGAGTTCCAGAGGGTGGGAGAGGCTCGGGAGAAGTCTTGGAAGCGAGTATGAGAGGTGGCGATGAGGGAGCTGGAGAGCAGGAGGTCTTGGGAGGAGCCAAGAGGATGATTAGGTTGGTATTTTGAGACTAGGCTGGTGATGTAGCTGGGAGCAGAGTTATGGATGGCTTTGTAGCTCATTGTTAGTATTTTGAACTTAATTAGTTGGGCGAGTGGAAGCCAGTGGAGGGATTGGCAGAGAGGGGTGGCAGACACTGAATGGTTTGTAAGGTGGATGAGTATGGCAGCAGCATTCATGATAGACTGGAGGGGGGATAGTCTATTTAAAGGTAGGCCAATGAGGAGGGAGTTGCAGTAGTCAAGGCGAGAGATGACCATGGAGTGGATCAGGAGCTTTGTGGTTTCATTGGTTAGAAAAGGACGGATTTTGGAGATGTTGCGGAGGTTAAGGCGGCAAGCCTTAGAAAGTGATTGGATGTGGGGCCAAAAGGAGAGTTCAGAGTCCAGGATAACACCAAGCACCCTAACATGTGGAGATGGGTGGATGGTTGTGCCATTGCTCTTGACAGAGAAGTCAGGGGAAACGGCACGTGGAGAAGGACATATTATGAGTTCGGTTTTGGACAAGTTGAGTTTGAGGAAGTGGTGTGACATGCAGGCAGATATGTCTGTTAATAAGTTAGTGATGCGTGAGGAGACTGATGGAGTGAGTTGGGGGGTGGAAAGGTAAATTTGGGTATCGTCAGCGTAGAAATGATATTGAAAGCCATGGGAGGCTATCAGCTGGCCCAGGGAAGAGGTGTATATTCAAAATAAGAGAGGTCCGAGAACAGAACCTTGGGGGACCCCAACAGAGAAAGGAGGAGGTAGAATTGTACGTGACACTGAAGGTGCGATGGGATAGGTAGGACTAGAGCCACTGAAGAGCACAGTCACGGAGACCGAGGGAGTAAAGTTTTTTGAGGAGAAGGGGGTGGTCGACAGTATCAAAGGCAGCCGAAAGGTCCAGGAGTAGGAGTACAGAGTAGTGTCCATTGGTTTTAGCGGTTAGTAGGTCATTTGGGAGTTTAAGAAGGGCAGTTTCTGAGGAGTGTTAAGGGCGAAATCCAGATTGAAGGGGGTCAAGAAGGTTATTCTTAACAAGGTGCTCACTCAGTTGGTTGTAGACAATACAATACGTTTGAGGAGTTTGTAGGAAAAGGGGAGCAAGGAGATAGGGTGTAGATTGTTAAGATCAGTAGGTTCCAGGGATGGCCAATGCATGTTTTAGAGCATTGGGGAAGGTGCCAGAAGAGAGTGAGAGATTTAAGATGTGAGTTAGAGAGTGCAGGATAGAGTCAGAAGAAGAATGTAGTATTTGAGAGGAAATATGATCCAGTGGACAGGTGGTTAGGTGGGCTTTAGAAATTAGTTTGGCAACCTCGTTTATAGTAGCAGGCTTGAACAAGGATAGTGTCGATTGTGCTTGTTGACATGGGGTGTTAACTGGGGAAGATGCCTGTAGAGTGGAGATTTCATTGCGTCAATTTTGCTTTTGAAGTGATTAGCAATCTCCTGGGCAGTGAGTGTGTTAGTGGGTGGAGGTGGAGGAGGACGAAGTAGGGAGTTGAAGGCAGAGAAGAGTTGATGGGGACTGGATGAGAAGGTGTTAATAAGAGTGGTAAAATAGGTCTGCTTGGCAGTGTGGAGGCGAGAATTGTATTTATGGAGGGCAGATTTGTATTCGTTGAAGTCTTTGAGAGACTTTGTCTTGTGCCACAGACGCTCAAGGGCACGGCTACGCTTTTTGAGATTTTTAGTGTCGTCTGTTTGCCAGGGTTGTAGGGGTCGAGGCCTGATTTTGTGTGTGGTGAGGGGAGCTAGCTCATCCAGGGTGGAGGACAGGGATTTATTGTAGATGGTAGTGGCTTGGTTGCGGCAGGACAGGGGTGAGATTTTTTCATAGAGGTGGTCAGTAGCAGAATAGAGGAGAGAAGTGTTGAGTTGGCAGAGGTTTCTACGGGTGACGGTTAGGTGACTGGAGGGAAAGGTGGTGCAAGACAGGGAGAGAGACAATCTAATAAGGTGGTGGTCGGAGAGGGGAAAAGGGTTGTTGGAGAGGTTGCATGGAGTGCATAGATAGGAGAAAACAAGGTCGAGGGTGTTTCCATCAGAGTGAGTAGAAGTCTGTACCCATTGCTTCAGGTCAAATGAGGAAGTTAGACTAAGAAGTTTAGAAGTAGCAGTAGTGTTAGTGTTAACTGGGATGTTGAAGTCCCCAAGAAGGATTGTGGGAATTTCAGAAGAGAGAAAGTAGGGTAGCCAGGCAGAAAATTAATCAAGGAAAGCTGACAGTGGTCCAGGAAGCCGGTAGATCACAGCAATTCTTAGGGAGGTTGGAGAGAATAGACGTATACAGTGGGCTTCAAATGATGAGAGTGAAAGAGAGGGAGGAGAGTGAAGAACCTGAAAGGTGCAGAGAAAGTGAGAGTAGTAAACTTCGGGTGACATATGCAGATAAGAGAGGTTGGAGGGATTCTTAACGACACTAGATGGCCGAAGGACCTGGTGACAGTCGAAAGGAACTAATTAAAAGACGGACCGATGGGATGAAAGAGAGAAGACTTTAAGGGTGTTAGGAAGAACCCCTGAAGTTGTAGGGTCAATTGTGATTGTGATGACGATGAAGATTTGAAGAATCAGATTGAAGGAGTAAACTGGACTTCGTTACCCATGTCTGAAGATGAGTGAGACTACCTTTGTGGGAGCTGGAACAAAAGAGGATAGATACGTGAGGTACGTTGGAGAGGT
>BLSH010483928.1:732345-743019 GCA_018402905.1 Glandirana rugosa | reverse complement strand
CATCCCCCCTTCGGCACCAGAGGTCCTGCACTGGCATCAGAGGTCCCCCCCAGGATCATCCCCCCTTCGGCACCAGAGGTCCTGCACTGGCATCAGAGGTCCCCCCAGGAATTCTAATATCGATTCCACGGATCCGATGAGCAACTATCTGTTTGGGATTTATAAACACCCGCGTTTATACCACTACCATCTGGTAAGCCTCCATCGATTTATCTGTCGGAAATACTCCAGAGATATGCTGCTATATGGTTGAACTGTTTCTGTTTCCATCATATTTAAAAGACTTTTTTCTGTACCAAATATATCCTCATAGTATAGGCGCTGCATATGAGTTTTTTGCAATATTTGAACAATCTAGATCTGTTGTTTATGCGTGCTGCCATTTTAATTACTTACTTATTTTTGTACTTACACTCAATGTAAGCATTTTATTTGACATATTTATCATCCTCATTTATTAGTGAGCGCGGGATCTTACAGTTTTTACGCGATTGTAGAACAGTGATATGGGTTCTCCCGGCTTATTTATACTTTTTTCACACAGTTTGAAGATGATTTTAGAACACTAATATGGCTTCCCTGTGGCTGATATAGGGGTTTTTCACACACACTTTAATGATGATTTTAGAACACTAATCTTACCCTTAAAGCAACAGCTGGAACCTTTCCCTGTAAAACTTGATGATTTTAGAACACAAATCTTTCCCTTAAAGCAACAGCTGGAACATTTCCCTGTACAACTTGGAGATGATTTTAGAAGAATAATCTTTCTCTTAAAGCAACAGACTCTACCTAGTCCAGTCAGATCGTTCTGTGCAGCAGGATGAGGTGTGAAATCTGTCTCTCAAAGCACCAGTACTAGTATCTCTCCCTCCCTCAAAGCAGCAGTACTAGTATCTCTCCCTAGTCCACAATCAGATCATTCTGTGCAGCAGGATGAGGTGTGAAATCTGTCTCTCAAAGCACCAGCACTAGTATCTCTCCCTAGTCCAGTCAGATCATTCTGTGCAGCAGGATGAGGTCTGCAATCTGTCTCTCAAAGCACCAGTACTAGTATCTCTCCCTCCCTTAAAGCAGCAGTACTAGTATCTCTCCCTAGTCCACAATCAGATCGTTCAGTAATGCAGGATGAGATGTTCTGCAATCTGTCCCTAACAGAGCCAGCAGCATCCTCACCCTAAACTATCCTGAGAGCATATGACATGCAGCACGGTGACCCCAGCCCCACATAGAGGCTGGGTCACATGGTGCACTGGCCAATCACAGCCATGCCATTAGTAGGCATGGCTGTGATGGCTTCTAGGGAAAACCAGTGAAACACTTGTTGATTGGCTGCCCTTGGCAGCTTCTCAACACGTGGAGTAAGATACCAGAACCCCGGGCCCGAACCCGGACTTTTTTTGAAAAGTCCGGGTTCGGGTCCAGGTCCCGGACACCCAAAAGTTCGGTACGGACCCGAACTTTACAGTCCGGGTTCGCTCAACACTAGTCCTGAGGAGAGGTCTTGGATCCCTGCATCTGATGTCTCTGCACCTTGTCTTTTGAGGAAGTTTCATTTGAAGTTCCCCTCCAAGTCTGGGCCCAAGTGAGGGAGGGGGAAGCCTCGTAAGGGGGGGGGTACTGTCATGGATATGCACTAACATTTCAGGTCCTGTCTGTTTGCTTACCTCTCTGCTCTGTGTCTCAGCTTAGGGACCTAGCCCTCACACCTGAATGATTAAGTAATCTCCTACCAGCATGGCTCCACCCACAGGAAAGAGTACTTAACGCTGTGTAGTGCAAGCCAGCCTTGCGCGAGCAATGGTGTGTCTAGGCTCCCTGTGTGTGTGTTCCTGTTGTGTGCTTCAGTTTGTTTCCATGTACCGATCCTTGGCCTGTTCTCTTGACTATTCCTGCCTGCCTGATACCCTGACCTTTGGTGTGCCTTCCTGACTTACCCTTAGCCCTGCCTGCTGCTTCCTATCCACCAGAAGCCAGCCGTGAGCGTGAGCTGTGAGATCCTGGGGGCCGCGACCTGGAGTCAGCTGCAGCGAAGTCCATCCTTACCATCAGAGGCTCTGGTGAATACCTGCTGGCTCTTAGACTCCGCGCTCTGGGGAATCTTATGTTCTAGCTCTCAGTGCAATCCGTGTCAGTGCTCCAGTGGCCCCACTTTCCTGAACCATCCAGAGCTCCATTCGAAGCGGTCAGCCGAAGGATTCCCTACCTTCGCGGTGCGCTCCTAATACCAGAGTGCATCTGTCACCTGGCCTCAGGTTACCTGAGAGTTATACAAGCTGTACACTTACTACTTTACATTGTAGCAAAGTGTCATTTCTTCAGTGTTGTCACATGAAAAGATAGAATAAAATATTTAGAAAAATGTGAGGGGTGTACTCTTTTTTGTGAGATACTGTATATTCAGGCTATTAGGATTTGAGCAGTTATTATTATTGTTGTTATTATTATACAAGATTTATATGGTGCCAACAGTTTACATAGCGCTTTCCAACATGAGGGCAGACAGTACCGTTACAATACAAATTAATACAGGGTGAATCAATAATAGTCACAGTATGGACTTCAGGGTATTATTTGATCATCAAAATGACAAATAACGTTAAGTCATGGAAATATCATCTATGCTATGTTTTAGTGTACAAAGAAGAAAAATGCCTCTAAACAGGAAAAGGTCCAGAACTTCCAGACCAAAGCATGACATAACAGGTGAGCTTTCTGCCATCACACGTCCAGTAATTTGGAATTTTAATCCCGAGGTTGCCAGGCACAGCCGCCCATCAGGAAAATCTCACCGTTATATAATACAATCAGATTCTTGTGCAGTTTTAGTTTTCCACAGAAAATATTACCTTCGAAGCTTAATTTCCGGCAGCATTTCCAAGTTAATTATCAAAAGCTGAGTCAAAGTCCATTGCAGATCTCTATTGCCAATCTCACGTGTCCGGCAGATCCAAGGTTGTAAGTAGCTGCTGCATTCAGCTAATCTGTGTTTTTATTTTTGTGTTTTATAAATTGAAAAGATTGGGGATTTTTAATGTCAAGATATTCATTCTATGGCAATGTTATGTATACCTGTTGTGTCCCCAAGTGATGCACATTAAGCTGTGAACAGGACCACATCGGATAACTATCGTGTCACCTGCTGAATGTAATGAGAACTGACTTCTCCACAACCATCTAAGATTGTCCTCAGATGCCCCCACCTAAGGCCAGTGCAACCTATGTGAGAAGACTCAGCTGGAAGCTTGTATCCCTCAAGTCCTGGGACATGTGCCAGTTCCAGTCCTGGAACTAATATGTAGCCCTGGAAGCAGAGGGTTGCAGCTTCCATCTGAAGCTTCTCACACAAGTATTTCATTTTTAACTAATTCCTTTTTAAAAAAAGTTACTTAAACAAATTACATTACTTATTCCAAAAAAACGTGTTTTGTTAT
The DNA here is from genome assembly GCA_018402905.1 of Glandirana rugosa. Classification (NCBI taxonomy): domain Eukaryota; kingdom Metazoa; phylum Chordata; class Amphibia; order Anura; family Ranidae; genus Glandirana; species Glandirana rugosa. The sequence goes on along the minus strand of BLSH010483928.1, from coordinate 739,585 downwards.
AGCCTTTATATATCAACAATTGTTCATAGATGATTTTTATTATTTTGGTTATATATATTTTTTTTTATACTACTATATTGACCAACAGTGGACCATGCCTGTATAATGTGTATTACAACTGCCACTTAAAATGATCTAATTTGGAAGCCAGTGTTGACAGGGGGACAACGCAGAGCACAATGAGGAGACAGGACCAAAGCGTTGTTACCCTAACAGAAAGTGCCTGGACAAGGACCGTCATTGCAGGGTCACCTGGAATTATTTTAAATAAAGATGCAGATTTAAAAAGATTGATAATGAATTTTAGAATTTCATTAGCATGTTAAAGTATCCATGAGATTTTAGTGATTGGGTTTGCATCTACTTTACTGGTACAAAACAGTTAATAAGCTATCTGTCTGACCGTTTTAGCTCTTGGCAGACTCTATACGTTTGCTGCTCTTACTCCATTTTTCTGTTGTTTTCAGGATTTCATGTCACTCTGTAACTTTTGTGTTATGTTGCAGTGTTTCCATTCCTGTTAATTTGGGCTAGAAATAGAATTTTGATTATTTGCGTATATGTTGAAATGAAATTTTCTTTTTTTTTTTTACAGTCATTAAAGTAATTTGTTTTCTTGAAGCACAAACAACAAGAAGATATCTACAATAGTGCAGCATTGCTTGAAAAAGCTCAAGCCTAACCTTGGTTATCAAGTGACCAAAAAAACGTATAGCTGTGCTCATTCCACAGAATACGCAGGAGCTAGACTCTACTGGTATCATCTTGTACACTTTTTTGGTGAGAGAACTGCGGAACTTAACAAGGATTGAAGGGTAAGTTCACCTTTTCATGAAAAATTAGCCCAAATAACCTGACTCCAAAAATCCTAGCCATCCCTCTGTAGCAGTCGTGGAGCCGTATGTTGCCAGCGATGCTGCCCGCACACTGTAAATCACAGCACTGGAGTGAGTATCCATTAGAAGCTCTCGTTGGTTAGTGAGACTACGTGACTGCACGGACCATTCGGAAGCCCTTCTTTCTTCTGGGACACCTTGCCAGAAGAAGAAGTCTCAGATGTGCTTCTCATTGGTCAGCACAGTGACATGGCTTCGCTGACCAGTGACCACTTGCCATTGCAAAAGTTGCACTGCACTCTTGATGATCACAAGATCATTCCATCCCCCTCAGGTTTCCCTGACTCTGTGAGTCCTCTGACACACTGGGTTTACTCATAATGTTAGTTCCCCTTTAAGGAAAGACACAGCAATAGGATACACCAAATTGAGGTAAATCAAAAGTGTTTACTCAAGTGTCAAACCACTCTCTACTTCTCACTCACATGAAACCAACAAACAGTAGAAAAACATGTATAACACCAGCAAATAGTAGATGAACAAGTGTAACATCAAAATAGTAAATGCTGCAATATTCAACCTGCTCTGAGAGAGAGTTCTGTGATGAATGCAGCTGTATAACAACTCTGGCGAAGTATTATAAGCTCATTAAGTGGGGCAGAGAATGAGAAGTAGTGGCAGTATAACGTTCCTTGCTTGATAGTTCAGTTGATCTTCAGCTAGCTTTTGTATACCAAACAAGGACTGATGTAACAAATAATTTCCAAGGAAGTGTAATGTGTTTGTATAGAGCACTCCTTCTGCAGCAGAACGATGAAAATCTTCACAGTGATCACTGACTTAAATCCGTGGAACTACAAGCAACCACTCAATGTGAAGTATGAATGCTTGTGTTTAGCTTCCACTCCCAACATTACTGAATAGGCCTTTCCTAATAGTAGATATGCTAACAGATATGAAGAATCAGACTATCTGCGCATAGTGTCTGTCAGGATGGGCTTTTACCCGCTCACCACACAGGAACAGAGGATGCAGATGCTGTGTCCACGGCTGATCATGAGAACAGAGATTATGATGGAAATGATGGTGATGATCACTCTGGTCTCTGGCTCCTAGGATTGGCCTCCACCGCCTCTCATAGAGGCTCTCCCGGATCTATCGCCCATGCTGGATGTAGGGATCAGGAACAGGCTGCGCTTGCAACAGGGCAGGTCTCTCAGGCTGCTAGCTGATGTCCTGCAGAGCATCTGAGTTGATCAGTCTGTGAAAGCAGGCCGCAACCACGCCACTTGTGCATTATAGAGTCACAGATCAGCAAACTGAAACACTAGGGGGAACAGCTACATTAAGTTAAATGACAGAAACGTCTTTCCATTGCCAGGAGTGTGTTTACCCAGCTCCTGGCTACACAAGCATTATGATGGGTACTCAATCCAGGGGTGTGTTTTGTGGTGCATGGTGAAGGACCACAATCCCAGCAGCAGGGAGCATTAGAGTCACTAGGTGCACCGAGGTCTGGAGGGGTGGCAAGCATACTGTCTCTTATAGTTGAAGTGTACCTATGATGAAAATTACAGGCCTCTCTCATCTTTTTAAGTGGGAGAACTTGCACAATTGGTGGCTGATTAAAGACTTTTTTGCCCCACTGTATTTTGGGTTAGTTCACCTTCTCAATTTTGTGAAAGGTGAATTTACTCTTTAAACAACAACAAAATCAGTGGGGTTGATTTACTAAAACTGGAGAGTACAAAATCTGGTGAAGCTCTGCATAGAAACCAATCATCTTCCAGTTCATTTTGTTAAAGCTTAGTTGAACAAGCTGAAGTTAGAAGCGGATTGGCTACTATGCACAGCTGTACCAGATTTTGCACTCTCCAGGTTTGGTAAATCAACCCTAGTGTTACAAATGTCTTGTTGTAATGACTGTTCAGTGGTGAAGTACTAGCATACCCTGTTATCCCTTTCCCCTGTGTACACACCGATTCTTGTGGCTGTTAACCGTTTGTTTGTTGGGACCGTAAAAAACATTTTGTATGCTTTGCTTATATTTTGCACTAATAATAATCCTTTTATTTTGGTACTAATAATATTTTGCACATGACTACCCTATTCTATCATGTACTCACATTCCTGAGTCCATGATAAGAAACTAGTCGCCTCAGTCATCCTGTGGATGTAAACCCTCTCCTATACCCAGTGAAGTGAACAGCCTCAGATGATACACGGAGATGAAACAAATCTCTCTACATATGTTTTACATGTATATCTGCTGTCTGCAGCTTTATGTATCCTTTAGAAAGTGCACATTGTGTTACAGATTTTCTCTTCCTGTTCAGCACTGGGAGTGGATTATTGGCATATAGCCAAGACAGCTGATTGGAGGTAAGGCATGCACCACCACTCCTCATTGACAAAGGAAGGAAGTAATGTGCAGAGCTCTGCTGTGAGAGGGCAAGCTCTCTGCTAATCTATTTATAGCAACCTCCCATGACACAAATTTCAGGCTGCTTTTATCTCCTGTGTTGAAGAACTTCTCAGAAGTTATCATGCTGATAACAGAAGAACGGAGTAGGAGACAGCCAAGGGACTTAGTGCTTTGGAGAGTGATAAGAAAACACTGCAGATATATGTGGTCAGCTCAAATTTCATAAATCGGATTTACATCCACTTTAAAAGTACAATTGCAATATTAATGTGATATCTACGTAAGCATTTGTATGAAAAGTTGAATGTACTGAATAAAGTCAGGACAGTCATTTGGAAAGATGCTGAGTGTATGTTTTTGTATCTGTTCCCTACTGCAGTAGTTATTATTGATTTGTTACCAATGATCAATAATGGGACAGGAGTTGCCTGTTTCTAATATCCAAAGCAGGACAGATTTTTTGCAGATAAAGGATTGTAAGGGGCATAGGTGTGCGCAGCCTATTGCACTGGGGTGTGCACCCCAAATTTATTAAAACATAGACAGTGTCAGTAGAGCAGTGGACTTGTCATCAGGGTAGAGATTGGTGTCAGTAGGGCAGTGGATGGTGTCAGTTGTTTTTTATTTTTATTATTTTACTTTATTATTTTTTACATTTTCTTTAGGAGCCCCATTGGGGGGGCTTTGGTGAAATATCAGCAGGGAAATCTGTGCCGCACAGGGTGATTAGGGTGTGCACAGGCACACCTGGCACACCCCCTGCACACGCCTATGGTAATGGGATATGGTATTCCACTGGTGGTTTACTTTTTAGGGGCATATGACAGATGGATCAAAGGCTATATATCTCCTCTGGGACACCACTTCTAACCACTGAAAGGCAGCACGTCTTTTGCCATTTTGAAACTGACAGAAGGGTGTATGCAATACTTTGACAGGCAGGCTCACATTACAGCTGATTGTTTTTTGTCAACTCTTGCTGTCATTTGTTTTCTTGCAGAGAAGGAACAAACTAAAAATTTAGCATGACACAATCTTCAACTCCCCCAACACAGCGGAAATTTCACCTGTCAAAATTGAAGGTAAGTCACCACAAACAGAACTGCGAAAAATGACAATGCTACATAGCAACCTGTATCATTACTCATTATTGAAGGTGCATCTTGTATTGCTGCACCTAGCAAGGCTGAATTTTTCCTGACCTCTGCCACCATCCTGTACATACAGTATCACCAGTTCTGGTCCTTTTTGTCATCATGGAATGATAAATCCCAAAGCCAGCGCTATAAAATAGCAAATATTGACTGTTGCTTAACACTTTCACATTTGTGGGTCATATAAGCATACATGGGAAACTGCCGGATTTTCCCGGAGATGCTGGATTTTCCTTAGGCTACAGGATCTCCAGGCTCCATTCTTCACCTGCCGTCTGATTGACAGAAGTGACAGCAGCATCACTCTTGCCAGGGAGAGCAGGAGCCCTGATAGCTGCTGGATGTAGGATTCTGCTCTCTCCTCTCTCCAAAGGCAGCCTACTGTGGGTGGATGAGCGCAGAGAGATGGAATGCCTGCTAAAACAGACCTCTTTCTCAGTATGGGTGCCTGTTGGGGAGTGAAGATGCAATGCCTACTTTCCTGTCTCCCTTTGACATGTGACATGCATAGCTCCCAACTGTCCCTGATTTCAAGGGACTGTCCCTGGTTTGGAACAAAGCAGGTAGTGTCACCAGCACACCAGGATCTTCAAATGAGTCAATCTTTAATAAATGATCACATCGTTACAGCAAAGAGTGACGTTTCGGAGCTGTGCAGGACCCCTTCATCAGGCATGTGCGGTCACATGCCTGATGAAGGGGTCCCACGCGGCTCCGAAACGTTGCTATTTGCTGTAACGATGTGATCATTTATTAATGATTGGACTCATTTGAAGATCCTGGTGTGCTGGTGTCACTTCAGCACCCGCACTACAATTAAGCCATCTGAAAAAGCAGGAACGTGTGCATTGGGAATTTCATAACTGGTTTGGAACAAAGTCCCTCTGTCCCTCTTTCCTTTTTATCTTTCAAAAAATGTTTCCCAGTGCTAAACCTTTCATCCAATTTCAAATTGGCTGCATTTGAAAATTTCAAAAGTCATTATAAAGGAATTTTTTAAATAATTCTCCTTTAAGGGGGCATGGCAAGGGGTGTGTCCTATACCTACTGTGGCGTTATGTGAGCCAATCGATGGACGCTATGTGTCGCCTTGCATGCATTCATTTGGAGTGGACTAAGGTGGACTCCGCAATAGGCGTATATTGATTGGGTTGCGCAAGTTTTTGCGCTTACAAACTATGGGAATAGATCTATGGCATTTTTATTATTATTATTCTTTTTACTAGTAATGGCGGTGATCTGCGATTTTTAGCGGGACTATGATATTGCGGCGGACAGATCGGACATTTTTTACACTTATTTGAGACCACTGACATTTATACAGCGATCAGAGCTAAAAATAGCCACTGATTACTGTATAAATGTCATTGGCAGGGAAGGGGTTAACATTAGGGGGCGATCAAAGGGTTAAGTGTTCCCTAGGCAGGTGTTTCTAACTGTGGGGGGAGTGTAGTGACTGGGGGTGGAGAGAGAAAGCTGCTCCCGACCACTGGGAACAGCAGATCTCTCTCTGCTTCCCTGTTAGAACGGAGATCTGTTTGTTTACATGAACAGATCCCCATTTTGGCTCTGCGAGGAGCGATCGCGGGTAGCCGGCGGATAACGTGCCCGCCGGCCACGCGCATCGGCTCCGGAGACCTGCAATGGGCGCACGTGCCCCCTGCAGTCTCTTAAAGCGGCACCGTACATCTACAGCGATTCACGCAGGAGAGCCAACCTGCCGTTGTCAAACAACTGCGGCTGGTCGGCAAGTGGTTAAAGATATCTTCAGGGAGGAGTACACTGATCTCTGTGAGAGGTAATAAATATCTGGAAGTGTTAAAATGACACATTAGTTAAAAGGGAAGTATGGGATTTTTTTTTTTTAAAGAATCATACTTACCTAGGTGGATGCAGAATCAGCCCGATGCTGCATCTGTCCCCTGGCGTCTCTAACACTGAGAACCGAGCGATTGAACACCGCCAATTGCTCGGTTTCAGAGCTCCAAAAGCAGAGAGCTGGTGACTGTCAGCTCAACCCCCCCCCCCCCCCCCCACGCTCTAACCCATACCCACCCCCGCGCACCGACTGGAGCGCTGGGCTGTGGAGTGGGCAGGATCGGCTGGCCCAGGGTCGCTGAGAGGCTGAGCCGAGTGCCAGTCCAGGGATCTAGGTGGACCCCACCCATATGGTCGCGATCTTTCCCCAGCCTTCACTGGCTCTGTAACGTAAGCCGACAGTGGGCTTCAGCCTGCTGTCTGCTGAAAACAGGTCACAGACGTACAGAACCTCATTCCTGTGATTCACGGGAGAAGTGCAGCCAAACAAGCTGTACTTCTCCTTTAAGATGGCTATACACTATTAGTTTAATTTTGTTGAGCCAATGGGCTGAAGGAATCCCCCCCCCCAGGACATTGTATTCTGACCGTGGCTCCCATTCTATGACGTTAAGATAGAGTAACGGGATTAACATATACATGTTACACATATACCGTGTACTAGTCATTAGTACTGAGTCCTTAAGAAAGGTGTACTGGAGTAAGTGACGGAGACCTAAATGTCATATAGTGAATATGAGTCACCCGTCTTTTTACCTTTGGAGGAGGTAAATTGTCCTTAACAGGGAGGTGATTTCACTGTATTTGTCCTTGATTGCTGTCGTCGTGGTAACGACAGTCGTCTCCAACTAGTAAAGTACCTTACTTGTTCAACCTTTTGAAAAGAGCTAATCCCCGACGTCGATTACTAGTAACATAAAATTGTCCTTACCCTCGGTGCCAGTCTTATGTTACAGGACCCCCCCCCCTAAGGAAGTCGGGTAACCGAGTTGTTTTAATTTGATTAT
>BLSH010483928.1:682332-700579 GCA_018402905.1 Glandirana rugosa | reverse complement strand
ATAAGAGACAGCTGATGGATAGGGGTGGTCACTGTACTGAAGCTGCATTTGGTGGTTACTGCATTGATGAAGCTGCATTTGGTGGGCACTGCATTGATGAGGCTGCATTTGGTGGTCACTGCATTCAGGAGGCTGCATTTGGTGGGCACTGCATTGATGAGGCTGCATTTGGTGGGCACTGCACTGATAAGGCTGCATTTGGTGGGCACTGCACTGATGAGGCTGCATTTGGTGGGCACTGCACTGATGAGGCTGCATTTGGTGGGCACTGCATTGATGAGGCTGCATTTGGTGGGCACTGCATTGATGAGGCTGCATTTGATGGGCACTGCATTGATGAGGCTGCATTTGGTGGGCACTGCATTGATGAGGCTGCATTTGGTGGGCAATGCATTGATGAGGCTGCATTTGGTGGGCACTGCATTGATGAAGCTGCATTTGGTGGGCACTGCATTGATGAGGCTGCATTTGGTGGGCACTGCACTGGTAGGCTTCATCTGCATGCATGTGTCTACCTGTGTATTAATTTTGGATTATGTGTGTGTGTCTGACAGTGTGTTAGTTTGGGATTGTCAGTGCTTATCTATGAGTATGTATATATGTGTGTGTGTGTGTGTGTGTGTGTGTGTGTGTGTGTGTGTCATTGCAGCATGCACACATACAATGATATTGAACACGAACACAAACCATCACAAACACACTGAGATTACACACACACACAGAAACCATGACACCCAAACAATAGAAATTACTTTCTCGAGACAGGGGTACTTAGGAATTTTTTTTAGACCTGCAGGGGTACTTCACCGTAAAAGGTTGAGAAACACTGCCCTAGATGACCTTGTCCCGGCACTGCTTGCATTTGTTGGTGGAGCAGAGGGTCAGGTAAGTAAAACTATTTCTCCTCTCCCCTGGAAAAAAATGAGCAATTAACCCTTGCAGAGAGGGTGCAGCCCCACTGCAAGGGAGAATTTTACATTTTCCCAGAGATGGGCTTAAAATTAAATGTAATGCATTATTATACAGGATTTATTATTATATCACCCCAGACTTATTTTCTGTCCTATACAGATATCAGTTTGACAGATCGGTCGACTACACATCAGACAATATGACATCTCATGCACACTTGTGTCTGGCCAATCACAGCCGTCCCTCCGCTGAGTTGGACTTCCCGGAAGGTAACTTCTAGAATCAGGTTCTTGGTAGATTATCAAATCCGACAAGGCTCCTTTGTATTTCTATCCTTTCATCATGCTGTTGTCTCTCTCCGGCAGAGTGTGCAGTTGGCTCCTCTGAATCTCTCATGTGGATTTTTGTTCTGCTTGGAAATATTCTACAAGGAATCGGTGAGACCCCAGTAGAGCCTCTGGGACTCTCTTATGTGGATGATTTTGCAAAAGTGGAAAACTCACCATTTTATATTGGTAAGTCGTATTTACTGAGAGAGGCATGCATATTTCATATATTTTCAATTTTAATTTTCCTTCCTTTGAAATCTGGTACAGTAATTGGTTAGATAAATGAAAACCCTGCCACAAAAGCATCCTTCCCACACTACTGGCATTCATAATATCATACAGCGCTCTGTCATAAATATGTACCTATGCATGTTTGCTCCTTAAGATGGGGACTGTCATGTGGACATCCCATAATCCTAGAAGAGACAAAATGGATACCACATCTGATTTCTTCATCTGTCCTGCAGGAATAATACAGACTCTGTCCATCCTCGGACCACTGCTGGGTTCCTTGTTGGCTTCTTACTTGGCACAGATCTTCGTTGATGTTTTTTTCATAAATCTGGGTAATTACATGTGGGTCATTTTTATTTCTCTAGAATTTACACACTTTAAGGGCAGAGATTTATAAGGTTAAATGCTATTCATTACAGCCAATGATATTATGAGGAAATAGTGACATCATCAAGGCCTGATGAGTGTATATGATTTGACCACCTCTCTCCATACAGATGAGGTATTTATAACCATGACAGACACGCGTTGGGTTGGAGCTTGGTGGATGGGATTCCTGGTCAGCGGAGTCCTCAACCTCTGCGCTGCTGTGCCCTTCTGCTTCCTCCCAAAGACTCTGCCCAAAGAGGGGGAAGAAGGTCTGACCGAGCTGAAGGAGACACTGCAGCCACCAGTACCCGACAACAATACAGAGACTGCCAAGAGCAAGGAGCTCACAGTTCAAGGTGAGATCAGCCAAAATGTCATATAGTGATCTCATGTAGGCACCCAGACTCAATGTATTGAATACGAACAGTCTTATGATGTCATGTGATTACTAGGGTTGCCACTTCATCCCTTTAAACTCAAACACATATTAATTACACAGGTTCTGTGGCTGATTAAGGTGGTAATTGAACTCACTTAGTGCCTTATCTGCATTAAATCAGCCTCAGAACCTGTGTAATTATTATGTGTTCGGGTTTAAAAGGATGAGGAGGCAACCCTAGTGATTACTGAGAGCCAATGTAGTAAAAGCTGGTAATCTGATGATATAATGTGATCATTTGAAGCCAAAGTATTAAAAACTGGCAGAAAATAAAAGAGTTTTGGATGGCTGCACTTCAATTCAATCTTTTATTGCAACATGGTCCAAACAGTGCAGGATAACAGTGCCAACTGACACATTTCACGCGCCACTATGGGCGCTTACTCTGTAAGTAAGCGCCCATAGTGGGGGCGTGAAACGCATGAGTTGGCTCTGTTATCCTGCACTGTTTGGAACATGTTGCAATAAAGGATTGAATTGGAGTGCGGCCATCCGGATCTTTTTTATTTCCTGTGTATCTCACACTGAGCCTGCACCCAGGAGAGTGGAGGGAAGGCAATCCTTCGGTGACACACCTTGGAGCTGGCTCACCTTTCTTAGTAAAAACTGGCATTGTGATGGCATGTGAACAGTCAGAGCCAATATTCATAAAGATGGTCATGATGTCATGTGATCCAGTGTCGTTAAAGCTGGCAGTGGAAATAATGTTATGCAATCAGTGAGAGAGCCAGTATAGTCGAAGCTAGCAATGTGATATCATGTGATCAGTGAGAGCCAGTGTACTGACAGCTAACAGTGTGATGGTGTCATATGATCACTTGGAACCAATGAGTTATCATTCCACATGTACAATATATATACAATCCACCAGCTGCAAGTAATTTTAGCCTTTTCTGTTCTTGCAGGATTTCTCTTCTTCTTAAAGAATCTGTTGAAGAATAAGGTCTATATGCTGTTCATTCTGGTCACAATCATTCAGTTCAGCGCTTATGTTGGTTTATTTTCATTCTTCCCCAAATACCTGGAGCAGCAGTATGGGAAGTCTGCATCAGAGGCCATTTTTTTGATAGGTGTGTTCAGAGATTGAAGAGCTTAGGTACCTCTGGAAGCTGGGAACTAGAGGGGAATCCATGAACATCCAGAGGTACCAGGAGCTCCCCAAGAACATTGCCTGATGAATATCTGTCCATGTCCTCCCTCAAGGACCTGTCAACTAATATGTCCTGTTTCTGCAGGGGTGTACAGCCTGCCTGTCATTGCTGTCGGCTACTTCTTGGGTGGATTTTTAATGAAGAAATACAAAGTCTCCACCTTTCTGGCTGCCAAGATTGGTTTTTTTACCTCCATAACAGAATATCTTCTCTATTTTCTGGCCTTCGCTATGTTGTGCAAGAATGCGACTGTGGCCGGACTCACTGTCACATATGATGGGTAGGAAATGGCGGTAACCCCAATATAATGTTATGAGGGTGACCTGTTCTCTGAGGAGACCCTGTAACCACTCTCATGCAAGGCTTTAGCACTTATGCTCCAACTGGCTTAATATGGAAGTGTCAGGGTTAATTTGGTTATTTTGGCAACATTTGGAATATTCTGCCAGTGCAGTGTTGAAGTGAAGGTACAGTGGTTTTATGCTTGTTTTTCTTAATTTTTCTTTATGGTCTATAGCAGGGATATGCAAATTAGTGGACCTCCAGCTGTTGCAGAACTACAAGTCCCTTGAGGCATAGCAAGACTCTGACAGCCACAAGCATGACACCCAGAGGCAGATGCATGATGGGACTTATAGTTTTGCAACAGCTGGAGGTCTGCTAATTGCATATCCCTGCATACCGGTTCAAAGAAAAAGATTAGATAACAGGGGAGATCAGACTATACACTCTGCTGGATAAGTCAGAGATGGGGTACCCCATCCTGCTCTCCTGGCAGAGAGAGACCTATTATTATTGATTAGCTCAGAGGCTTTCAAGAAACAAGCAGGCAGTACTGAGTTGTACAATTAGAACACTCAACTCTGTATACATTTGTAAAATAAAGGTTGTCATACAAATATTGGAAAAAGGAGGAAAAAAACCAAAAAAAACATAATTTAATCGGAAAAACAAAGAAAATCTGACCAAAGAAAATACAGAACTTGTTCTATTACATTAAACATATACATGTTGTTGTGTGAGTATTACACGACAAGTTTGGTCTACACAAAAATATCTTCATCTGTTTCAGAATTGAGAGTACTTCCTATTCAGATAATTTAACAGCGGACTGTAACCAGAACTGCAACTGCCCTACCGATGTCTGGGACCCTGTGTGTGGTGATAACGGCGTGGCCTTTGTTTCTGCCTGTTTAGCTGGCTGCTCCTCCTCTCGTGGAAGTGGGCAGGATGTGGTAAGTAGTGATGGGCAGCATTATTCCACTAAAATAAGTTTCACAGCAAAATTACTAATTTTCTTCATCAAAATGTAAAAAAAAAGTATCCTCACATTTTCAATGCTTCTGGATTGCCTAAGCAAAATTTGGTTAAACACCTGAGGTTGGTTTTAGGAAAGATGTGATCTTCATGTTAGCGCTGACACAGTGGTCAAGGGCTTTATTAACCAAGGAAGGATTTCCCCCTTTATGACCAGAGCCCTTTTTGCGATTCGGCACTGTGTCGATTTAACTGACAATTGCGCGGTTGTTCGATGTTGTATCCAAAACTAAATTAACGTCCTTTTTTTTCCACAAATAGAGCTTTCTTTTGGTGATATTTGATCACCTCTGCGTCACTTCTGATCACCGCTATAAACAAATAAAGAGTGTCAATTTGCAAAAAAAAAAAAACAATATTTCTTGCTTTTTGCTAAAATACAAATCCAAAAAAATATATAAAAAAACAAATTTATTCATCAGTTTTGGCCGATTTATATTCTTCCTCATTTTTTTGGTAAAAAAAAAATCGCAATCAGCGTTTATTGATTGGTTTGCACAAGAGTTGCCGCATTTACAAACCATGAGAATTAATTTATTGGGTTTTTATTATTTTTTACTAGTAATGGCGGCGATCTGCAATTTTTAGTGGGACTGCGACATTGCAGTGGACATGTCAGACACTTTTGACACTTTTTTGGGACCAATGACATTTATACAGCGATCAGTGCTATGAAAATGCACCGATTACTGTATAAATGTCACTGGCCGGGAAGGGGTTAACTCTAGGGGGCGATCAAAGGGTTAACTGTGTTCCCTGGGATGTGTTACTAACTGTATGGGGGCTGGGCTGACTGCGGGAGCAGAGTGATCGTTGCTCCCATATATAGGAAACCTACGATCATGCACCTTCCCCCGTCAGAATGGAGATCCGTTGTTTACACACGGATCCCCGTTCTGTCACTGTGGGGGATCGATCGAGGGTAGCCGGCGGACATCGAGTCCCCCTACCCACTCCCTGGCTCCCCCTCTACACAGTGTATCGTGCGCGCACACGATACACGATCTCGCAGCCGCCGCCAGGTGGCGCCGGGATGCGAGATCGAGCCAAATTGCTGCCGTCAATCCACGGCGGGCGGTCAGCAACTGGTTAATAAAGGCAATTTTTATTCTAACCCTACCAATAGCCCTCATCCTGTCTTCATCAGCAATGGCATGTAATTGGCCTGTGAGTGCTGACATGGAGATCACATGATTATGTTTATAAACATTGAGGGTTCTCTTTTTCTTTGTCATGTTCTCAGCTAATGAGAAGTCATTTGAAACACTTTACCCCCCTAAATGTACACCCTTTCCCTTCACTTCCTGTGCTATAGCCAAATGTGAGTGGAAGTGAGAGGAAATGCCAAATTAAAGGAATCCCTTGGGACCTCCAGGTCACCAGAAGTAGTGCCCCCCATTGGAAGATTTCTCCTCTATTACTTTTTTGGGCACAACCCAAAAATTTGTGATTTTTCTTTTACCTTCAATGATAATGGTAAACAGGACAAATAGAGAGTTTGAATCTTCTTAGCGGGCGCCCTCGAGCAATAAAAACTGCCAGGTGTTCTAATCCAACTCCACTCTGTCCAAAACATTGAATAAAAAGTTTTGCCTTTAGTTATACTTTAACCACTTCAATACCAGGCACTTACCCGCCTTCCCGCCCAGACCACTTTCAGCGCTGTTGCATTTTGAATGAAAATTGCGCGGTCGTGCGACACCCAAACACAATTTTTATAATTTTTTTCCCCACAAATAGAGCTTTCTTTTGGTGGTATTTGATCACCTCTGGGGTTTTTATCTTTTGCACTACAAATAAAAAAGACCGAAAATTTTGAAAAAAAATGTTTTTCTCTGTTTCTATCCCAAAACTTTGTAAATAAGTAATTTTTTCCCCATCACTGACGGGCGCTGATGAGGCTACACTAACGGGCACTGATGATGCAATACTGATTGGCACTGATGAGGTGGCACTGATGATGAGGCACATATATGCAGCACTGATAGGTGGCACTGATAAGCAGCCCTGACGGGCACTGATAAGCGGCTCTGATGTGCACTCATAGACGGCACTGATGGGCACTCATAGGCGGCACTGATGGGCACTCATAGGCGGCACTGATGGGCACTGATAGGTGGCACTGGGCACTGATAGGTGGCACTGGTGGGCACTGATAGGTAGCACTGGTGGGCACTGATAGGCGGCAATATCAGCTTGCAATATAAGGTGGGCATTCCCTGGTGGTCCTGGGTGGCATCTGAAATGGGCACTGAGTGCCATCCATGTTGTGCATTGTGCCCCTTACCTGGTGGTCAAGGATGGGCTCCCTGGTGGTCAGTGTGGGCTCCCTGGTGGTCCTGGGTGGTGATCCTAGGGGAGCTGCACTGATAAACAATCAGTGCAGACCTCCCCCCGTCAGGAGTGCCGCTAATCGGCTCTCCTCTACTTGCGTCTGCAGACGCCAGTAGAGGAAAAGCCGATAAACTGCTCTTCCAGTTTACACTGTGACCAGCTGTGATTGGCCATGGCTGATCATGTGGTAAAGAGCTTCTGATGGAAGCTCTTTACCGATATCCGTAATGCGGTGGGTCAGACTGACACACTGCACCACCGATCGTCGTGATCGCGGGTTATCCTGAAAGACTTCAATAGACGTTCGGTCAGGATAACTGAACCACCACGCGGCCATCATTTGTCTATAGGCCAGGCGGGAAGTGGTTAACCACTTGCCGACCACCTGTAGCAGTTATACTGGGGCAAGGTGGCTCAGCTGTGCGAATCGGCATAGGTATACGTCGGTTCAGGCACGTGGAATAGTGGGTGCGCGCATTGTAAGCCGCAGGTCCAGCAGACTCAATGTCCACGGTTGACCCTCGATCATGGTATACAGAGGCTGAACGGGGATCTGCCTATGTAAACAAGGCGGATCCCAGTTCTGACAGGGGACATCTCAGAGATCTGCTATTCCCAGTGATTGGGAACAGCGATCTCTGTCATGTCCCTGGCAGCCCATCCCCCCTACAGTTATAACACACTAAGGGATCACAGTTAACCCCTTGATTGCCCCCTAGTGTTAACCTCTTCCCTGCCAGTGTCATTTATACAAGGTGGGCCATTTATATGGATAACCCTTAATAAAATGGGAATGGTTGGTGATATTAACTTCCTGTTTGTGGCACATTAGTATATGTGAGGGGGGAAACTTTTCGAGATGGGTGGTGACCATGACGGCCATTTTGAAGTCGGCCATTTTGAATCCAACTTTTGTTTTTTCAATAGGAAGAGGGTCATGTGACACATCAAACTTATTGGGAATTTCACAAGAAAAACAATGATGTGCTTGGTTTTAACATAACTTTATTCTTTCATGAGTTATTTACAAGTTTCTGACCACTTATAAAATGTGTTCAATGTGCTGCCCATTGTGTTGGATTGTCAATGCAACCCTCTTCTCCCACTCTTCACACACTGATCGCAACACCATAGGAGAAATGCTCGCACAGGCTTCCAGTATCCATAGTCTCAGGTGCTGCACATCTCGTATCTTCACAGCATAGACAATTGCCTTCAGATGACCCCAAAGATAAAAGTCTAAGGGGGTCAGATCGGGAGACCTTGGGGGCCATTCAACTGGATATGCGAAATTGCTACATGATGATGTGTTTCCCTCTTTATGCACTGAAGCTGGCACGTTCCCTGAGTTTTTCCAGCAAGATGGTGCACCACCACATTATGGGTGTCAGGTCCGAGCATTCCTAGATGAACAGTTTCCTGGAAAGTGGATTGGTTGTCGCGGGCCAGTTGAATGGCCCCCAAGGTCTCCCGATCTGCCACAAACAGGAAGTTAATATCACCAACCATTCCCATTTTATTAAGGTGTATCCATATAAATGGCCCACCCTGTACATTGATCAGTGCATTTTTATAGCACTGATCAATGTAATAATGTCACTGGTCCCCAAAAAGTGTAATTTGGGGTCAAATCTGTCCACTGCAATGTCCCAGTCCTGCTAAAAGTCCCATAGTTTGTAGATGCGATAACTTTTGCACAAACCAATCAATATATGCCTATTGCGATTTTTTTTTTACCAAAAATATGTAGAAGAATATATATCGGCCTAAACTGATGAATTTGTTTTTTAATATTTTTTTTGTTATATGTGTTATAGCAGAAAGTAAAAAAATTGTTTTCTCTTTCGTTCATTGACGGACGCAGCCTCTTATTCTTGACATGTGGGTTTATGCACCTTTCACTAGGAGTGGACTAGGCAGAACGTAGTTCAGATAAAAGCAGACACAGCCCCTCCCAGGGGGCAGTCCTCATTTGGCATAACCCCTCCTGCCCTACTCAGCAACCCAGTTTTCTCTGCCTAGTGCAAGGAGTAGGACCTGGCTCCCTGCTGGGCTCTGCGGTTCCCCGTTTTTTTCTTTTTTCCCCAAGACTTCTGATGAAGAATGCAATCAAGTAGGGGTGACAGGCTGAATATCCTAGATCCAGGGAGTCTCCCCAGTGCGACCGACGGATGCGAGCCGACCTTTAGCTGTACGGGGGGGTTGACCATGTCGGGCCTCGTTCCGTGCGGGGCGGCCGGCGGGTTAAACGTCCCACCAGCACACCTAGGAGCAGGCTCGCGTCACGGGTGTTGCGTGGCCGGCAGCTCCCCCGGAACCGGCGGCATGGCAAGTCTGCCTCGGGTGGCTACCCGCTACGCCCGTCCAGAGTGGTGAATAAGCTCCCCCCGCGGGGTGCGGGGGGGAGGCGGGTGGTGTCCCCCTTCTTCGGGCAGAGGTGGGCTCGATCCTTCCTACCCCTTACTATGCCCCCCCGGGCTGTAGTCTCCCCCTGCCTGGCTGCGCTTCCCCTGGGTGGGCTGCGGGCGGTCGGTATGTCAGTACAGGGCCGCCATTTTCCTGTAGACGGCTGCGTGTGGATCACGGTAGCCATTTTCCTGTAGCCGGCCGCGTGTGGATCAAGGCCGCCATTTTCCTGTAGCCGGCCGCTTGTTTTGGCCTCTAGTGCACACGGCGGCCATCTTGGCGTGGTCCACCGAGTCCTGGCCTCAGATTCGCTGGCTGGATGGGCGGTCCTGGATCTCTTGGCGCCGGGCCGGGGCCGGAAGAGCCTTCCTACACGTGGGGGACGCGGAGCAGCAGCAGCAGGGCGGTTACAGGCAGCTACAGCAGCGCTAGCAGCAGCACCGGGGTCGGTGTGTGAGTCCTCCTGGGAGCCTCTGGGGCCCTAGTGCGGCAGCTTGAGGGGTGGTGTGGGACGCATGGTCCGATCTGGCCGGTTGGTGTCTTCCGGGGTGCGGTGCAATGGCGGCTGAAGCAGGTGCTTCCCAGCCAGAAGTCACCAGTGGGGATCAGGGAGCGCTGGGACCTGTGGTTCCGCTGGACAAATTGACGGCCATCCTGGAAGAATTCTTCTCCCGGGTGGAGCCAATCCGTGACCGTGGGGTGGCGAGGAAACAGCCACCCCCTCCCCCATCTGCTGGTGAGGACTCGGAGCCTGAGGGGGGTTCCGCTGTGTCGGGGACCCCCCCGGAGTTGTTGGAGGGCGAGCTCGGGGACCCCTCTGATGATGAGGATGAGCCCTCGGGGGCCACCACGGCTCGTGAGTGGGCTCTGGTGGGCTCCTTGGTCTCATCGGTCCATGAGACGCTGAAGCTGGGCCCGGCTGGGACACAGGAGGCATCGTACGCCTTTGGGTCGCATAGGCCGGCCCGGACACCTAAGGTATTCCCTTATTTGTCGTACTTTGATCAGTTTGTTTACAAGGAGTGGCAACAACCTCAGGGTTCATTCGCCATTCCTAAATGTTTTTCTGTGCATTATCCCTTTGAGGATACCCTGTTGCAGAAGTGGAAGTCTCCGACGGTGGACCCGCCTGTGGCCCGTATGAACAAGGTAACCACTATTCCGATGGAGGGCTCTCCATCCTTTAAGGACCCGGCTGATAGGAGGACTGAGGCGGTATCCAAGGCAATGCTCCTGGTCGCAGGGTCAGCCATGAGGCCGGCGCTGGCTTCGGCGCTGGTGGCACAGGCGCTTACGGAATGGGCGGCCATAGATGTTGGTCGGGGGACCAGGCGTCAAAGAAGGGCCTGACGGACCTGCCATTTGAAGGTGGTCATCTTTTTGGGGCTTCCTTGCATGAGATCATCAAGGATTACACTGGGGGGAAGAGGGCGGGCCCTTCCTTCCCTACTCAAGAGGTTTTTTCGTGTGCCACGCACCTCGAACAAGGTCTCTCAGCCCGCTAAGGCCTCCGCAGGGGGCCAGAAGCGTCCCTAGCAGAGTAAGGCCGAGAAGGCAGAGGAGAAGTCCTCCTCCGCATGATGGGTCATCCCCACCCATTGTTCAGGTGGGGGGGGCGGCTCTTGCTGTTCACGGACCGGTGGACCTCTCGCATCTCGGATCTCTGGGTGCACGAGGTGGTTTCATACTAGATAGAGTTCTGTACTCAGCCCCCGGACAGGTTTTTCGCCTCCAATCTGCTGCTTCCCCCGAGGCGACGGCAGGCCCTGTTTGGGGCCATGCAAGTCCTGCTCCATCGGGGGGTGATTGTTCCGGTCCCCTCTGTGGAACGTTTCCACGGTTTTTATTCAAATCTTTTTGTAGTTCCGAAAGGCTCTCAACTTCTTTGTGAGGGCCCGGAAATTCAGAATGGAATCTGTCCGCTCTGTGGTGGCGGCGCTTTGTCAGGGAGACTTCTTGGCCTCCTTGGGCATCAAGGATGCGTATCTGCATGTGCCCATATGTGCGCACCACCAGTGCTTTCTGCGCTTCGCAGTAGGGGATCTCCACTACCAGTTTGTGGCCCTTCCGTTCGGTCTGGCCTCAGCCCCACAGGTCTTCAGCAAGCTCCTAGCCCCAGTGCTGGCTCTGCTGTGGCAGAGGGGCATAGCAGTGGTGGCCTATCTCGATGACCTCCTCCTGTGGGTGGAGTCGGCCTCAGCCTTGAGGGAAAGTGTGGCCATCACCCTCGGTTCCCTGCGGGACTTCAGCTGGGTGATCAACTTTCCAAAGCCGGTACTGACTCCGTCGCGTCGGTTGGAATATCTGGTCTTGGTCCTAGACACGGAGCGGGGGAAGGTGTTTCTCCCTGCCGCCAAGGTGTTGATGCTCCAAGTTGCGGTGCGGGCCCTGCTGTCCCAGCGGTGGTCCTCTCTCACATTTTGCATGAGGGTGTTGAGGCTGATGGTCTCCACCTTCGAGGCTGTGCCCTATGCCCAGAGTCACACCCAGTCCCTGCAGCGGGCAATTCTGCTGCGGTGGAACTTCGAGCGATCAGGCTTTGCCTCTCCCACTGGTCGGGGAGGTTGCACGGCCGTCCTGTTCGGGTCCAGTCAGACAACGCCACGGCTGTGGCTTACGTGAATCATCAAGGCAGAACGAGGAACGTGGCAGCGGCGTCAGAAGTAGCCCACATTCTGAGGTGGGCAGAGCTCCACGTGCCGGCCATCTCCGCCGTTCACATTCCGGGCATCGAAAATTGGTAGGCGGACTACCTCAGTCGCCAGAGGCTGGATCAGGGAGAGTGGTCCCTGCACCCGGAGGTGTTCCGCCAGGTTTGTCAAAAGTGGGGCACATCAGCCATGGACCTACTGGCATCCCGGCTCAATCAGAAGGTGTGGGCCTTCGTGAGCAGAACAAGGGATCCGTTGGCAGATGCGGCGGATGCCCTCGTGGCTCCGTGGTCTCGGTACCGACTGCTCTATGCCTTCGCTCCGCTTCCCGCTGCTCCCGCGCCTACTGCGCAGGATAGAGGCAGAAGGGATCCCAACCATTCTAGTAGTGCCAGATTGGCCTCGGTGTCCTTGGTACGCCGATGTGGTGCGGATGGTGGTCGATGTTCCCTGGCGGCTCCCGCTTCGCGAGGACCTACTTTCACAGGGTCTCATCTTGCACCCTGCTTTACCCTCACTGGCTTTAACGGCCTGGCTATTGAGTCCCAGGTGTTAAAAGATAGGGGACTCTCTGAGTCTGTAATTCCCCCTATGCTCAAGGCGCGTAAGGCCACTTCACGTAAGATCTATCAACGCACCTGGAAGGCTTACATTGCCTGGTGCGAGCCGGGGGGTTGGAATCCCCGTTCTTTCTCAGTGGCTCGGGTGCTGGCCTTCCTTCAGCAAGGCCTAGATCACAAGTTGGCATTGAGCACACTTAAGGGACAGATTTCTGCCCTGGTGATTCTTTTTCAGCGTCCTTTGGTGACGCATTCATTGATTCGTACTTTTGTCCAGGGGGCACGGCATGTAGCTCCACAGGTACAGGCGCCTTTTTGTCGCGGTGGATGGTCCGCGCAAAGGGATGGCGGCCTCGTCGGCCACTATTTCCTGTTGGGTACGACAGACGGTGACCCGTGCGTATGCTGTTCGGGGCCAGGAGCCCCCCTTTCCGGTCACGGCTCACTCTACCAGGGCGATTAGTACTTCCTAGTCTTTCCGACATCAGGCGTCGGTTTCTCAGGTGTGCAAGGCGGCCACTTGGACCTCGGTGCACACTTTTTCAAAATTTTACAGAGTTGATGTTGCAGCATCCTCAGATGCTGCTTTTGGCTGGAAGGTTTTGCAGGCTGTGGTGTGAGGCGCGTCTGGCACCTCCCGGAGAACTCTGTGGGGTACTGTTGTTGTTGTTGCCCATCCCTCGTTGTGACACTGCTTTGGGACATCCCCACATGTCAAGAATAAGAGGCTGTGTCCGTCAATGAACGAAAGAGAAAATAGGATTTTTTTTGACTTACTGTAAAATCCTTTTCTTGGAGTTCATTGACGGACACAGCACCCACCCCTCTTTGTTTGAGTTTGTACTGCTTGTTACGAACTGAGTTGCTGAGCAGGGCTGGAGGGGTTATGCCAAGTGAGGACTGCCCCCTGGGAAGGGCTGTGTCTGCTTTTAGCTGAACTACGTTCTGCCTAGTCCTCTCCTAGTGAAAGGTGCATAAACCCGCATGTCAAGAATAAGAGGCTGCGTCTGTCAATGAACTCAGAGAAAAGGATTTTACGGTAAGTCAAAAAAATCCTATTTTTTTTCGAAATTGTCATTCTTTTTATGTTTATAGCGCAAAAAATAAAAACCACAGAGGTGATCAAATACCACCAAAAGAAAGCTGTATTTGTGGGGAAAAAAGAAAAGAAAAGGACGCCAATTTTGTTTGGGTACAGCGTCGCACGACCGCACAATTGTCAGTTACAGTGACACAGTGCTGTATCGCAAAAAAATGGCCTGGTCATTAAGGGGGCAAATCCTTTCGGGGCTGAAGTGGTTAAAGTGGAAGTCTGAGCTAATTCTATCTTATTTTAAACCTGCTACCACCCTTATGCTAACTAGCCTGGCAAGGGTCTCAAACTGGCAGGCCTCCAGCTGTTGCAAAACTACAAGCCCAATGAGGCATTGCAAGGCTGACAGTTACAATCTTGACTCCCACAAGCAAAGGAATGATGTGACTTGTAGTTTCACAACAGCTGGAGGGCCTCCAGTTTGAGACCCCTGCTAGAGGAAAGATGTGCATACTGACCTATTCTATGAACACGGTCTAGTCACATGATCGGTTCCCAGTACCGGCTTCAGGGGAGAGGAGGGACAGCTAACAGCGGATGCCCCATAGTAAGTCTATGGGTAACATCACCACCCAGGCATTGCAGGCGTTGTCAGCAATCTCTCCTCTACTCTGAAACCAGCCGCTGAGGAGATCACCGTACTGGAGCACTCCAAGAATTGGTAAGTATAGACATCTGTCCTCTACAAGGCAGGTTTAAAGTGATACTAAACACACACTGTTTAATTTACATTGCCCCCTCTATTTCTGTATATGGATGATGGCACTGTAATTATTTTAATAATAATAAAAAAAATCGAAGTACCTTTTACCTAATTGATATGCCACTGTCAAATGACCCAGATCTTTCCCAGCCTGTCTGCAGGGAAACGTAAGCAGGAGCTTCTAGTCCTCTGTTGCCAATCACATGTTCAAAATAAAAAACACAGCCTTTGGAATACAGAGAAAAATAAATAATATCAATTTAAAAGTTTTAAATTGGAATGCAAATATATATTAAAAATTAAATATTATTTTTTGGAAAGAACATAGTGTGGGTGGATTTCTGCCAGTCACAGTCTGTGTCACGCCCCTCCAGTCTATGAATAAGAGGGGGATGAAGCCACCATTAATCTACATGTAATATCCCTCCCCCATTGTTTTTAGCTATTTAGTGGGCATTTACCACTGTGTATATGCTCACGTGTGACTCTATAGTCACATGGGCTGCTCAGATGTGATAGGGAGGAAATGCTCAGCATAGAAACCCACTGAAAAATGAGCATGTGCAGAGTTTCCACCACAGCTGCAAAATCCCTAGCTGAACTGGGGACATGAACAGAAGGGGGAGATTGTAATACAGCATTTATTGATAGTTTTTATGATGTGGGTTTAGTGACACTTTAAGATTAGACAGTGTTAGCATGAAGTTCTAAGTGTAAACATTTAAGTGGGTTCTTACTAAAACTAACAAAAATGTATTTTGCCATTACATACACACAAAAAAACACTTTATTTTTCTCCTTTCCCTTTGGCTCTAATGAATTTAACAGAAAAGCAACATTTGGTAAATTGGCCTAATTCTCTCCAAAATTTTGCTGTCAATTTGTCTCGGCCCTTGTAAATTACAAGAAGTTTCCCTTCATCATTCTATTATCTCATATTAGACGAGGTTCTACATCTGAAGAAAGTCACAGCTCACTCTGTGTGTACTTCCCTTTGACATGTAGTAGCAAAATGTGCGCTGCTGTGTAAATATTGTTAGGGTCCATTCAAACCAGATGCGCTGACATTCGTTGATTAACCACTTAATGCACTGCGTCAATTTAACTGACTGGTCGTGCGACGTTGTACCTAAACAAAATTGATGTTCTTTTTTCCCCACAAATAGAGCTTTCTTTTGGTGGTATTTGATCACCCCTGCGGTTTTTATTTTTTGCGCTATAAACAAAACAATTTTGAAAAAACTACAAAAAAAAAATGTAAATAAAACTAATTTCTTTATCAGTTTAGGCTGATATGTATTCTGCTACATATTTTTGGTAAAAAAAAAAATCACAATGAGCGTATATTGATTGTATTGATTGGTTTGCGCAAAAGTTATCGCGTCTGCAAAATAGGGAATAGATTTATGGCATTTTTATGTTTTTATTTTATTTTTTTACTAGTATTGGTGCCGATCAGTGATTTTTAGTGGGACTGCGACATTGCAGCAGGCAGATCGGACACCTAACGGACATTTTGCCACTTTTATGGGACCAGTGACATTTATACAGCGATCAGTGCTATAAAAATGCACTGATTACTGTATAAAAGACACTGACAGGGAAGGGGTTAACACGGGGGGGGGGGGGCGATCAAAGGCATAAATGTGTTCCCCGGGAGGTGTTTCTAATTGTATAGGGGACTGTGTGACTGGGGAAACACACAGATCCGTCTTCATGCTTAGCAGAAAAACAGGATCTGTGTGATCTCCCCTGACAGAATGGAGATTGTTTACACAGGCAGATCCCAGTTCCGTCACTGCGGGGAGCGATCGCGGGTGGCCCGGTGGACATCGAGTACGCCCCACCCGCTGATTGGCTCCCCCGCTCGCCAGCGCGTGCCTACAGATCGCCGTACATACAGTGATGGCAATTTGCCACATTATAACTGTGGTGGCTGGTCCAGAACCGGTTAATGCATGCCAGCATACTGTAAAAGCAATGTATTTCAATAGGAACAGTTTACACCTGTGCGTTGCTCTGATTTGCCCTGTCCTGAAAAAAAGTAGAACATGAACTATTTTTTTCACAATGCAACGCATGTAATTGCATGTGAGCGCACTGCAATGAACATAAACACAAGGGTCAACACAGTTAGTTACAGTTTCTTTTACAAATAAGGCTTAGTGAAGCTTAAAAAAAATATAAAAGTATTTCAGCACATTTTAAAACGCAAAGCAAAACAGCGTACAAACTCATGTTAAAGCAAATGCGTTTTTATGCGCTCAATGCACACATTGAAGTGTGAATGAACCCTTGAAGAGGCAACACTATTTGTCATAAAAAGCTGCTGCGGCTAAAATGACCAGAAGGTGTCAGAGCTGCACCAGCAATTTCTATGTATTCTATGATCTCCAGTCTACATGAACAGTAACAAGATTTGAGGGTATATGTTACTATTACAGTCAAAGGGAATGTGGTTGTTTTCTTAAATATGGCTAATATATGTATTCCTAATGTGTCATAAATGTATTATAATTTTTTTGAAAAAAAAAAATTTAAAAATGAATTAAAAAGGATAAAAACGTATTAACAAATAAAATAAAAAATATTAATAATACAAAAATTAAATAAATAATAAAACATGAAATACAAAGTTAGAAAACAGAAAGAAAAACATTTCCCCAGATAAAAAAAAAAAAATCAACTGAAAATGAAAAAAAGTTAATAGAAACTTTAATAAAATAAAGTAATGGAATTCAAGTAAAGCAATTCAATTTGAGAAGGTATCATAAAATTCTTTCCCCTTGGGATTGATTTCAGACTTCCAATATTTCGTTATCAATGATTTTGCTACTTTCAATGTAAAATTGACAGTATACATTTTAGTTACAATTCTGAATCTGGGTATGAAAAACAATTTTTTTTATTTATATCTTTTTTTGTGTGTGTGTACTGATATATTAATTGTAATACAGTGTCCCAATAAACATTATGCCCGGGGCATGTTAGCCGCATATGTTGCACTCTTTTTTTCGAGCAACCTCTCCAACATTCATTCCTACCATCTGAACTATAATTATATATTATTATAAGAGTGGTTGTATCTACAGTATCTCATAAATATTTTAATATATCTTTTCATGTGACAACACTGAAGAAATGCCAGCGGTTTAGACATTAATGGCTGTGTGTTGAGTTATTTTGAGGGGACAGCAAATTTACACTGTTATACAAGCTGTACACTCACTACTTTACATTGTAGCAAAGTGTAATTTCTACAGTGTTGTCACGCGAAAAGATAGAATAAAATATTTACAAAAATGTGAGGGGTGGACTCACTTTTGGGAGATACTATATGTAAAAGCTTATATTGAAGTTCCAGTTATTTTGTAAACTGTGAAAAAGTTATTTCATTTTTATTTAAATTATTGAAAACAAACTTAAGTATATCATAGAGGGTTTTCACTCAGGTGGGGAGTGTAAAAACATTTATAAAATAAGATAGAAAAGCGCACTGTTGTGACATCTTTAATGTGAAACGATGTTACATTTCATCACTCACATGTCGAACATATTGTCACATTTAAACGACAGGGGAGTTTTATTGAGTTGTGTGTCGGTAATTACAGATTTGGCGACCGTAAAGAAGTCACAACAGTGTACTTTTCTATATAATTTTATAAATACTCTATGACATCTATGTTGGTGAGAATATTATTATATATTAATATCAAGTCTACCATCCTTACTTACAACCTCTCCAACGA
>BLSH010483928.1:660435-671730 GCA_018402905.1 Glandirana rugosa | reverse complement strand
TCTTCTTTTGTTTATAGCGGCGATCAGAAATGACGCAGAGGCGATCAAATACCACCAAAAGAAAGCTCTATTTGTGGGAAAAAAAGGACGCAAATTTTGTTTGGGTACAACGTCACACGACCGCGCAATTGTCAGTTTAAGCGACGCAGCGCCGAATCGCAAAAAGTGCTCTGGTCCTAAAGTGGGAAATTCTTCCGGGGCTGAAGTGGTTAAAGCAAAACACTCAGTGACCTCAGTAGCCGTGAGCACTGTGGAGCAGCTTTATATGATGGAAAAGAGCTGATGTTCTGCAGCTTCTATTATTGTGTCATTACAGTTGTTTTGTGCAGTTGTTTCTGTTGATGTTATTTTCTGCTCTGTCCCAGGAGTCTCACCCCTGAGGAAAAGTCTTTCGGTCTTGGACTCCATCTCTTAGCTGCACGCGCGATCGGTAAGGATGCTGTCACACAAGACGGCAGTGTGCTGCACTGTGCACTTTGCCTTTAGGACCTACCAGGCTGCTGTATGTACAGAACATTGGGCATAATCTTATTAGAGGGCAGAGGGATGATCTATCAAGTCTACAGTTATTTGTTTATTATCCAATAAAAGGCTGGGGGTGGGTCCTAGACCAGATTGTACTGCTTAACTCCTGTGAAGGTCAGGCACCACAGAGGCTCATACCAGCTAAGTGCTACCAGAAAGTGCTGAATTTTCAAAAACAAAGTGTACAGTATATGAACCCCTTGTGTTATATGGGGATCTCTGGACATCCAGTCTGTTGAGTAACACAGCCATAGTATTTGTCAAGGGATAACCAAGAGGGTGCTAACAGATGTTATCATTCATCATGAGCTTAACTCCAGAATAGTAGCTGAACACACGTCACATACTTACAGTATATGGGACCTGCCAAAGGATTTGTAATTCTGTTTGGCCAGCAATGTGATCCAAGCACAGCTGCCATTCTCTGCAGTTTCCCATGTCAGCCCTCCTCAGCCTGCTCACTGGGCTATATAGAGAATTACCACACTAGCAGAGTAGTGCCTTTGGTCTTTCTCTTCTTCTCAGTGCCTGAAACATGTTAGAATGGCAGCCCTCTGCACTTGAATGGAGTCCGATATATATTTTGCATTGGGTCATGGAAAGAAAATATAAAATACAGATTTCAAGTTGTTATTCTATCGTAATCATTTTTGAATAGTCACATAACTGGGCAGAAGATTTTTTTTTTTTTTATATGTGTCCATTACGCATGTATACAGCAGTGCCATTGTAAACACAACTGCAGCATACGGGTATATGCAAAAAATAGAAATTCTGTGGTGAAACGCTTTTCAGAGGCATTTGAAAGGTGGTGAGGCATGATATGTCGCCTCCTCACCACCTGTTTAACCCTGTAAGCACCGAATCACTGTGCTGCAACCATGTTCATTACACACGGTCGCAGGACGGTTGCAGCATGGCCCCATACACTTAAATGGGTCACATTTGCTGTGGTATCACCAGACAGATGTGACATGCTGTTTAATTTTAGCTTGTGTACAACCCTTAGTAAATGTATGTCCTTCTTTAGGAAACCTCACAAGTGGAAAAAAAAAATGCTTTGTACCAGAAAAATAATTTTATTTCCAACTTGGAGCTCAGACCCCCATCTAACAATACAATTTGACCATCTGTGGGAGGCGATCCTCTGTCTCTGAAGTACAAATGTAACAATTCTGCCTTGATAAGAAATGTGATTGTCCTCCTGTTACAGGTGGGATCCCTTCCCCGATATACTATGGAGCCGCCATAGACTCAACCTGTATAAAATGGGGAACGAACAACTGTGGTGAGCCAGGGGCATGCCGGATGTATGATTCTGATGCCTACAGGTATTTATTTATTGTGTATTTATAGAGTGTCAACAATTAATGCAGTGCTTTACATATAATGTATGTTCACATCGGTGCCTGCTCTCAAAGAGCTTACAATCTAAGATCCTTACCTCCCATGCATACAGACTAGGGCCAGGGATGTTTTCTGAAAGCAGTAAGCTAGTGTGCATGAATATAAAATGGGCCCCCTAGCCTGCAAACAAGAAAATGTGGTGCACACAACGCACTGTGGCAAACAGTAGGTGTGCTTCTAATTGTTTTGAATATTGGGCGTGGCTTAAAGAGCGTGGATAAATAAAGTCTGAGCTGACTTACATAATATAGTATGAGGCAGTGTTAAATGGTGAATATACAGCGCAGTATCTGTGGAGTTGCATTGGAGGTGCCAGGGCCAAATATTAGATGTTGGGGCACCTGTTTAGGGTCAGTAGCAGTGGAGACTCGTCCATAAGGGCTCCTGGGGCAATGCCCCACCAAAAAAAATAAGTTAACAAATAAAAATAAAAATGAACTATAACTATTGAGCAACAGCAGCACAGCTAGAGAGAAACTTCAACTAGAGAGAAAAAATTCTTTGGAGTTTCTCTCTAGCTGTGCTGCTGTTGCTAGATAGATTAGAAAATAAATAGAAGTGTAATCTGCCAAGCAATGGGACGTTTGTCCAAAATTTCATTAAAAAGTTCTATCTAGAACACAGTAAAATGAATTCACTTCCCACTGCTTTTCAACACTCTATTCTGAGAATAGCAGCCTGCTGGGGTGTCTCAAAATACAGACCTTGACCTGCCTAGTCCATTTGGTCCCTCCCTGGGAGGGAGCCAAGATCTTCTCTACCTACAGTTGCATATCCTGGCCTGCTGCCCAGCCATCTCCCCCCCTCCACAAGTCGCACTCCGACACTTGGTCTCTACCTTTCCAGCAGTGTTTCCACTCTCCACCAAGGACACTTCCCCCACCTACCATCTTGTACAGAGCAGAGGAGGAGGACATGAGTGTGATCAGTACAATGGAGGAGAGGAGAGGGAACAGCACAGCTCCTGCATGGATGGGTCATCATGGGTGAGTTCAGCTGGAGGGAAGGAGAAGCTCAGCCAGGGACAATCAGATCATCTCCTGGCACTGGCAGAAAATCCTACACTAACCCCTGACACGTGGAGAGCCATAGAAATGTGATGTCCCTGGTTTTTGGAACTGACATCATTATCTGTCAAAAAAGTTTATCTACGGATAATGCTGATGGGTCTCTTGCAAAGCACAGCTGTGTCTGCAAGGTAAGATCTCTGACCATAAATGACAGGGAGCTCCCAGGAATACGCAGGCAATGATTAGTCTGCATCCTTAGATAACAGATAAGGCTGAACAGGCCCCTTCCAAAGCTCAGCAGTAGGATAAGAACTCTGAGCCGGCATGTAAGTTACAGGGAGTTCTTAGGGATACACAGGCAATAATTGATCTGCAATAAGTCTTCTGACATCAGGAGACCACAGAGCTCAGCAGCACCGCACACCCTCAGCTCTTCATGCTTTACTGTTTAACAGGCAGTTTCAACCAACACAGCAACAACTACACTCCTGGTGACTTCTCCATCCCTGCATTCAGTGCATTGTAAGTAATGATTCATGACTTACAATGCAGGGACCAATAAGTCACCAGGAGTGGAGTTGTTGCTGTGTTGGTTGAAGCTGCCTGTTTTCATGGAGCCTTGCTCAGCCTCTGTGTATCTCAGCATCAAACAACAGAACAAGAGGAATGTCTAGTCATGACAATTTCTCCAAAATAACTGCTTTTCAATGAATGCCATCTTAAATCACCTGATTTTATAATTACATTTTGAACTTTTTTTGACAGATAATGAAGATTTATGCTAGTGAAGCTGGTCAGTTCCAAAAACCAGGGACATTTGTATGGCTCACCATGTGTCAGGGGTTAGTGTAGGATTGCCAACATTCCTACTATAAAATAAGGAATTAGGAGGGAGCTTGATGGCATACCACATAAATACCACATACATGAAAATAACACATAATACCAGTCTGTGCTGGGTTCCCGCGCAGACCTCACAGCTAATGTAGTTCTTTACCTTTGGGAGTTAATGGATGAATGAGCCAGCAATATTTTATTGGTCTGACAGCTGAGTTATACTGTACATTTTGTACAGAGTGGGTGGAGCCTCTAAGGGGTGTGGCTTATGAGAAGTGGGATGTGCCAAAAGAAAGGGCGGGGTCTGGCGCCCCTACCATCTTAAAACTTCACCAGTCGCTACTGATCAGTAAGTGACTTGTTTATTACTGACTTCTGACCTCTGCATCGCTTACTACTGACCCCTGAACTCTGTGTCACTTACTACTGACCTTTGCATCACTACTGATCTCTGAACCCTGAATCACTTACTACTGACCCCCGAACCCTGTGTCACTTACTACTGGCCTCTGAGTCACTACGGACCTCTGAACTCTGCATCACTTACTACTGACCTTTGCACCACTACTGACCTCTAAACGCTCCATCACTTACTACTGACCTCTGAACTCTGCATCAATTACTACTGACCTCTGCATCACTGCTGATCTCTGAACTCTGTGCTGCTTACTATAGAGATCTGGGGTTGAAGTTCAGCGAGTAAATGACACAGAGTTCAGAGATCAGTGAAGGTGCAGGTTGCAGAGTGCAGTAGTAAGTGACCCTCCTGCTCACAGTACAGTCAACCACAGCTTACCTCTGTTCTCCTTCTCATTGGAGAGTACTCAGGATGTACTACAGCTCTGGCTTTCCTCCTCGTTCTCTTCTTTGGCTTAGTAGATGGGACTATTATATCACATGTAGGGTTACCCCCGCAGAAGCCGCTGGTGAATGAATATTGGTTATCTCCCACCCTGTGCAGCCAGGCACATGAATTTTCTAATCAATCCTGAGACAAGCAGTCCTTGCAGCTTTGTTTTTTTTTTTTTTATTTAAGGGGATTAAACCTGGATGGGGAAGGGTTATTATCTGATACCCACTTAATTAGTAGAATATCTTCAGGCACACAAACTATATACTTCTGGTATACTGTATATACACTCCTCTTCTTCTACCATCAGAAAAGACCTGCTTGTAAAACTAAAACTCCCAGGACCAGCTATCACTGATGGGTGGCTCTAACACAACTCAGTTAGAGCCTTGTGAATGCCCTACTTCTCTGCCTCTCAGTCCTCTGACTGCAACACTCACCAGCAGGGCAGCCATCAGAAATGTTGGGGCCCCTTACACTGCTTCAGGCCTGGGCCCCCCGGGGCCTGACCACTAACATTCCCCAGGGCCCACCCACTGGCTGGTTCACCGTATACGCCCACTGGTGATCCCACTGAGTCCTTCGGTAGACCCACTTTTATTTTAACACTCTTTCAACTTCTATTCCCATCCACGCCCAGCATCATCCATCCCTTTCCACAATATATCCTTCCACCTTCGCCCAGCATCATCCATCCCTCTCCACAATATATCCCCACCTCTGCCCTCTGATCGGGTGTGCCTGTCTGTTTTTCAGGTGGGCCCAATCGGACCACCCATTGTTCTCTATGGAGAGGCTGATGCAAATGTGTCCGTTTACACTCGCCCTGCATCTGAAACAATCTGGTCCAGTCCGCTAAATACAGACGGAAGGGGATTCTATTCCCTATCCATTGGATTGGATGGTATCGGATGGAAATGGACAGGTGGTTCATTTCTATCCGACCGCCCCATAGAGAACAGTGGGCTGTTTCCATGTCCTCTCTGCATCAGCAGAGCAGACACGGACCTCTCATACGCCTGGAACAGGAATCAGCAGACAGATCCCCCGCTGAGCAGGCGGATCTGCTTGACAGAGTCCGCTCCATGTGAAAGGGGTCTTACCCCTGCAGGGTGCCGGACTCATACGTTTGTATGAGTTTTTTTTCAAGCCACATGATTAGAACCTGAGGCTCTAATTGGCTTGAAGAAGGTTGGGCTCGGAGTGCAGAGCACTGCGCCTCAAACCCACCCACTTGTGACAGTAGCAAATTATTATTCGCTATTGTCTTCCGGCTTCTCCTCCTGGCCAATCAAGATGGATCGGATTGGCTGGGAGGAGAAGCTGAGGAAGCCATTGAGGGGAGAGTGTGGGGGGGGGGCTCACCTTGGAGGGGTGAGTGCAGGTGGACCTGGGGGGTCTTACTATAATTGTGTTTTTGTTTTTTGTACTTTTTCCATTTTTTTTAGTTATTTTTGTTTTTGGGGGGTTTACCTTGAAAGAGTGAGTGCTGGTGGACCTGAAGCCCCAACTTCACCCCCACCCACACTGCTCCTCTGCCGCGATCCCCAGCCTGTCAGCTCACCAGAGAACACAGGCAGAAGCTGCAGGCTGCGGGAGGGGAAAGAGGGATGCCACTTGGAGCGGCGATGGATGGGGGGTGCAGGGGCTGGTATGGGCTGGTATGGGGGGTGATCTGAGTGGTGGGGGGTACACATCTGGATCCCCCCCAAGCCCCATGCAGCACCTGAAGCTGGCAGGAGAGGCAAAGGAGGGATGCCTGCTAATGATGGTAGCTGAAGGCAGGGCCGCCATCAGGGGGGTACAGGGATCAGGTTCGGGGGGGTTCGAGCGGGTCCATCTCCGGGCCCCTTGAGATGCTCTGGCTCCTTACAGCAGTACTGCTTGTACCCCCCTGATGGTGGCCCTGCTCACCAGCCCATGTATCTGCCTTCCTCCCTGGAGATTTGCCCGGCCGTGTTCTACCACTGTCCTCTCCTTTCTCCCATGCCTCCTGGTCAGGATCCCTCCATGTGTCATGAGAAGGGGTCCCTTCTGCAACTGAGCCTAGGCCTGAGTTCACCCCCCCCCCCCCAGACTGGGGAGCTACTCTCAAAGGCCCCGACAGCCTAACATTCCATCTCCATCTTCCAATCGAACTCCACACTCCCCAGCTGGGCTGACCCTGAGTATTTGAGGTGGCCCTGTCAACCCTTCTGTTGGAGATTGGTCAGGGCCCTATAATACTCCAGCTACCTCCTCCTAGACTGCTCCTGACTGCTTCTGGAATCTTCTCCAAGTTTCCAGCTAGCAGAGTGAGTCACCAGAGATGCTGCTGATGAGTCATCCAGCCTACCTGAGTCACTCACCTGACCCAGAAAAACACACAGGCTTGGCTGCCAGCCAAGTCTGAAAATTTACCTATACTAACACAAACATCCTACTCTATCACTCTAGCAACGCTAGGGGGTGCTACACACAGCCAATTACAATCCTGCCCCTGCCCCTATTCCTGCCTTTAGCACCCATCTGCCATGGCATAAACAGTGTTTCTGCTGCAGCTGCCTGTGACAAGTGCAGCTGCTGCAGATACAGAGATGCACACCCCACGTAGGGCCCATGTACATGCATGGAAGATATACTACTGATTAGTGCCAATTTAGACAGGGGACAATAAACCTACCAATGTGTCTTTGGAGTGTGAAAGGAAATTAGTGTACCCAGAAAGAACATGCAAACTCCATGCAGGTAGTGTTGTGATTGGGATTCAAACCAATGGCCATAGTGCTGCATTGCAGAAATGCCAACCACTAAGTCACTGTGCTAGTCCAAGTGACATCTTCCATGTGACAATATGCTGCATTTTGCGCTCAATGGCATCCTGCAACTTTCACTGTCCAAATGTGCATTTATATTTGTTGCATAGACTGCATTATTCCTGTGTTCAGCCATACAATCACACACTGACAGATTCATGGATGGACTAGGGGGTCTGACATTCCTGACTTCGGGGCTACGCCTGACCAGCTGTCATCTCCATGTTCAATGAGAGTGTTTCAATGGCCAATTATTGACAAGTGGGATAGCACTTGTTGAGGTGTAGCTGTAAAGTTGGGCCTCTTGGAATAAAGTGAAACTAGTTTCAGAGTGGCACAGAAAGCAGTATTTTCGGCCTAAACAGATGTTAATGGTTAGCAGACATCTTGTGGTGTCTGGTCTTAGGCAAGGTTTTTACATTTCAAAGGTTGATTGGTTGGTGGCCCCATCTAGCTACCACCATTCAAATCCCTTCTTGGTGCCTCTGGGAAATTCATATCATATGCATTGCATAGGCATTCCAGTATAGAAGAAACTGCTCACAGAGGTCACAGAATGCTACTTGACACTGGTAACAGTGACCTGCATCATGGCCCCCACAACCGTAAGCATTACATATGGTCAGTTTATCATTTTTATGTCTCTGAACCCGTCAGTGGATCCTCCTACTCATATATTATAGCAGGAAGCGGTATATCTTACTGTTGTATAATGCCCTCTATGTTTCCACAGATATCTGTACATTGGGATGCCCTCTGTACTGCGATTCGTCTCATACATCCCCTGTATATTCATCCTCATGGCCCTCAGGCGGACATCCCGCTCAGAAGTGGTGGGATAAAAATCTACAAGAATGGAGGAGGAGAGATGTAAATTATCACAAAATCTTCTAAATATTCCTGTAGGAAAAGCAACTTCCATGGAGCTTACCAATAGGAGTCACACCGCCAAATCCTATCCATATAATGGGAGAAGGGTTGACGTGCAATTGTAGTAGACCATTCGGAAGCGGCTGGGCCAAGAGCCAGGGCACCTGCGTGCGTCTGGTCAAACAATGATTCATCTTGGCAACTCAGCTCATGGACAAATATTATTATTATTCTAAATAAAAAGAATGTGAATTGAATTCCGAATCAGCCATTCGATTGTCATTAAAGCACCACGCCAGCAAAAAATAACAAGATAAAAATGAATAACCCTTAAAAATATTAAACCAGTTTTTTGCAGCAATATGCAGCTTTACTTACTGTATGTCCTCACCCTGATGGCCAGCATCATGAAACCCACTTTTAGGTTGTTCTGGACCCACCCCCAGCCTGTGACAGGTCAGTGAAATGGAAATCAGTACAATGAAAAGATAATTTCTCTGTTGCTCTGCTTTATCCTCATATCAGTATGCTTGTTCTCAGCATATAAACTGATTGGCTCTTTACACTGCTTCATCCTCTCACACTTCAGCTCTGCTGTACAGGGGCTATGAGAGGCTGATACCAAGTCAACCTCAGGTACCTACACTGCTTGTATTTAAAAATATATATTTTTAATGCATTCATTTTTGTCTTTTACATCTGCCTGGAGTTCAGCTTTAAAGTATAACAGTGTCAAGATCAATATGGAGCACACAGCAGGGTGGATGAAACAATCATCTGCTTTTAGGTTTCACTCTCTTGCTGGCTACTTGCATTCTGCAATGTGACACTCTTAGCCTCACCCTGCACAGAGATTTTTCAGTTTGTGGGACAATAATCAGGCTCCAAGCACACTAGCTTAATTTTAAGCTCCCAGCAGCTACTTTGAGCGTTTTTTTCTTCTGCGCCCAGTGGTGGCTGGTGAAATTTTAGGATGGGGGGGGGGCGCAGACCCCACCCTTCCTTTTTGAGCCCTCCCACTTCTCATAAGCCCCACCCCTTATCATTTCCACGCATTGTGTCAGGAGTATACAGCCCAGCATCACCAGATAGGGTATACAGCATCACCAGATAGGGGTATACAGAGTCACCAGATAGGAGTATACAGAGCCACCAGATAGCAGTATACACAGTCTCCATATAGCAGTATACAGAGTCACCATATAGCAGTATACAGAGCCACCAGATAGCAGTATACAGAGTCACCATATAGCAGTATACAGAGTCACCATATAGCAGTATACAGAGCCCCAGATAGGGGTATACAGAGTCACCATATAGTAGTATATAAAGTCACCATATAGCAGTATACAGAGCCTCAGATAGCAGTATACAGAGTCATCATATAGCAGTATACAGAGCCCCAGAGAGCAGTATACAGAGTCGCCATATAGCAATATACAGAGCCGCAGATAGCAGTATACAGAGTTACCATATAGCAGTATACAGAGCCCCAGATAGCAGTATACAGAGTACCAGAGAGCAGTATACAGATTCATCATATAGCAGTATACAGAGCCCCAGATAGCGGTATACAGAGTCACCATATAGCAGTATACAGGGCCCCAGATAGCATTATACAGAGTCACCAGAGATCAGTATACAGAGTCACCATATAGCAGTATAAAGAGCCACAGTGTCAATTACCTGGTTGGAGGCCAAGGTGTGGAGAGGGCTTCCCTTGCAGCTAGCTGGAGGTGGAACAGGGAGTTATATGCCCGGAGAGGCAGGGATCACCGGTAGTGCAGGCCGGGTGTGTAGTCTACTCAGATGGCTCTGCTGGAACCAGGATGTGCTGCTGGGCTGGAGTCCCCTGGAAGCACTGGAACACACGAAGCCGGAGCAGAGAGGACCAGAATCAGAATCAAGGTCTAACCGGAGGTCATGCACAGGATATCAAGCAGAGTAATAGTCTTAGTTCAGGGATAGCCAGAAGCGGAGTCCAAAGCCAGGCCAAGGGTCAAACACTGATCAGGAATCAGAGTGCAGAGTAGTGAGACAAGCCAGGGTCAAAGCCAGGAATTAGGATCAGGAAGGTCAGAGCAAGCCGGGTAGGTAACCATGGATCAGATCAGTCAGGAACAGGAACATAAGGTACAGCAGGAAGCTGAAGATAATCCAGCAACTCATGGCTCTTCTGCACAGGTTTAAATAGGGCAATGGGCGCCAACATCTGCCAGATTGCGTATGAACGGACGTGCGCGTGTGCGCACTAACGTTCGCAGCCTTCCGTTTGTTCCCGTTCTTCCATGCATGCGTACTGGCGCATTCCTACGTGCCAACGGAGAAAACCTTCGCTGCTGGATCATTCTGACACCCAGATAACGGTATATAGAGTCACCATATAGCAGTATACAGAGCCCCAGATAGCGGTATACAGAACCAACATATAGCAGTATACAGAGCCCCAGAGAGCAGTATACAGAGTCACCAGAGAGCAGTATACAGAGTCACTATATAGCAGTATATAGAGCCCCAGATAGCGGTATGCAGTGTCACCATATAGCAGTATACAGAGCCCCAGAGAGCAGTATACAGAGTCAACATATAGCAGTATATATATAACAAAACAGTGTACTGATCACTACAGTCTCTGCAGCAGCGCTAACATGTAATCATAAGCAATCCTCAGGGTGTGTGAAACACAATGCTGGAACTCTTGCCACCACCAGTGTGTGGGACTCCTAACGAATACTAATGTACAATCGCGACGACGTCTCTGACATCACTAGTCATGTGACAAAACAATATATATATGACGATATACAACTGAGACATATGACGAGAGACCCCGAGACATATGACGATATACCACTGTGACGTATGGCGATAGACCCCGAGATATATGACGATATATCACTGAGACATATGACGAGAGACCACTGAGACATATGACGAGAGACCCCGAGACATATGACGATATACAACCAAGACATATGGCGATAGACCCCGAGACATATGA